>JAPQRN010000006.1:6923048-6938107 GCA_037367275.1 Coranthus polyacanthus | reverse complement strand
ATTAAACAGAATACCTTGATGATGATGCTGCCTTCGTCGTAGCCCAAAGCCACACTGTTGGAACCAGACTGGCCACATATACACCACACCCTCTCCATGCCATAGTTGAGAGTGTTTTCTAGTCTGTAGGTGTTGGAGTGCCAAATTCGAACAGTACCTGTGGGGGAAAAAAACACCAAAAAACTCTGCTATAAAGATATTGTAGTGCAGTGGATTCCAAACAGTAGGTGTGGATAGATAAAAATAGAAAACCCACCATCCTCAGAGCCTGTTAGGATGATTGGCAGCTCAGGGTGGAAACAGACGCAGGTCACATTTTGGGCATGACCCTCCAGAGTCTGAACACAGGTTTTGTTCTAACAGATAAAGGCAAATAGCACACATCTTACACTCATGCACACACAGTAGTTACACCGCTCATCTGTGTGTTACTCCTTTGTAAGCAATTTCATTCTAGGCTTGCCTTTCCCAAACTTAAACTCAGGACCCAGAATGGGTCGCAGAGCTGTTTTTACTGGGTCGCCAATTAGCAGGCTGAAATACATAACAATGACATGATATGTGAATTCAATTTCCTAATTAAAATAGAAGAAGAGTGTTTGAAGAAGAAGAGGTTTAGGAATAAGAACAAGGCGAAAAAGATGTGAAAGATGCGACAAGATAAAAACAATGTAAATGATGTAAAAGACATAACAAGATGAAAGTAATGCAAAAAAAAGAGACTTTCAGACAGTGTTTTAACAGTGGAACAGTATTTGTTTGTCTACATTAGCATTTGAATTGTTTGTCTCATATGTCTGTTAGATGCTGCCTAGCTAATGTCATTTGTCAGTGTTAGCAGTGATTGTTGACATTACCCTTCTATCCGTGATTGGCGTTCCAACATTTCAACAAAGTGCACCTAATTTATTAGTATAAACGTAGACATTATGACAATTCATGACTTATTTTTGTACAGTAAATCTGGGTCCTGAAGAGACATAAAATTGACTTTTGAGCTGATAAAGTGTGGGAATCATTGTTCTAGACAGATAAGAAGAATGCTTACGATTCCTCTAGACATTGCTTTTAAACCACAAAAACAGAATACCATGGTAGTATGCAAAAGAAATTAAAATCCAGTGTATGGATACCTGATAATCCCAAATTTTGACCAGACGGTCATCAGCCCCTGATATCAGGTAGGGCTTGTCTCCCCCGCTGTAGTAATCGATACAGTTCACCCCCTTCTCATGACCCTCCAAGGTGAAGTTAGGAGTTCTGGAGCCCAGCTGCCACACCTTTCACAGAGTAGAGCCCAAAACAGAGTTATAGAATTGTAGATTCCATTTGCATTGGAGGAGCTGCACGCAAGTTTTCATTTCTTCTCAAATATTTGCTTGTAAGTGCGTGTGTGTGTGTGTCTGCACCTTGATAGTTCTGTCCAGAGAGGCACTGGCAAACTGGTTGTTGTCTTTGGGGTTGATGACAATTTGCATGACGTAGTGAGTGTGCCCCTCAAACACCTGACTACAAGCCCACTTTCTGTCCCAGTCCCACAGCTTGATCAGCATATCATCTAATAAAAACACACAGCCAAATGTGATCATGAACAAGACTTGCTAGACAGAAGTTAGTTGCATGATTAGGTACATGGTTTCAAAATGGGTTGTAGTTCATGCATAGATTTTAAGGCCTTGTGTGCGCGTATGTGTGTGTACTTTGTTCCTACCACTGCTGGTAAGGATGTAGGGCTGTGTGGGGTGTACAGCGATACAGCGGATGTAGTCAGAGTGGGCCTCAAACATGTGAACCCTCTCCAGGGTATTGTAATTAAACACTCGGATCTGCATATCATCCTGGGGAGGGACAAAGAAAAAGATACGACTTGAGTGAAACAATAAAAAATGACTACTTCTCGTTCCTTGTTGTTTATCAAACTGTAAAGGAAGATTGTCATTATTATTATCTTGAATAGAAGGATATATTTCCCAGAAGAGTTACAGTACTTACTGCTCCAGCGATGACCCAGTGTTTCCTGGCTACAAATGTGGCCACTCTGACAGGCAGGTCACACAGCTCGAAGGTTTTCACCATCATCTGCACACACACGATTCAAACAAGATGTACACATGGTCTGTATTTCCACCAGAGAATCAGAATCTTAAATGCACAACGATGAGGTGACTGCGTCTGAAGGAATGACTGAATAACTGCTCAATCAAGAGTACAGTGAACAGGTGAAGTGACCTGTGTCTCATGGTTCCAGACCACCACAGTACCGCTGTAGAGGCTGACCAACATCCACGGCTCGGTGGGGTGCAGGTCGACACTCTTCACCCGGTCTGACCGAGCTGTCAGCTTCCGCTTGATGTCCAACCGCAGAGGCTGTGTAGAAAAGAAAGACAGACAGAGCGAAAGGAAAGACATGACTGCAGGGCATGTCAATCACAATTAATCCAAACAGCAAACCAATCAGCTCCCCTTTAACAGTAGCCAGATGACTGAAAAATCACATAATAAACAGACTGTTTTTTAAAAAAGTAATATATTCTGTTAAACACATCAGCCATCAAGCAATTTGATGTATTCTATTCTATTATTTTAGGTTGGGGGACAGCTGGAGGGAATGTTGATATTTCCCATTCCACATTTCATATGCATGCCTGCTCCTGAATAACTAGATCCTCCCTTCAGGTCTCTTCTTTTATTAACATGACAAATACAAGTTTAAATCCCTTCTTTTCTGGCTTCACGCTTTCATTTTAACGAGGATATAGGCTCGTGTTCGCGCATATGGCCGCTTATAGCTGTTACAGAGTTTAGGGCATGTTGAAGTTTAGGAAAAAGTTGTCGTGCCCACGGAGAGCCACGTCGCACAGACGAGGCAGCTTCAAAACACAAATAACAAACCAAAAACATAGCATGGCAGTATTTTGCCTACCATGTTTCCGCGTCAGTGAGTCTCTGCGGTGCTGTCCAGTGAAGATACCGACCTCCCGCTGCCCAGGTCCGGCTTCTCCTGAGGATTCAAGCGGAGAGACTTGGTTACCGAGAGGACGACGATACAACGTTACTACTTCCGGTGTTGTTTTTTTCACGACGCACCGTCAGGAGCGCGGTGATTTAGAAACGTCAAGGTTGGCAATGAAAAATGTAGAAACTTAGAAAAAAGAGCAAATCAGTTCTTACACTGTCCTTCATTCGCAAACGGACACGTTTTAAGCCTATCTGGGAGGTGTACTGCCAGGTGGTAATCTACTGCTGTGGGTGTGACAGTAATTTTCTTTTTTTCGTTGAATAGTCTCTAATATTACGGGGCATGATAAAGTCTTAAAAGAACGTTTAGTTATTTACTTAGAACAAATTCTGTAGAGAAATGTCGCTAGACGCTATTTATTTTGAAGGCACAATCTCCTCCTTCCGGTCTGTCGCTGTCACACTTGACGCTTCTTCTTCTTTTCTTTTTTTTTTTTTTGGCTACGTGGATTCTTCATTCCGACGCTTCCTGTGCCTCCGGCTGAGATCCGGCTGAACATGCTGTACCTGTAAACTCTGTACACTGCGAAAAGTACAAAACCCAACCCCTCTTCTGTTTTAAATAATCTCTTCAGTTTTCCATAGCAAAAAAAAAAACCAAAAAACGACCACTTGTGCAATGCAGATCTTACTGAGATCAAGTTTTTATTTCATTTTTTAATTTTTTTATAGAGCCTTTCTCTTGCCATTTATGAAATAAATATTCAAGACATCATTTCCAAATATGAGATGGTTGCTTATATGTGGACATTAAGTCTCTCATATAAGTACTTCTATTATAGTTTCATTTAAACAATGTGCTTTCTAAAACTATGCTTATATACTATACTTTTAGTTGCATAATTAAAAAATAGATTTTCTTTGCGTATGACTGTAATGTTATTATGTAGCTACTTTTAGGTTAAAAAAAAAGGACACGTTTAAATGTGTAATATTAAAATTTAATTGTCAGCTATTTTTATAACCAATGAATCAATTTCAATATGTTTTAAGAAAAATTTTTTTTTCTTAAAGCTTCTTAAATGTTAATATTTCCTGGTTTCTTTACACCTCTATGACAGTAAACCTGGACCAAGCAAGACATTTGAGGACATCGTGTTGTGTTTTGGGAAACACTGATTGACATTTTTCAGAATTTTATGACATTTTACCAACTAATGATTAATGGAGAAAACAACCGACAGCTTAATCGACAATGAAAATAATCATTAGTTGCAGCCCTTACAGTAATGAATCATTTCTGGTACTGTAGAAGGTAGGAAAAGAGAGCCAAGGGAGCTCATAGGAAAAAAAAAAGTCCTCTGCATTTGTAAATTTAATAAAATCAATTTTAATAAAAGTCTATGAAATCAGTTTATTACAGGTCCTTACAATTATATTATAAATAGACAGCAACATGGACACATGGCAGACAGTTTTGTGCAATTGAGGTTTTTCTTCTTCTTCTCTTCTTCTTATACCTTCTTGAATACTTGGTGACAGACTTTGTCGACCACAGTGAGTTCCTGAAACAGACAGAGACCTTTAGACTTCATGTCCAACATGATGCAACGGTGTCTCTTAGTTACATATTCACATCGATCTTATATCTGAACGCGTTATGGGTTATGGGTATTTCATCAGCAATTTTTTATTGTTATTGCATATACAGGACAAATCAATCTTATCTCATCAGTCAAGTTACCAGATAAAGTCGTCTCTTTCATTTGCTTTTGGGTGTTAACGTTGTTGTTTAATGTGCCATCTTGGAAAATGCAAGCTATTACTGAAGATGGGGTCACAAAGGAACATTGAATTTCCAGGCAAATGTGTAAAATCTTTCCCAACTCGGCCTCATGTGTTACCCAGTGACTCAAACTCCTTCTTTTATTATAACAACAAAAAAAAAAAACTATCATTTGTGTAGCACCTTTTCATACAAGAAATGCGTCTCAAGTGTTTCACGTGGCAGAAAAAGCAGTAATAAAGTGGCATACTTACTTAAAGTAACATAACATTGATAAGAAAAAAGAATACATAGAGTGCATAGTATACGATGGAAGAGGAAACTCATTGAATAAAATAAATAAAGTAAAAAAATAGGATGCTTTTCTAACCAGGTGTAGCAGGTCTCCTTCAATCCAGTGTTTCCAGCCACGATTTTCCTTTTCGCCCTTCTGAACACACACCAGCTTGTCTCCATCCCAGGTCACCAGTGTCTGTGAAGGCACCATGAGCATTATGTTACGCAAACCAGACACGATATTCATAACTCTAGTCAATTTCAATGCGGTTTAAAATAACTTAAAATAGTCCCACCTTAACCTTTCGGTTGTCCAGGCCCTTTGTGTGCTCTTCAAACTCCTCTCCCACGGTGAAGTTGACTTCGTAGTTCCTAAAGGTGCTCAGGGTCTTTGTCTCGAACTTGTCTCCAGTCTGGACAATCACCTTTGTCTGATGCAAGTGGTTAGCAATCTTTCTGGTGGCAAAGTCAATGTCTGAAAAAAAAGAGACATATATAGAGCTAAGAAGACTTATAGATCAGCCGGTCCAGTTTTTTTTTTTCGTTTTTTTTCATCCTGGTTTGGTGTGTTTGACATTTTTACTTTTACTTTTATAACATAATCCTTCAGCAAACAGGTCCAGCAAAAGCACACATCCACAAACACACACGACACCACAGGACACTTATTATGATTCTTCACATACTGGTGTTTTGACAGTCTCATTTACCCTTTAAAAATGACCTTGCTCCGAGTCAGAATAGGCCTAAATGAGTTTCTCCGCCCTGTTTGGCATATGGCCCTACCAAAGAGAACCACCCACCCTGACCATTTTCATATTCATATCCCATTTGCCCTAAAGTGAAAATTCAATTCCTTCCCATCACTCTTACAGATGAGGCCCCTATATTTACCCGTCTAAATGATATTTTTGACCCATTTCCATAAGGATGTCATTTTCCTATCCGCTTGATGGAAATGAGGTGCTGTGGAGGAACGAGGCATTCAGCATTCAGGATTTTCCCAGATTTGTGAGAGATGACTGTACCAAGGTTGTATTATGAATTGCAGATAGAGTCGTGAATAATGAAAGTGTTTCTGGGTCTGATCAAAGATTCGCCAAAAGGAGAGCTGAGCGTCTGGGCTTTTTTTTTTTTTTTTTTTTTGAAAAGACAAACTGGCCTGTTGCCTGATCCAGGGTCGGAATCAGACTTCCAATTCTCGGTTCGGGATGAGGAAAATGCAAAAAGGAGCGAGTCAATATTTATTTGGCGTGGTAACAGATGGCAACCGCTCACAGAGTGGAGGTTAACTTGGCCTGACAGCAGCTCAATGAGGAAATGAAGCAGTGCCACATCATTCCTCTTTTTCCTCTCTCTCAGACTGTGTTTCCTCTCACTCTCTCCATAACACTTAGACTCTTCTCTCAGTACAGTGCCTTCATTTAACTCATTCAACGTCTGACAAGCTGAGATTCAAAAATGAGATGCATGCACTGGCAACTTACCGAGGGCTTTCATGACCTCCTCAAAGTTTTCATTGCTCACCATCTCCCAACGTCCATTGTAATCTGCAGGCATTTTGGACTGGTATTTGAATCAGGTTTGGACCTTGGTTGTAGTTTGCCTTCAGGTTTGCTTGTCAAAACTGAGAGAGACAGTTCAAGGGCCCAACCCTTTATATACAGCTTGTGCACACACACACACACACACACACACACACACACACACACACACACACACACACACACACACACACACACACCAGTTTGTGGACCAAAGGACAGGGTACGCCTGATAATTCCCTTACGACAGTTGTGTTGTGTGTGTTTGTGTGCGATGTAAAGTTCACATTTGCATTATGAACACACGTCTTTAGTTTACATGGTTTCCTTGCATGTATGTATGTATGTATGTGCTAAATGCCACACCATCTACAGAAGTGTGCACATTGTGCAGATGATTATGAATATATGCATTGCGCATATTGGATAAGAGTATGAACACTAACTGGGATGCACTTAAAGAGTCTGCTTCAGTTTTGTCAATTCCCATTTCCTTCCATCAAGCCATGCCTTACCACTTCTTAAGGAGATGAAATGCGAGCAGAGACAGAGATAAGACAATTACCTCAGCTGCTTGCATACACACTAAGTTTATTTCTCAAGATTTATGCTTGCAGTGGAAAGATTTCTCTCTGGTTTTCATGTCGGAGAAGAAAGTGGTTAAGTTCAAGGGAAAAGATTTTGTTGACTCAAATGCAACTCCTCAGCAGTATTTACTAGCATGAAATTAAAGACTTTTTCACAGAAAAGGCTCCTAAGATTCTTGACTTCCAGCTGTCGTTTAGCATCAATTTAAGATATGACACCTACACTTCAATCACCTGGAGCTACATGATCAGCAAAAGAGTGTGAGTTAGTGTGCATATACTTATACCAGCGTTTCAGTGTTTTGTGTCTATGGCGCTGGTTTTGCAGTCTCTGGCTGGTTTGACTATTGGCCTTAGAGACCACAGTTCACTATTTATCTTCAAGAAATCTTTTGTCTCAGATATCAACAGAGACATCTCTCAGAAGCAGCCATAATCAATACAGCACTTGATCTTTTTCTGAAGAGCTAAAGTGCTTTCAAAGAGCACAGAGTAAAATGCTCTGGTCATGATATGGATTTACATTTGCAGCACGACAGTGCTCCAAAGTATCTGTTAGAGACACTTAGTTTGATCCTCCAGTGATGTAGCTGCATGTGGAGGGTCAAAGTTGAAGTGTGCAGTGTGTCTTGCTTTATCAGAGCTGATAAGATGCCTGAATCTACATTGATCTTTTGCCCATATGCAATGATCTTACTGCAATGTCTAACTCCATTCTTTACTTTATTTTAAATGATTCCCCCCCTTAGATAATGATAAAATCTGCAATTTATATTTTTCTCTGCATAATAAATAATCAAATCGTGGAAGTACTTGCATGTAGTAACCAACCCACATTCACTCTTACCGCTCTTATTATCACTCTTGCCGCTGAAAGAGAGAAGAGATTAGTGACAAGCTGGTGAACCAAATGCAGTTTTTAGCACCTAAAGGGTCAGAAATGTTGGTCGAGATCAAAATAAACCTATCTGCACATGCCAGGTGGCCAGAAACATACTGTACCTCCAAATTCAAGGTTATGTTGTGTCTAAGAGCTGCAGTCCTCTTAATCTTCATCTTGGTGATAAGATTAAAGAGATATATGTCTGTGTTGTATTTGCTGGTTGCCATGCAGCTCTCAAGTGGCCATAATTAACTGGGCTTTAAAGCAAAATGGTCATATGCTACTACATAATTAATGCACATGGAATGATGCTTTATACATAAATACATATTTTTAAACCTGCAAATGATACATAATGAATTCAGTGTAACAGAAAATATCAAAGCACACCAGTATTGAAAAACTAAAATTCACATTTCTGTGAATCTTTTATAATACTAAATGCAGTAGAATGAATGGTCTTTTTAGGTTGTGCAGAAACTTCCAAATGTTGTTAATTAAGTCTCAGAAATTCAACATTTCATTCATAACATGTCAGGTCAAGGTTTTATTCTGTTAAATCACTCTGCATGCAAAACTTGAATATTTATATCTGTGATTTTTTTCCCTCAAACTCCACCTCAGCCTAAACTCCAGAGTTTGATGAGCATGTTTCACATACCACCACACAGGGGCAATGTTGCTACATATCATTCAAAGCCCCTCATGAAGTACCTCATGTTCTGTGCAAAACAGTACCACATATTACACCGTGATCAAAGTTAAGATGACACAGAACCATCTGGAAACTGGGGGCCGACTCTGTAAAAATCTGTTGTCTATGGTTTGTTGCTTTTGTCGGGTGATTTGGAAGGCTTTTGCAACTTGTAAGAACAGGTTAAAGAGATCAAAATCCTTTTCTGAACATCAAAACAGATCAAAACAAACACTTCTAGCTAATTTTGGAATCTGTGTTCAGTCATTTAGAGAATGATGAGTGCACCTGATGTTACAGATGCCTGCATCCTCGGGGTTCACACTCAGCATCTCATAAACGTATGCAAATGCAATTAGGGTAGTTTTAATAATGCATGACAGCAGATTTATTTTTAATTCTATCGAGTTCACTCCTAATGGCACACCCTGCACCCCATAACCTTGGAGGTATGCACACACAGACACACACATTTTCTGTTTCTCTGTAAGTTGTTCTCGACTCATCCTTTGAATGTGTTTGCAGTGTTTTCTCTGGTTCCTCACAGGCACAACTCAGCTACCTTCGAGCAAATTTCTAAAAGCACACGTGGATGATGTTACCGCTATCATCTCATTTCAAACATGTCATGCACGTCATGCTAGTAGACAGGCAGCGCTTCTGTTTCCCGTCATTTCTTCCCTCTCCCTCAGAATTTTTACAAAGACGTTGTGTATTTTGCTCACATGCTGTGTCACTCTCTGCAAGCCAATTTCAATATCCTGTGTGATTCAATTCAATTTGCTTCATTAGCGTGGCATTCAAACCAACGCTTTGACTAAGCCTTTACATCCCCATGCAGCTCCCCTAGCGGTCTCCTCATCTCACCCATCTCTTCCTCCTCCCTGTTGTTTCAAAACATCAAAGGTTAGATTAATCATAATACTCAGAGGAGACAAATGACTGAGGAAAGCTGCTCTTTGTAATGAAAGCCTAGTCATGGATTTCAGCAGAGAGTAGATATATTTGTAATATATTTTCATCCCACCCATGGACTCTAATAGTGCAGTGTCTTGCTGTGTGCTTTGATGTCCCAGTGAGAATTGAAAGGGCCCCAGTGTTCCCACACAATTGAATGATTTTTGCTTTTATCCTGCTTATGGAAGCTTTTCTGTGTAAGGAAAAAAAAAAAAAAAACGGCAGCGGTTTTACATCCATCCATCAGTACATGAAGAGTAGCTGTCTTAGTAGAGGAGACTGCACATTCAGAATGAATGAATGTCTACACACATTACAGCTCAATTAAGAGAACACCAAGTTTACTATTGTAGGTATGTGTTTGACTAAAATGAGCATTTTATTACTCTTACTTTTTATAGTACTGACAATACTGACAACCACTGATAACGTTTCTCCCAAATTCCACCAGAAAATATTCTCATTTAGAACATTTATTTGCAGAAAATGATAACTGGTAAAAAGAAAACAACTTCAGAAATCAATGTTTGATGGAATAATAAGAGTGAAATGACAGACGGCTGACAGGAGAAATAGCAAAAATATTGGATGGTTTTGTAATTCTGCAAAATGACGGTTTGATGGACTACACGGATGGACGATAAACAAAATAAAAAAAGTATTTAGTAATATTTAAAGCAAACCATGATCTTTTCCTACCCATAACCAAAATGTTTTTATTGCCTAAACCTTAAATCTTACAGGAGTTGCTATGTGGACTTCAGTCTCGGTTGGCAAAATCCTGGATGTTGTATATTCGCCATCAACCCCCCCCTGCTTATTGAGGAAAGGCAAAAAAGTAGCAGATCCTTCTTTGAAAACTGACATTAAACATATCCATGGTTTGCAGAAACATACAATGACAACATTCTATCCTGCTCGCTGGTTTGTGCGTAACCCTGACTTTCAATCACAGCTTTCATGCATCTTGGCATGCTCTCCACCAGTTTGTCACATTGCTGTTGGTGCTTAATGCCACTCCAGGAGCAGAAATGCTCGGCTTTGGTTTGTGGGTTGTGACCAATCTAATCTTAATGTTAATCATATTCCAGGGTTTTTCAGTTGGAGTCAGGTCTGGAAATTCGACGTGGTCTCTCAGTTTTTTCCAGAGCTGCATGTATGTAAGAAAACTAACTTTAATTATTTAAAAACCATTACATTTTCTGATAGATGACAGAGGTGAGGTGAGTGCCAGTCCATTGATATGGCATCAACATGTTCACAAATAGTGCAGTCCCCCAGAGAGCACAAAAGAGGTTTGCTGGTTGGACTGCCTTGATGTCAATAGATAGTCTATTCAGGTGCCACACACAACAAGAAATTTGTGGAGGCATATTCTGTGACATGGTTACCCTGTGTGGAGGTGTACCAGGTTCTAGCTAAAGAAAGCTCTATTTCTGTGCATTTGTATCCTGTCATGAATGTATGCATGTACATATGCGCTCGCTTGTGGTTGTTTGTCCATTTATGCATGCTAAATGCCAAACCTTGCTTGACCATCATCACTCTCCTCCACTGCACCTTGCATTCGACCTATTACAGCCTGCATCCTGGCCCATTCTTTGCACGACTTCCAAGGAGCATAAATCACATCCCATGTTCCAACTTTGCGTGTGTCATTACTTTCCCTGAGGGAAAATCCTGGAATCCTGACCCTCCACTGATCTATGTTGTGTTTTCTCACACATCCACGCCTGTGAAAGAAGCAAACAGATAATCACGGGAAGAAAACATACTATAAACTCTCTGCCTTCTTTCACTTTTTTGACTTTTTCCCTCAGGAAGTTTGAGCTGGAAAGTGGAAAGGGGGAGAAGGGGATGACAATGCTAAATATTTCATGTGTTCCTCTTGGTAATTCCGTACGGTCTGAAAAAGACCTTGTTTTCCACAGAAACATGAGCAACTGTGGGACTGATTGCAAGAGCCTGGGAAGCTCTCTGTTTCTCTCTATTTTTGCTTCTCTGCTCCGAAATAGGCCTGGATGGTAATGCATAATGCATGGGGCTTCCTATGTGGAGCTGGAAAGGGCTGTGGGTCCTGAGGGATCAGTCAGGGAGAGGGTGTCCAGATTCTTATTCTGCAGTGCAGGGCCAAGCATTTTAAATAAAAATTTGATTGATGGAGAAATTCAGTAGAATCAGAACAATTATCCATTTCAATCATCAGGAGAAGTTCTCTTCTAGTGAAAAATTATATATAATTTTCAGATCTGAGAAAATAGCCCTAGAAATGTAGTCACAGTTATCTCTGTTCGACTTGGAGACAGTTTTAACCAATCCAGTCGCCAGAATAAAATGCTACCAGTCTGAGCTTCTGCAAACCATGGATACATATGATGTCAGTGTTTTGGAAAGAAAAATACCTTCCATGTCAACTTCTCTAGATTCATGTATCTATGTTTTTCACGGTCAGGCTGACAGCCTTTGGGTAAGGCTAGGGAAAGATGCCAGGTCTTGGTTTAATGCACAAAAAGTCTGCAAAGATATGATTACAAAAAAAAAGACTCATGCTGGCCTGCATGCATGTTTATGCCTTTACTTTATAGATTATGGAGTTGTTTTGGCTGCAGTGACACACAGCCCCTCTCACATGCAGTACTGTGCAAGAAGTTACCATTACCAGTTACATCTCCCAAAATTAATTAAATTACTTTACCAATTACTGCATTATGATAGTAGTTAGTTACTAGGAAAAGTAGTTCTTGTGTTCCTTTTATATCTCCACTATATTTCTCTTATTAATTTACAGATAGCTATATGATTTTAGTGTTGCTTTGGCACAGTGTAGGAAGGAACCAATCCATTTTTTTTCTATTACCCATTATCACCATGAAAAGTAATGAGTGATGCAAATAGCTGGAAAATGTCTGCCTGCATGGTGGCACACTGTGTCTGTCACAGGTATTTTGCAAATTAGCCTTCTGAAGGTAACAGGCGCATGTGAGGGCAGCGCTTACATTTCTTCAACAACTTGACTGTAATAAGTATGTTTAGTTTTTCTAGATTACAGATTGATGAAGACTATAGCAAAAAAAAAAAAAAAATTATATATATATATATACTGCAATATCTTTTTAGTAAAATTTCAGTGGTAGCCAAAACCTTACAAGTTGTCGTAGTTACAGCCTTCCATCACATATTTAAACCCGTTACCTGTCTGAAAACACCTGGGATGAGCCATAGTCTGCATCCACCAAAGTTGGAAGAATTCTTGTTTCCTCTCACACCACTTGAATTGCAATATGTTGAAAGGTAATTATGGAATTTTTACTCGGAAAAAAAAACTATCAAGCACTGCAGCTTTAAGAAATTCGCTAGCATAGCAACTTTGATGCTATATATGGCCCATGATGCAATGCTCTCTGTTAAATACACAGGCTGAAAAATGACATGACAGTTTGTACTTGGTGTTGGTGATGTAGTAATTTAATACGTCCCTCGCAGAACAAGCCATGATACACTGAACATTTTCAAAACATCACCAAGCCCTAATGGAGAGTTTGGGTTTAAGCGGTTCCTCCTCAGTCACTGGAGCTGCGCTGGAGTCTTTTGCGATTAGCTTAGTAGAAGCATGTTGTTTCATTATGTTCATATTTCCAGCTCAAAAAGCTCACACTGATGACCTGTTAGCCAAGTGTGATTAATTCTTCATGCACTCGCATCACAGTAAGGTCAGGTCAGGTTACAAACAGGAAATCAGAGAAATAGGTTGCATTTGTCTGCTTTCCTCTGCAGTTTTCATTAGCTTATTATTTTACTCAAGACCACTTTTAGTCGCCGATTTTCAGCAGGTAATTAACCCATTTTTTAAACTTTGGTAAATGTAGGTGTGTTATTAATTTGAAAAAAGTAATTAAATACATTACTAGTCACCACCTGAGATTAATGCATTCATGGAACACTGCATACCTTATGGACTGTTCCGTTCTTGGGCGCGATTAGCAATCACACTAAAAGCATTCCTTGCTGGAGTCCAACTTAACCATGCTCGAGCCCAACCTCTTCATGTGGTCCGTGGCACAGTATGCCGAACCCCCACTATTTCAAACAAATTGGATTTTCTGATATATTTGCTAACAATTCTCAACAAACAGCTGAAACCTGAAATCTTGTGTGTGTTTAGCAGCAGGTCAGATAGGAGACAAGAGTAGTCAAGGGGAGAGTTGCGGGGAAAAAGCCCCCCCAAAAAAGCCTGTTCTTCTGAGATGGTTGGATGCCAGTCCATCTGGATATAGATTCAAATTGCCCCAGCCATCACATTGTGGCGGGAGTGGGGGATGGTTTGGTAAGTAGACTACGCCACCTGGGGAAATTCGCCCCAGGAAATAGTTTTTAAACACAATATATGAGCACTAAAAGGTCACAAGGTAAGGAAATGTGATTTAACATAAGGTTTATTAACAATGATTTAATAAAACAACAAAGCTTTGTGGCTCAGGTATTTAAAACAAAACACCCACTTGCTTATTGCCCTAGAACTAATAGAACGAAGGCCCAGAACAACCTGCGGCTAAAGGCAGGGGGAGATAGGAATGGGGCTGGGGCTTACCAGGGCAGCCAGAAGGAGAAGGGGTGAGAAGGGTCCTAAACTACACACCACGTGAACACTGCACATCATCCAATTTACACCCATCTTCACTAAAGGGAGTCATGAGGGAAACCACCACCTGCTCCTGCCCTGCAAACGAAAACAAAGTGGTTAAAACCATACAGGGCCGCAAAATCACTGGGCAATAAAAGCAAGGTTAAAAGAGCTCAACAAAATAATTGATAATAATCACCAAAAAAAGAAATAGAATAGAGGAAATTAACACAAAAAAACCCTAAATGTCCTACATGAAAACATAAACTAACAAAACAGAAATCAATATAATGTTGTAATGAAGTGTCTGATGAGCAGACACTGGCCCATATATAGTGCTTTGGTCACACCGCCGCTTATCAATTAAGGCGCAGGTCGGCGGAGCGAAAGCCCATCCTGCTACAACAAGCATTCTGCATTTTTGATCTTACCCTCCAGATAGAGCAAAAAAGGGAGAAGGAAACAAACAAAGCACAAATGATGAATGAGAGAAAAAAGGTGGAAGGAAATGTTTGAAGGAGGGAAAGGAGGCAAGAATAAAGGAAGGACAGATGAGGGCAGGAGGGAAAATGAAACCGTCACCGTGATTCCTCACTGTACGCACATGAGCTTTGTCAGCGTCTTTGATGTGAGATGCGGGAGTAGAATGAGTAAACTTTGGCCCAGGTTCACTTCTAATTTCTTTTACTTATTTGGCCTTTCCGCTTGCGAAGCTTTCAATCTCTCAGGCCTTCGGGGGGTCCAGATTATCTG
>JAPQRN010000006.1:6903509-6913639 GCA_037367275.1 Coranthus polyacanthus | reverse complement strand
AGGTAATGTCCAGGCAATTTCTGTGCAGCAGTGCATGTGTGAAAGGGGCCCATGTGTCACAAATTCTAGGAAAAATAAATTTTATTTACTTAACTGTTTCATATATTCTATATTTTAATATTGATCTGATGCCCTCTATCTTTGTTCTCTGCATCAAAAACAAAAACACATAAGCCTACGCTTGAGTCAATGGACTGTATCATTACCTTGATGCCATATTATTAATTCTCAGCTGATTTTATGTTGCTGTCGGCCAGTTGGGATAGTAGCGTTTTTCTAATGTGGTAAAAGGAGCTATATGTATTTCTACTTTAATGATACTTTTGGGTCATTTTTGAATATTTCAGAGTGTTTAGAATAGAGAGTTCTGACATTATGTCAAAGTTGTCAGTTTATTGTATTGCAGAGTTATGCACTGAATTTATTCCCAGTCATGGGCCGATGTGTCACTGTGAATATATGTGACCACTAGAGGGAGTGGTGAGTCACTCTGCCGGTCTCTCGGTGTGTTGAAAACTAACGCCAAGGTGTCTGGACCAGAATGTGATGAGCTGAGGTGAGAACGGACAAGAAACAACATTCGGAGTCAAAAAAAATGGCAAAGAGATAAAAAATAGAAGCATTGTCATTGTTTGCTAAGTTCGCTGCTTGTTGATACACTGTTCAGATTAAACTGTCAAAGTTCTGACCTTGTTTGAACAATTCAAAACAGATCATTAGTGCAGCTATTGACCGCACAAACAGAAAACAGAGGTGATTTGTGGTTTTACTGTGGCTGTTTTCTGTCTAAAAACAGAGCTAAGCTAACAGAGCTACAATGTAAACTATCAGCTGATGCAGCACGTGCAGATTATAAAACAACAGTGTTATTTTGGCTGGATGTCTGAGTTTTTAAGTTAAATAATGAGCTTCACACTTCATTCTGATTATGGTAGCCGCAGGTGTATTCTGGTACGCGACTTCCCCCTGCTGTTGATAGTTTGGAATATCAATACTACATAAGCCCTTTAAAGTGGTTCATTAAACAAGCAAAAGAAAGTGTCACTTTTGTGTTTCAGCTATAATTGGTTATTCAGCTGTTTTGTCCAGACTTTTAAACTTGGCCCTCGATAATGGTTTCTAACCTCACTTTTCTGTCTCTCTAGCCCAGGCTGTACTGTCTCAGCTAACATTTATTGCCAGTTATGGAGCCTATGAATAATTGATACAGATTCTATTTAAGATCCTGACGAGGACAAATGGTACGGGGCTACACTGGCCAATATTTCTCCCTCCACTGCCCTAATAGGAGCCCTCTTTACCCGCACTACCGCAGTCATTTTTCCTCCCTTTCATATTCTCTCTTGCTCTTGTCTTTTTCTTCGTTTCCTTTTCTCTTTGTGCGTCGCACCTTCTTCCAAGTCGCTGACACTATTTTAAGAACTGGAGTAATTCCAGACGGTATGAAGGGTATTATAGAGGCGAAGCTGCAGCACCATGACTGATGATGCGAATTGCAACCAATAGTAAAGCCCGCTAAGGATTTATCTTCTTGGTTTTGTAGTGGACTGGCCCTTTAGTGCCATAACCAAGGAGATCATTTGAAGACGGCAACATGGGACTACAGTATGCCTATTAGTGGTATGAGGCGAACACAATGCATATGACATTGAGCTTTTGTGTCTGTGGAGTTACTCGAATTTATTTAAGTGTGTGGGTACATGTGTGTGTTGTGTAGCTGTAGGGGTGAAGCACAGTAGATCATCCATATGAATCTGTCACGATGCTCAGGCCAGAGAATGAGCTGGATTAAGCTTCACAAGTGATGACAGATCATTAGACTGCATACATGCTGCAGGGAAGACAGGATATGGATCCAATATAGCTGTAATAGACACATTCACTCCAGCACCAAACATAATGAGCAGTTTGCTCCTTTTTGTAGCATTTATCTCGCGCATTCTACTATGAAATCACTGGATGAGTTCGAAAAGCACTCTCTATTTAAGATCTCCAAATCTTCATGTGCTAAAACGCTGTCTGTTTCTTGGCGCTGCAGCTCTTCTGACTGACTGTGAGATGTTAGCGTGATGTAAAAAGAAAACGGCACACTGACAGACCTCAGGAACTTGGATTTTGTAAAGCAAACCTGCTTGAAATCACTCGCTGACAGCTGGAATCCTGCACCCTCACTATGTTGTAAATAGAGAGATGGCTACACTGATGAGTTACATACAGAGACCTGCTCTCTCTGACAGCCTCTTGTCAGTCTCTATCCCCTAGCCAGCTCTCTTTTTCCCTTTGTCTATCTTTATCATCTGTCATCTGTTTTTTTTTTTTTCTTAACAGGCACTCCCGCTTTGACTGTCAATCAATAATAACTCTCTTGATCAAAGATTTCCGTACATTAAGATGCAAAATGAGAGGTCCAAAAAAGCTTGAAGTAGCCGGGCAGACAGAGGAAAGGCTGGAAAAATGAATAAAAGCAAGGCTCGTATCAGGATTTCTTTGATATATGGAGATCTATGTGTATATAAGTCTCTGTGTTACGCTCTGTTCTGCTTTGCTGCTTATTCCAACAAAGACGTCGTGCAGGATAAGGGACTAAACTGCTCACTTATAATCTTACAAACTGAGCGGAGAAAGACATAGAAGACAAAGGGCACATCCGGCCCCAAATGAGATTCAGTACATTACATGCTTTTAAATGTCTTTGGTGATGCAACCAAATCACACAAACACGTCAGGTGTTTTGAAGCTAAAAGGTGACTAATGCAGACTTGTGTTTGCGTACGCGGATACTGATTTATTTAAACCCTTCTGATGAAAACGACACACTAACCCTGCCAATCACACGTCTAATTTATATTCAGCACTCCCATGGAATTGATAACAATAGATAATAGTCTAAACCCAGAAAGCTGACAAAAAAATGTAAAGGCAGACAAATAAGCAACAAAAAAGCAACATAATGCCTGGAGGCAACAGCCAGAAAAATGTGTCTTTAGTGACAGAATACTCAGATTTGTGTTTGGAATCTTGCTCATACAGTTCCAGAGGGCACCTTTTTGCTGTGGTTTTTTTGTGGATAAACCTTTTCACACCTGGTCCCCGGATTCTTTCTTCTGCTTTAATTGACGTGAGCAGCAGTATCGTTACGGGTTAGGAGCATCGATGGAACCACTGCTACATGTTACAGGTGGTGTCCTGTAGCTGTTATACTCTCTATGCTCAGCACCATTTTCTCTGTCAGGAGGTTTTTTTTAATGAAACCATCTGAACCAATTTAAGCCATTTACTGTAAACACAGCTTGCATTCCAAATCAAAGTGAATGCAAACACCCAGTGATGTGGGAGCACGCTAATTTTATTTTGGTAATTTAGGGTGCCCTTTGGGCCTGATCAACTGATAAATGGAAGAAACGGCAGCTGAATTTTGAAAGTATCGATTAGCCCCATCCTAGTGCCACAGTTGCTGAATTATCTTGCTTCTGTTTGCTGCGACAGAAGTACAGACAGAAGATTTTTTTAAAAGAAAAGCTCAAGTACAACAGCGCAAACAAACAATACAAACTATTTATGCGATTTCCACACCCATTTAGCCCTGTGATGGCCTCAGCCTCAAAGGGTGATATAACCACAAAACACACTCAGGCACAGTTTCAGTTAGGTTTACTCTGTATTTAGTTATAGTCAGTGTCCATCTTGCTTTCCCCTTGTGTGTTATGTGGTCTGACTAAGCCACTCTAGTGTGTTCCTTCTTTGTGTCACTGTGTTATAGGTCATTTTGTGTTTTGTTGCTGTTATCTAAAGTGCAGTTATATTTTGTTGTTATTTAGTCTTTTATTTAGCGTAGTTAAATTCTGGACTTTTGCATATTGTGAGTAAATAAAAAAACACACATTTTTTGACCTCACCTTTGCCTTACTGCTTAGTCCCTAACAAGTCCTTAAAGCAGAGGCCTTGCTTAACCACAATAATAATTAATTTCAAGAAAATAGTGCATTTTTGTTTTTCTCTGCAAATGGAAGATTTCATGTTTGTTCTCACATCATCTTGGTTTTAGTGCAGAAAACACAATCTTCAAAACTAGATTAACATTGGATGAGAAACATATGTGTTGTTATGTACACTGTCATAGAAACACACCTATTTATATTTCATGTCACTTCCCGACAATATATCTGTCTACACTTGTGCTACAGTGATTATCACCTTCAGTTTAACAGTCTGTTGAAAAACATGTTGATGTGACTTCTCAATGCTTGGTGCTAATCATCCAACGGCTCTGTCGACTCTGTCAACTAAGAGAACTCAAATTTAATTTGCATGAAGGTTGTTTTTGAGAAGAAAAAAAAAAGGTCTGTTGCGAAATATAAGTGAATTCTCAAGTGATCACACCTTCACTTCCCCTTTTTTTATGTACCAGCCGGCGGATATCATGCTGTTTTGTTGTTGAGAACACATCTAAGTCAAGAGGTGGTTTTTGCCTTTACTTCTGCTTTTTGCGAGAAAATACTCATGTCTTATGATGAGCATTTGAACGGAAACCATGTAGCAATATCGATTAATAAAACACAATCTGTATTTGACTGAACCTCCACGAAAAAACATGAATGTGGATCCATCGGCTACTGCATGGCAATAAAAATTGAGCAACAAAGTGGTAAACATACAAGAAAATGAAACATAAAAAAGTAACATGTGAAAGCCCAGGTGTAAATGTTTTATCTGAGTACAAATAAGAGGCTAATATTCTTCTTTTTTTTTTTGCTCTTTTTTCTTATTCTGTTTCACTTATGTAGACAAAAAAACGAAGGCTGTTGAAAATAAATAAATACAGAACAGCAGTTGTCCTCAGCTCTTCCCACCATTTTCTAATCTCGTGATCTACCTGCCTACACGCCTGTTCCTCATTCCCCAAAGCTCCCTCAGTACATACAGGCCACTTTCTGGATCTTTTTGTGCCCAGGCATCCTATTTCCTGCTTACCTGTTTGCTTGGTTGCTTTGCTTACGTTGCTTTTCTCTTTTTCTTCATTGTTCTGTTTTCTTCTCTGTTTTCCTTTTTTAAGCCTCCAGCCAATTTGTTTACATTTTGGCAACGGTGCACCACGCATGGGCAAGTTGCTAGCACACTCTGTTCACACTGCACTGACAACAATCACCTGTTGTTTCTTTTTATTGCTCCTACACAAGAAATAGATCTGAAATCATGAGAAGGCCCTTTGCTGATGTGATTTCCACATTGGACATTATGTGAAAATGTGGTTATGTACTGCTACTCATCTCTAGTAGTGTCTTACCTTGTATTTTAGTGTTTATCTTCCATTAGCATTTATTTACACTATGTGCATGACTTCATATTTCTGCCCCCCCCCCCCCAAATTTACATGTTGACTCTTTACTTTAAAGGTATCATCCTTACTTGACCTTGTACACATGTTTAAAATACTGTAGCTAAAATAAAATATTGAAATTGAAGCCAACGCCTGTCTTGAAGTGTAATACCACTGATGGCCAATAGATGCCGGCTCCAAAAAAAAAAAAATCCAATTGACTTGCATTGAACTTTTCTCTAGAAATACTTGGTCTGTACATTTTTCCAGGATTCATTACATTCTCCTTTTTATTTGGACCCACTAATAAGTGTACTGGAGCTCCTTGTGTAAATTATTAGAATTACAGTATACACAATACTCTAATTCTAATAATAATATTGTTTGGTATGACACTTTATTGGAATAAATGCTTTCTGCATATCTAGAGGAAATTAAAGTCAGCAAATGAGGTGAAAAATATTTTGGACCTCGTTGCTTTATATTACATCATGCGAATCTTGTTTATTGGGCACATTTTCATCCTGCCAAGTAAGAGATTTTGGTTGTGGGAAGTCTTTTGTTGCTTTTGGAAATTTAGCCTTAATATTTTGAGTTGACTCGAAAATATGAGTGTAAAAACAAACAAAAAAATCAAAATAATCACTTCAAACACACTCTGCAAAAAGGCAAATCCTGCCAAATCCTGCTTTCATTAGCAGCAAAGCCATGCTCTTTGCACTAGTTTCGTCTTTCACCGTGCGTCCCTGTGAAGTGGTTTATTTATAGAGCCATCTGCATGTAACCATACATGCTTCAATCTCCTGCAACATAACTCTCCATCCCGCTGCTTCAACCCTGCTGGATTTTAACAGTATTCTATCAGAATATTTTGGGCTCAGTTGTGACAACCGTCTCTCCTCAGGCATCCACGTGGGATGGTGTGTGCATTCGGTATAGTGTGTGTATGTGTGGCAATGCGATAAAAGACAGATGTCAGACCCAGACAGAGATAGCATGGAGAGGAGGAGAGGAGCAGAGTGGGCCATCCACGGCCAAGTCGCTTGGAGTGGGCGGAGAAAGAAAAGAGTCTGAGATAGCAGCAGAGTGGCACATGTATAATTGACAACCTATGCTTCCTCTCCATAGAGTTTATGACATTTTCTCTCTGTAATCTACTTTTCCTGGCTAGCACAGAAGATGGTAGTGGGCCGGGCTGTGAGTCGGTGGTTTGGATGGAAATGGCAGGGCAGAGCATAAGCTTGGCAAGGAGAATGTGAAGGGGAGAAAATGCCAAGGCAGCCTTGACATTTTTTTTTCCTCCTGTGTTGCACTTTTACCAAGAAGCAGGTCTGTCGCTGATAAAAGTAGTGAGGATGGGAAGCATTGGGGTGAGGAGACACTGTGCTAAAGTCAGTGGGGGTATTTTGTATCAGTATTGTGGGTGGGAAGTTGATGCGAATGATGAGCAGAAAGAGTGAATAAGAAGAAATGTGAGTTAGGTGTTACTGATTTAAAGTTATAAACCACCGGGTCAATTTCTGGCCAGATCCGGTCTGGTCCGATGTTGGAACTTAAACCAGTTTGTTTTATGCAAAGCAGCTGAACCAACATTTGTCATTATGAAAGGTTGTGTCAAAATAAAAAGTGTCCTACACCAGCAACCTGTGGCGACGCTACATCCAGCTTGTTTTACATTAGTGATAAGCAATATGAACATAATATTATGTTTGTTAGTAACAGACTAACGGAGTCACTAGTGTCTGACGAGCTGTGAGCAGTTCTTACAATGCAAAGAAAGATCAAATTCAGTAGACGGAGGGGGTGGGGGGGGAATGCACGGTTTACTAGAAAGTTCAGGTGTTTTTTGGGGTGACACGAGAGGAGACATGACAGACTTAGTCTTAAAGAAATCTGAAACTGCACCAATATGGCAACATTTTGGATTTGAAGACGAAAGAGGTGAAGCTGGAAAACATAGTGAAGCAACATGTAAACAGGAAAAAAGCGCTGCTTTAGTTGTGCATAGCCAAACCGAGGTTCTGCTTCACTCCTGCTTCGTCTTATTTTTTAGTGTCTATTAGCGGTTGTCAAACCAGCTTAAAGGTGAATGACGAATACACTCTCATTCATGGGCACTGACTGTCTCACTTCTTCCACTTGGGAGCAGCTGCTGAGTGAAAGTGTGACACCTAGTGGTAGAACCTTACTGGTTCAGCCCGGCATTTGGGTTCATATCAAACTGGTTTGAAAAAATTTACACTGGCCCAACATTACCACACAGTTTGAATTGACATATTTGTATGTTACTACTCTTAAAGGAAAGTTACGGATTTATTATCATACGGATGTCTGTTAATGTCGGAACAGCTTTTAAGTCTTTTAGATTCTGATGTAGCGTGATATTGGACAAGCTACTTCTTTTCCACCATGTCACAGTATTTGTTCCAACATAGTCACCAGAATTGTTTTTTTGTTTTTTTTCATTTGACATGTCTGCAACCACGGATTCATTGATGGATTGATGGATCCACAGCTTTTTGTCTTTCCCACACTGGGCAGGAGGTAACTGGTGTGGATGGCAAATATACAAAATCCAGGAATTGTAATCAGGCACTGGAGTTTGCTGTGGTAGAGGTTATGAAAATATCATGGTTCTTACCAAATACATTCAGTAATTTTTTTTGAGTGCATCTTTGCAGACTTTTTCTGTAGTAAACCAAGCTCTGGTATCTTTCTTAACCCTATCCCTAAAAATTGTTAATTTACATTACATGTGACTGTGCACCGTTGAAAAGCGCCATGATCGGTTAAAACTCAGATATACACATATCTAGAAATGTTGATATGAAATGTATTTGTGGTTCACACACTGAAATTATATGTACATAACCGTACAAAATATATATATTTGGCAATGTATATATTTTGTGCATATATAACAGCATAAATATATATAATGATATACTGTATGTATAAAAACGTTTTATTCACCTTGCCTTAAACTATTTTCATGTTGACCGTTCCAGTGTGCAGCCTGCTGCTCATCCACCAATGTGCCCACAGTAAAGTACAAGCTCAGCACGTTATCCTTTTAACAGACCAACGCTGATTAATGGATAATATTTGGCCACTGATACGCAGCTACACACACACACACAGACTTAGAGATGGATAAATAATAAACCATCTCCAATACAAAGAAACAGAACTTCCTTTATAAATGTAGCTGGGCACTGCAATAAACTGCACACAAACTGTCGGCCTTACTTTCTACAGCCCTTAATCTGAGAGCACGGGACGCCCCACAGAGAGAAAGACAAAGAGGACTGAACCCGTCAGATGAATTAACTAGATTCTCTCTCCTTGTCCTCCATCATTTCTCTCACCCACCTCCATTCACTTCTGTCCCCTTGTGTAATTTGTTATTCAATGCAATATCTCTTTCTCTGATTAACCACTACCTCTGCTTCAGAAGTCACTTCGTCACTTCGTCTCCTGTTTCCTCTTTTCACGCCATTGCTGCCTCTCAGCTTGCATTTTTCTCCGCCCCCTCGTCATGCTTCTAACCGTGCAGCTAAGCGTGCATTGTTTTTATACCTGTTATGCCTGTTTTTATACTGTTGCGCATCACGGTATGCCGTGCGTGTTGAACTCCCCTGTGTCTCTGGAAATGCTTTATCTCCTGGTACAGTGCTTTTCTCGGGTCTTTGGGAATTATGTGAGGCAAATTGAGCAGGTACAGATGGGTTATTCTAGTTTAAATGCAGACATTTACATTTGTCAATTTAACAATTAAATCATGCTATGGGCTTAATTAACATAAATGATGTAGTGTACAATTAAGGCATCCCTTTGGAAGAGCAAATTAATGACTACAACATGGGAATCGTGAGTTCCTTCCTCATTCTTGTTGTGTCTTCTTTCAAGTTTGGCCTCAGTCTCTGACTTATCTTCATGGAAGCATATTTATAGAGGTCTTGGAGGCATAGATATATACGCTACATATGATTTTTAGTGGAACAGTTCCCCTAGGGGAGTGGTTGTACTGAGCAAATACACTAATATGAGCCACCCACTGACAGCAAATCTACTGAGGCCGTGTTTCTCACTGTGTTCATGTGCAAACACACACAGACAAACTTGAAAGAAATGAAATTCCTGATGAAAGCAAACATGTTAATGGAATAAGTTCAATTTCTGGACCAAAGTAAAAGGATTTACCCCCTGGCAGACTGGAGGAGGTTATTTGATTTTTGAATATGAAGTGATTTTTCTCCCTTGTGTTCTCGCAACATGCCATCGTCTGACTGGTCATGATTGGCTCAGCTCGACTGAAGGAAGTAATTTACACAGGAGTAAATCATCTTGTATTAATAGAAATTAGCCATTCACCTCCTCAAGCTTTTACCTCCTTTGTTGTGAAAAAATTATAAGGCAGGTATATGGTCTGAACTTTTATTGTGTTTTTAACCTGAAAGCAGGACAAACAGCTCACGGTGTTTCATATTCACTCGCAGTGCTGCAGGGTGTCGGCCTGCTCGTCTGAAACCGTTTCCTTCTTGCTCATGTACACTTTGACATACTGACAAAGTGACAGCTGAAGTAAAACCAAACCCTGCAAGTGAGAAACATCTTGTTCTGAAACTGGAGCCACTGCCACCCAGGTGAAAAGAGACAAACATTATTTACAGACATTTTTAATTTAAATAAATAGCATTTATGCATTTCTATGACTAAGACTTGCAACCTGTCCACAATTCTTTCTTTCTTTCTTTCTTTCTTTCTTTCTTTCTTTCTTTCTTTCTTTCTTTCTTTCTTTCTTTCTTTCTTT
>JAPQRN010000006.1:6884798-6899290 GCA_037367275.1 Coranthus polyacanthus | reverse complement strand
CTTTCTTTCTTTCTTTCTTTCTTTCTTTCTTTCTTTCTTTCTTTCTTTCTTTCTTTCTTTCTTTCTTTCTTTCTGTTCTTTCTTTCCACAAATACAGAAAAAAAACATTACTGCACATATAACAGAGCGGACTTCATTAAAATACACATCGAACACACAAAGAAATCTGAGTGAGTTACCCAGTATGCTCACACTTGACTGTCTTGCGATGATTTTAAATGAATTTAAGATGAGCGATATGTGTCGCCATCTCTAACAGTTGGGAGACTATTGCATGTCTGAGCTGCTCCTATTAGAAAAGCTCACTATCCATCCATTATGTGCATGCTGGGAAATGACTCAGTCCCACGCTACCCTTCAAAAGATAAAGGGGTGCAGAAAATCAATGGGCACTACCATAAAATGCATGACTCTGCTTTTTGTCACTAAGAATCTTGTTTTCTGCAGTAATCGCAGTCCCATACAACACAAAGCAAATGAAACATATTATGATCTGTAATTGTAGTCCCCTAGCCACCACATAAATGGAGGATCAATTTGGTTTTCTATAATTCAAACAGCGACACACGACCTTCAAATCAAAGAAACTGGGCTCCAGGTTATATTTTAGCAGCATACTTGGAGTCCAACCCAAGGTATAAATTCATAAACACTGGTCATTTTGTTCAGCTGCAACTTTAAGCGTTCCAGGAGTGTTGTCCCTGCTTGTTTAGCCTAGCGGGCAATGCTCAAGATTGTCCGTTTATTTCTGTTGACAGCTTTATTATAGCTTTCCTCTCATTTGCATGGCTAATCAGCCCATAGTTTCAGAACCTGTTAAAATCTAAGATGGCAGCCACTAATTGGAAAAAAGAAGGCAATAAAGCACCGTTTGAGCTCAAGTTTTCAACTTGCTCTCTTTGCGTGGGACTAATAAAGTCTATCCCGCAGCTTGGGACAGATTAACTTGTTTTGTTGTTTGGCCTCAGATGAAACATATGAAGCCGGTTAATTGCCTTGGCCCAACTGGTAATAGCAGAGAATTTGTCTAAAGCATATAATCTTTGCAAATCCGCAGCTCTTCCACATTGCTGACTCAAACAGCCAGCGAAAAGGAAAGAGAGAGAAAATGACAGAAAGCAGGCCCACGCTCGACAGCCGTATTGACTTGCTGTGTTGACAGTGGTGATATTTACCTGACTGAGCAGCAGAGGAAGAGAAAAATTAATTTGTCCATATTCATAATTACCAGTGCCTGTCAAACAGCTGCAGTCCTGCTGCATGCAGACACATATACCCAGTCCTATATGGGTCACTGGTAGTTGGTTTTCAAACTCCCAACTGCATACTGATGCTGTAGGCCATGGGAGCATGCCTCATTGTGACTCCTGCCGTTGCAGAAATGGAAATTTTAATGAAGTGAGCACAGCAGTGGTTGTCTCTTCACCTTCCTGGTGCGAGAGAATGGCACTTTATCCACACTGTTGAAAAATGGACGAGTGATTTCATTAGAGATAGGGGGAAAAAAATTCAGTCCGTCCCTGACCCTAGCCCTCCTTGTGTCCACACATAACATGTTGAGAGAGAAGTGAATCTACTGACCTCTTTCATTCCACCTCAACTTTTAACTACTTCTCTTTTTGTTTCCGTGCGCTCTCTCTCTCTCTCTCTCTCTCTCTCTCTCTCTGACTGTCTGACTATTTGGCTGTCGTGTTACTGCACTAAAAATGGACAGGTCACCTTACTTTAATCTGTTTAGTCACAGAAACTGAGTCACTTTGTGTGTGTCCTTTTCAAAAAACAGAGCGCTTTTGGAGGGATACAAATCAAACCTGCAAACATTTTGATGATGAACAGATGTCGACACAGCAGCTTGAACTGACACTATAAAGTGTTTTAAAAATAGTCAAAATGAGCCACAGCCACAGCACCTGCAGTTGTGTCAAGTTTATTTTTACAGCCCTTCTTCATCACAATGGCTCTTCTCTGTGGACTTACCCACCTGAACATTTGATTGCAAAATAAATGATGCAATAGCAAGTACAATAAAAAAAATATCACACAGTAAAATAAAACTGAGATGTGGTATTTTTTTTTGCTGGATAGATGTACGCTAACAGGCCTTGGTCCACAGTGTACTAAGAGACTGTGAAAACGTTACTCTAGATCCAATTTGAACAAGCACAACAGGAAATGAGAGACAACATGAAACTGATTCAGAGTCAGTAGTCATGAGTTAATAAAAAGCAAACTGTCTGTGATCAGATAAAAATCTAAGACACATATATGTATGATGTATTATCAGAACAAGAAAGCCTCTGAAACTTTCCCTGAATCCCTTAGGCTATGTGTGGTTAATTTGCAGCACCGTTATGCCATGATTGAACTACAGTATCTGATACAGTAACTGTTCTTTTTTCTTTACCATCAAACCCTTCCCTAAAGAGCTTTGCGAAGTAGAAAACAATTTCATCCAGGGATTATTCAGAGCCCTATTTAAACCTGTTTAAACATCGGGTTCTTTAGTTGGTTAATGCTCAGTGTTGCCGACTTATTTTTAGGGGAAGTGGTTATGTTACAGACAGGTGACTTCGCCCCTGAATGACTTTGAGACATCTTTGCAACTGACCAGCCATCTCAGGACACACATTTTAATGATCAGATTTTTTTATAGAACAATTACACTTTACATTTTGTTTGTTTTACTGAACAATAGACAGACACTGTGTTGTGTTTTGTGTGTGTGTGACAGAGAGATAGATCATTTTTATATAGAAGATCAGTGAGTGCATTTTAGACTAGTTTGAGACTTTTCAAAAGTGTTTTCAAAAGTTTTAAGTAAACCTGTTGCTAGGTGGTTTTGGGGGGAAAAAAGACAAAAAAAAAAGTTGCCGCGGTTGTCTGAGTTGGGTATGAATGACCAGGCATGGAGACGGGACTAGTTCAGGGACGTCCCGAGGACAGAGAATCACAAGACACTTATGCAGAACCATATGAGGCTCTGAAAGGTTTAGTTTGGGTTTTTGTACTGCTTTACTGCCTAAGAAATGCTCACCTAAAAAAAATAATATCAGTTTAAGTATACACTATATTTAGAATATTCTATTTATTTCTACAAATTCCACACGTAAGAGGGATCCCAAATGGTTGACTCTACATCAGCATCAAGGTGGGAAGGCTCAGGATGATTTTAAACCAAGAAGTGGCATATTGAACTGTTTTTACCTAGAAAATACATATTTTTATATATTTGTCAATTTTGATGTGTATTTATTTATTTTGCTGCCTCACATATAAGTCATATAATTCAGTTTATATGTTTTAGTGTTTAGTATCACAGTATAAGTTAGCATTACTTAATTAATGCTTATCTGCTCACCAGCTGGTTGCTTACATTATCTGCAGTGCTGCGTTCACTGGGTTCATAAGAGCTTCCCCTAAAACAAAGCAAAGTTAGAACAAGGGAAAGTGCGATAAATTAATGATTCGGTTTGTCACTAGTCTCGCATAGCCAGACCTATCTCCACAGATTGTTACCACTATAACAGCGCTGCAGATAGTGGCACCCTCCACCATCGTTCTGGAATTGATGTGAAAGTTGTTTGACTAGTTCTTTAAATAAATCACACACGCCTGTCTTGGGCGGCGCTGAGCGCAGGATGCAGCGACTGCATTTGCAAAATAGTGTCGGGAGAGAAGTTGTTGGTTGTTGGTATTAAAATGGCTACGTTACTACAAAAGAAAACAGCACACAAACAGACGTGTGGCTTTGTCACACTTGATATTTTCATCGTGTAGTTGCAGCTCGGGGGTTTTTGTTCTTTGACGTAGCGAGGGGAACATTGAAAATGATAACATGCAGATAGTGGAAGGAAGGAGAATGCTAATCCTGCCACTGAGCGACCATAAAAGTACAGTTTTTGTTTAAAATATTGATTAATGCAGTTCTAATCATTTCACATTGTGGTATTTAGATCATGAAAAGTTTACGTTACAGTTTCCACAAAATGTGTGTCTCTCTTGTTTCCACTTCTTAAATTGAAGTTCACTGTTTGCTCCACCAACTCCTGGAGAAAATCTCTCTGTATATATGGCTGTCTTCCAGATTACTTGTTTACTATGGTTATTGGTGTGTCTTGATAGGCAGGTAGGAAACTGTGTGTGCTCATAAGGAACATATGGAACAGCTGAATGCAGGTTTATACTCTTTTTATTCAATTTAAACATGCATTATGCCATATTATTAGTTTTTTCTCTGTTTTTCATTTTGTGGCTGATATTACCACTTGTCTTTTTTTAATAAACGTGAACATGAATACAGAAATAAAGGAAAAAGAAAGAGCATGATATGAATAATAAGGACTGACAAAAGGAAACTGGATTTTTTGCATACAAACCACAAACACAGGAGAAAAATGTGGAAGGGAGGCAGGCATGTAAGTGATCCCCCCCCCCCCCTCTAACTCTCCTTGTCCATCTAGTTGTCTTCACGAGGAGCAGGCTCAACATTTTAAAGCAGTGTTTTTACCTGCAGTGCTAATAACAGAGATGATCTGCCTCAAGAGGGACTCAAGTTTCTTAAATATTAGGGCCCAGAGAAAATGGCATCCTTGCTTTTACCAGAGAAATCAATTTAGGCTCTCCTGTGCCCCGCATACTTTGATGAGCCAGTCTAATGCCCCCAAAAGGATCCACACATTTTATTGAAGTGTGCGAGGCAGGCAGAATCACATAATTGCTGTCATTAGTGCAGCCTTTTTTGATTTCAATCTTTCCAAAGGTTACCACTGAGAGAGTCTGAAGGAAGGTGAGAGCTAAGTGGTAAATTGGAGATTTGGTGATAAAGTGAAAGCTTTATTTGTGCTGTGACTAGTATTCCAAATGGATCAAGTGAGATCTTTTCACAAACCTACAGAAAATATCTCACAACGATAAGTGCAAGACAAACCGTTGTATACGATTTAAAACCTTGGTTTCAACTTTAAGTCTTCAAATGAAACAATTCACAAAACAATTTTGACCGGACAATATCTAGACAGTGTTCTTTCCACACAGCAATGCCACCTATCTAAGGCTTTCTTGTCTTTCTGAGAACTAAGATTTGAGTTATACTGAAACTGTACACAGGCTGAGATTGAGATTGACATAACAGCACATGTAATCAGAAAAACCAACCATGTGTTTGCACATCATGACCTTGAGAAATATGTATCGTGTAATTGGAAAAAGATCATGCGCTTGCATTAACTAGTGCAGCAAAGTGTGGTTTATTTTTTGTCTATCTTCTGCAGTTGAAAGTGCCACTAACTCTGCCGTGCACTCTGTACTCACTGTGGCTATATTTTGGTCATAGGTCATTGCCACACAACACAACTGCAGATGTTGCTCTGATGGCATGCAAGTCTCGCTACTATTTACCAGAATTGAAGAACACGTTTAGGATTTAGTTGCTACGATCCTCTATCTGTCAAATCTGTCACCTGCACTGTAAAAAAGGAGAAAAGCTGAGGAAATGAATGTCAAAACCATTAAGAATAGATGAAAAACTGCACACAATGTCAGCTTTGCACTCAGTTTGCAATTTTACTACACGCTGGTTCAGAGTTACTTGGAGTGGATGTGATTTCAGTGTCAGTACCGTCAGTACTACTATCAGGCAGAGAAAGAAATAATAATACCAAATGTGAAGTTACTATGAGGTCAGGAATGGCATCAAATATGGAGGATGTAGAAATGAAAATATGCTGTCAGTTCTGGATTGTCTTCTGGATCAGCAAGAAATTGATCATGTTATTTGAATATTGTCATGCAGCATGTGTTTTTTTCTGCTTTTTTTCAGAGCAATTGCTGCCTTTAATTTGGAGAAAATGTCAAAAAGTGTCTTCTTTCCCAATGCTGAAGTATGCTTTAAAAGTAATCTATTGTGACCTATTGCGTAACATTTTCAAGTCGAAACATGCTGTTGATTTTGAGTTACAGGTGCAGATGTACCTGGTTGCAATACTCTCTATTTGCAGTTGCAATTTAGTTGCATATGAAAACAATTTCTGAGACTGAGAAGGCTGTTAGAGCTTGCATGAGGTGTGAAGTCTTGAGACTTCCTGTAGTTTTTCCTGTAGAGCCACACGTGCAGACAGAAGAGGAAAAAAGGGAGGGGACATGACAGCCAATCTGGCTTCATGCACTGTGACAGAGGGCAGTATATTGTGGTTGTGGCTTGATGTGAGAGTGAGGAGCAGATATGCAAGTGGGTTTGAAGATCAAGCCAGACAGTTTTTCTTGTTTTCATTTCTATGTCATAGTCTGATCTTGAGAAAAGAAACAAATATTGCTACTTCACAGAGAGTGTGTCTCCTTGGCCACACTTGTCTGTGAGGCTTGTGTGTTTGTGTCAAACTATCAGACTGAACTTAAATTACGTTATACAGATACCGAAAGAATGTTGCATGATGATGTGACCAGAGGGGCTGGAGGTAAGGATTCATACAACTAGGCCTTCCTGAATTTACCTACAGACTACTATGGGTGGATTTGTAATAATGGTACAGAGACGCCTTCCAGTTCAAATTAAGATCTTTATGAAATGAATCGAATGAATAGATTATAGGATAAGATGGAATACTACAATAATAATAATAACAAAATACAAAATCTTTAAAAAAAAACACAAATGCTCTCAGGCAGACACTACACTACACCACAAGTGGCCCCCACCATTCACCACACATACAACCCTAAAATGGAAAAAAAGAAAAGAGGAACAAACCAACAAACAAAGAAAAACACCAACCAGAGGCCCAGCTTTCACCCCCTGCTCTACCTGAAACATCTAAACTAAAAACCCAGAGACAGCACAGATAAAATACAATACAACAGTGGATTTGTCTCACAATGTTACAGGGAGTGAAGAATTTATTATAATAAAACCACAAACCCAGCAAAAGCAGCATAAAAACACCCTTTAAACAGTAGCAGGCCTCCAAAAATTCAAAGAGATACAATTATTTGAAGGAAATCCTGCCTCTAGAAATAGTCACTAAGGACCAAATCAGGGGAAATCTGCACTCCTCACCTACGTGAAACAAACCATTCAGTCAATATATTTGATTTAAAATTCTGTGAAATACAGAATAAAAACATACCTCCACAGGGGGGAATCTACTGCTTGACCCGACTTGGGGACGTTTAGCTATAAATAACCTGTCATTCAAAACTATGAATTAATATAAAACTACAATAAATTAAGAGCAATAAAATGAGGAAAACAGCCAAGTATGTGTACCTTGTTCAAGGTTGAAACCGTTAAAATCAGATTTAAAAACAGCAGGTCATGCTGTGTCTGGTCTGTGGAGACATGTAGGAGACTGATTTCGCGGGTGGTATTTAAATGTGCACTGGATATCCCATAATAAGGCTCATGTTCACCTTACTTTGCAGGAGTCAGAGGAACGAGGGTGAGACCCAGCAGTCGAAAATGGCCTTACGCCCTGCTACAGTAGCAGAGTTTTTGATTTTAAAAATCCTCTATTTGTTTGAAGCCCTATAATGCTTGTGTTGACATGCTTTGTATATGCGCAGTAGGTATAAGTAGGTACATTATGTTACAACTTACAGGTGCTTTATTCTATCATTCCAGTTGTTTGTGACTTCGTAAATCACTTTGTTTATCAAATCTATTTAATTGGTGCATTTTTTTTAAAATACCAGTGTACCATAGTTTTCACATGACATGACATGTCCTTATATGAACGCTCACCTGGAGAGCAAAACGAGGTTTTCTTCCACTGCCTGCCAGTTATTTTAGCTGGTTTATTTAGCCATAATGTCAGATACCTATTTTCAATTGGTTGTACTGGGAGACAATCCTGTGTTGTGTTTCCATCTAAGAAAGAAAGCCCAGACACACACAAAAATGTGCCCTAGCATACTGGAATTCATGATCCACTGTTAAGTTGAGGTCTTTAGGTAACTAGATAACATGATCTAATTAGTCTTCACCTTTGACAATGAAGGATTTATTGTCCTTCATCTCCCAAACTGCAACATTATTATTGAAAATAACTACATTTAAGTCTGTACTTTTATATGCTTTCAACCTGGAAGCAGCAGAAGTGGACAGATTCTCCATAATACATTCCGTATGCAAACATCATTAAAGTGAAGCTCTGACAGGGACTTCACTGTTTTAGTGATTAAAATACTGCGGCGGGTGCTGTATATGGATTGCAAGTGAAGTGTCCAAACATGCAGTTTCTTCACATATCTTTGTTTTTTCTTGTTTTGAAAGGTGATGTAAATATCTGTGGCTGAAGCAACTGAAAATTGGCAAGCATGTGCAGCAGTTCTATGAAGTGTCCAGTGTTGACCATCATGTTGGAATGGTGTTTTTGCCCTCCAATGCTCCATGTCACGTGGCTCAAAACTATGAATCAGAGTCTTGGGAAATCTGGTGCAGAGCACCCAATTTCATCCTCCTGTGGTTTTAAAGGTTCTCTGTATATGAATTACACATGATTGTGTTCTTAGGTGAAGTCTGTGTTGCGAGACATCTGCATTTCTGACTGAATTTAGTGTTGCACACTGTTGCGGGATTAGAAGAGAGGCATTGAATAACTTTTCACAGAAAATCTAACCTGAAACCTCTACGTAGAAATCAGCTGTGGCTGTTATGGATGAAGGCAACCGAGAAGCTTAGCTTAGTGACTCCATTACTAAGGTGACAATGCTTAGCTTGGTGACCTAAGAAACCCTAAATTATACTTAGGGTTTCTTTGCAGTCCGCTAATGCCAACAAACAACAGCACAAACAGACTCCAATATAAACTTCACACAAGCACACGGGCATGCATGAACCTTTAATAAATGGAACTATTTATTGAGTTCAAGTTTGTCATTCAGTCACAGACACAGATTTCCCCATGTGCTCTGACAACAACATATATTTTTGTTTTCACAATTTGCACATTAACAGAAACTATTTTGAGATTGAGTTGTTACAGCATGGGGCTAAAGTCTGTTAAATACAGTATGTTGGGCCCAACGAGGGTGAAATTGAAGATGTGTCAGAATATGCACTGGTTTAGTTGAGTGTTTCCCATACTCCCACACAATCTCATTTTTCATGTTAACACCACTAAATTTAAATTTCTCTTCTTGAGTTTAGTAAAACATGCTTCCTGTCTCAATGTTCCATGCCGCGTCACTTTGTGACAACAACCTTTGTTCATGTTGATCTGATTTGCAGGGGGGTGGAGTTAGTGTGGTTTCAGTTACACTTGCATTTACTTGCTGGCACTTCTGCATTTCTCACAGAAACAAGTCACCTTCAACATTACCATGACAGGAAATGTAACAGAGCTGGAAACGAAGAACACAACTTATGCTCTGGTCTTCGGATCGGTTATGGTTGTGGGTTTGCCTCTCAATGCTTTGTCACTATGGATCCTGCTTCGCCGCCACAACCGTAAATCACCCAGCGCTGTGTTCATGGTTAACCTGGCCATCTCAGACCTGCTGCTCGTCATCTCCCTGCCCATGAGGGTCTACTTTTTCGCCACGGGTACCTGGCCTCTGGACAACATGGCGTGCATCTGGATCACAATGCTCTTTCGCAACAACATCCGCTCCAGCTCCATCTTCATCACCTTCATCAGCGTGGACCGGCTGCTGGCTGTGGTTTATCCACTGAGGTCACGCCACGTGCGGACAGTTTCCAACGCTGGAAAAGCCTCTGCCTTCATTTGGCTGATTGTGATATTGGTGAACATCCCAGAGAGTGTGAGCTTTTCACAGTGTTTAAACAACTACAGTGAATCAACGTGTTTTGAATTTCCTCACATGACGGAGGTATGTACGTCACCTGTGGATTTTTTCCAACCTGTGTTAGTCTTCACACTCCTGGCAGTCAATATTGTGTCCACCTCTTTGGTGTCAAGGACTGTACACAAACATCTCAGTGCCTCAGCAAAGGTCAACAACAAGGTGAATGTCATGCTGATTTTTGCAATGAACTTGATGATGTTCATCATATTTTTCTTGCCTGTGTCGTCGGTTACCCTCTTCAGAAAGTGGAGATCTGCCATTACACCACTGATATGTCTTGCTAGTGTGAACTGCTGCCTAGACCCTCTGTTGTATTACTTTTCTTTTGATGGTTTCTGGAAGAAACACGAAGGCGTAGAGTCTTCGAGAGAATAGTTGGTGACAACAATAGACAGGAAATGATGGCTATAAAACCCACTTAAATGTGAATGTTGTGTGTCTGTGTTATGGAGGTTTAGGTAAAAATTGAAAATATTCTTTTTTATAATAAATGTTTTTCAATTATATTATTATTGTTGTTGTTTTGTTCTTTGTAGAGCTTAAAGGCAAACGCATTGGAGAAAACCTTCCATAATTAGGATGACCGAAAGGAAACACTTGCTGATGTTTCTGATTGATTTTTGGTTATTTTCAAAGTAACTATAAGTGAGTGGTTGTTTTTTCCCTCCATGTGTGACACAAAGCTAACATTCTGTGTATGGTGTACTCAAACTCACAATCTCTACAAATCACCTTGAATAAGGTTTCCTCCACGTAACAACTGAGTCAAACAAACACTGGATTTTAGGGAAATGCTTCATGTTAGTCATAGTCAAATGCAAACAAAGCGTCGTTGCAACAAATTCTGTGTGTTGCATCCTACAAGGAGATTACCCCCCAAAATTTGATGCACCTATTAAACATGTAAACAACATTAGACTATTCCACATATAACGTTCAAGGGAATTCTCGTATTTCTTAATGTCATTTGGCTCTGTATTGTGTGGGTGTTTGGTTATAAATCATGCAATGCAGCTGAGAATATTGCGCTTTTTCAGCTCGAGAGCCAGCAGCACTCAAGTCTTATAAGCTTTGCCAAATCGAGGCGCATCTGTAAGTGCCTGTGGCAAATTGATATAAAAAGGATCTAGATTTTAAACAATCCAGATTTCTAGGAGTAGACACTAGGGATTTGCTATTGATAGTAGGACACTCTACATCTAAGCCTACTGGGCGATGGTGTGTATGTGATTGGTGATGCCTACTTACAAGCGTGCATTACATGTACTCATAGACTTATTTCTCTTTTGTCAGTGGCCAGTGCTTCCCTTTTTAAAGACAGGTGTTACTAACTGCACAACTTGGCAGGCATTTGTGAGGCCATTATTTCCTGATTCGATGTAAGTTCTGTCTTCCTTATCATGAATCATATTCCGTTATGTGCTTCAGTTTTACTCACTGGTCTGTATAGTCACAGCCCAAATATAGAATGAGCTGCTGGAGAATATATCCATGTTAATGTCATTATTATAGACTCATTCCTTCACTGACCTCCTATCTTTCCATCAGGATCTAATGCCAGTCTGCTGCTCTGCTTCTTTGAGATCTGCTCTCTTTGGTTTTCAACTGTGTGATAAATTTGGACCTGCACTGTGTGACATTAATTTTTTTCCACGTGAACTTGGTTCGTTTTAAATAACCGCTTGGCGCATGGTGGTTATTAGAACTGATTTTTTTTTATTGTGTGACTGCCCTGTAGTTTTATGAAATTGCAATGTCTAATATTGAATTCTGTTTGTTTTGAGTTCATTTATTATGTGTTTCCTTCTAAAAATGCATTTCTTTAGTTCTCTTAATCTGCCCTTAGAACGGTACAATGTGCTGCAGGAAGAAGCAGGGCATTGACGTGCAGCCAAAATTATCTGGCCGGCGAAACGTACTTGCAGAGACCAAAAGCAGGAGGGCACAGGAAATGGCACGAGTAGGCTAGAAAAATCCTACCTTACGTATCTAACAGGTCTGTCACTGTCTCTGCATTTAGCCAAACAAACTTCTGTCTCTGCCGATTCTGTTACCTCACAGTGCAGTTATGAAACAAGAATCCTTGAGTTGCATTTGATTAACTGAGTCATCAAACTTGTAAAAGAGTTGACGGCAATCTCTAGCTGATTTTCTGCATGATGCGTTTCAAATATTCCAACAACCCCCTCACATTGAACCTTTTTTTTTATCTTGTTTCATAATGATTGTGGTAGAAAAAAAACAACAAAAAAAAAAATTACCACAGCACATTCAGTCTCTGGAGCCATTTCGCTGCCACATAGTCCACATTGCTGAGCTGTCTCACTCAAACACGAAGATTCCTTTGGTGACTAGCTATTTGTATGTATTAAATGTTAAACCTCCTTAAAGTCAGGACATCTGTGGGGCTGCTGCCAGCCTGACCATACCTTATCACGACCCTTCATAAATTGGAGACCTGTGTGGAGGTGCTTTTCTCCCTCCAGCAGCTTCACATATATGTTTAATGTGACCTTTACCTGTGCCCTCTACCAGGGGAAGTAGAAGGAAGGAACAGGAAAACAACCAGTACTTTATTCAGCTTCACTTCTCTAATGATTTTTACCCATAATACACAACAACAACAACAACACGCCATCACAACCATATTGTTTAGTCTTGTTTTTAGTCTGAGGGCAAAGTCAAATCAGTGCCGTGATACCAAACCATCCAACCAACCAAACTTCGAACTTGAAATCACAAACATTTAGATTACTAACTTAGTAATTACATTTTTGTCCTCAATGACTGTAAAGGTTTACGATGATATTCATTTTGTAATTTAGCTATGTAAGCACTGTTACATAAAAGTAGGTACTCCCCAACACAGGATATGATGTGTGGGCAGGGGAAAAATGTTTTGAGGTTTAGAACAAAACTATGTGATCGTGTGAATCTTATGCTTCCATCTAAGCCCTTATTTATCTGAGTCTGTATTTCTTTCTCATGAATGTAACAAGTTCAGCCATTTGTTTGGTGAGAGCTCTTCGTCTGTGAGTGACTCCAGATCTGGACTAAGGTCTGACTGTGTTGTAAATGTGTTTGCTGAGGCTCATCGTGGTCAGCTGATTCTCTTCCCCCAAAGGTAACTACAGTAAGGGAAATACAGACACATTCTCTCTGTGTGGCTGTGTCTTTCCCTTGAACGCACAAACACACACATTGACATTCACATAAGTGCAGTACAAAAAAAAAAAAAAAAAAAAACCCTGAGCAGGTACATTCAGGTTTGCAAGCATTGCTGCCAAGACCACAAACAAGCCTGTTGTGCTGCAGCCAAGTCTTCTTTGGACCAGAGGAGGACTGCTATTCACAGACAACAGCAGCTTTGGTGACTGTCGAGAGTCGAGCGGCACATAGAGCCAGAAGAGAGCAGACAGAAAAGAGGGACACACAAAAACAAAGGCTAAGCTACAGAATAGACAGAAGATAGAGGAGACCCCAAAGAGCAGAGGAAAAAACAATCCACCAGCATGTGAAGCTTTGAGAGAACCCAGAGATCATTTGGACAGACGGTCATGTGCAAGAGGCAAATCATTACAGCGTTAGACCAAACGATGCCATTTGACATTTTTTTCAATTTGACATTAGGATGCAGGACAACGTCATCTAAAGAAGACTGAATCCAAATCACTGGGCTGTGTTTCTGGCTGAAAACAAAAACTATTCATTTTCAGATGAATGACAAAACGCTTTCAATCAACACTCTGGTCCAGTGATCAGGATTCAATTGTCTTTAAACCACCTGGATGATTGAACCTTTTGAGACAAAGTTCTTTTTTTTTTTAAAAGAAACCACAACCACATTCATAGGCGTGCAGTACTTTCTATCCTCAGTTTAACACAATCATTAGTGGCTCACAATATACATTTATTCAGACGAACGAATTACTTAACTTGTTTTTGCTGAACATAATTTAAAATTTGGGGATTTGATTTTAATTTAGTTTCAGGCAGCCCTTAAGTTTTATTCGTTCTCTGAAAATTAACTAGGAGAGCTTGGTATTTTTCCTGATGACTGGTTAAATAAATATTTCACTAATGAATCTCTTTGAATCTAAATTCTTAATGAATTTCTTTACATTTGATTTGGCATTGCATTTTAAAAGTCTGCATTGCAACACAGCAGTTATGTAACTGCCGAAAAATGGATGGAGACTAATGGATGTCTATAATATGTTCAAAGATAGATTTTAACATTAAACAGAAACAGTACGTGTAATATTAATATACAATACAAATGATTACTTGTATTGAACAATGTGATCTTTTGACTTGATTTAATAGGAAAAAGAAGAAAAAAGCAATGAATTAAACACAGCCAGGAAAGTAACAGTATTAAAATAAAAATAGAGAAATTCTGAAATGTGAATTTTCATTGAATGACACAAGTGGAAGTAATATTTACTTTTATGGTTTTCAATAATGGGACTGAGAGATGGGTGAGGCTTTGAGCAGATGACATCTCCTGGCCCACTTCCTGCTAGTAAGCCGCGGCAAAACGGGGCCAGAAGGCACTCTCACAGCTGCAGACCTCTGCATGATGTAGGCGGCATCAAAGCGGCGCCATCGACACTTTCTCAGAAAGAGCCGGGGGGGGGGGGGGAAACGCCCGGGGGATGTTGGTCTATCTATTTTCCCTTCTGTTCCAC
>JAPQRN010000006.1:6860658-6877760 GCA_037367275.1 Coranthus polyacanthus | reverse complement strand
GCGAGAGAGAGAGAGAGCGAGAGAGAGAGAGAGAGAGCGAGAGGGAAAAAAAAACCGCCTGAATCCATCTCTCTCCTCCCAGTGACGTCGGTCGGTCGGTCTGGTCCCGGGGTGCGTTGCTCTCTGGTCCTGTCTCAGCAGAAACCACTTTAGTTGCTGTTTCGACCGTCCACGCAAGCAGCCTGTGCGACGCGCGCGGTGCGGTACGGGTACCCGGTGTCCTCCTTCTACTCCACGCTGCCTGTCTTGTCCCACATATCAGAGAACTGTTTCGCACTGTTTGAAGAGAGAGGAGAGAACCCGAGGCGTTGAACAAGAGGGAGAGGGCGGAAAAGGAGAAGGAGAGGCAGGAAAAAAAAAAAAAAAAAAAAAAAAAAGAAAGAAAGAAAGAGGAGAGAAGAGTAAAGAGGTCGCCGTAGTCCTTCTCCTTCCTCGGGCTGATTCTTCACCGAGAAGATGCTGAGAATAGCCGGCGTGTTGGCTGTAGTGGCTCTGGGGTTGAGCGCCGCTCACACCAAAGGTATGGCAGGTGAAGGGCAACTTGCTTGCTCTGTGTTGTGCGCATTTTGCGTGCGAGCTACAGATTTTTATTATCGCAGGATGTGGTCGGAGAGCTTTGTGTGGATGCAGAGAAATGTCCATGTGATTCAGATAACTGATTGCTAAGATACTGAAGCGGTTTGTGTGTTTGATGAGAAAAAAAAAAACAAAAAAAAAAAAACACCTGCTATCTTCAGAGTTCTGGAGACTGTGCACTTAATTCACTGAATAGAGTCCCCGGTGACACTTGAAGGTATTTGTTCTTCTTTGGCATCATTACAGTAGTTCTGTAGAGACTCTGTTGCATGGTGCTAAAACTGAGCTTGCTGTGACCTTTCTATAACTATTTGAGTTCATCTCCTGTGGCTTCATAACATTCCTGAAGGGACATGCACTTTTATTATTATAGCTCCACATTTCTGCTTTAAAATCAGTGCTGTTTTTAAGAGCTTTAGAGACCAGGTATTTTCTCTCTAGGTTTGGTTTGGCTGATGTAGGTAAACGCATCAAAGAGGAAAGCAGACATTTTTAATTTAAAAGTCTCATCAAAACGTTTTATATCCAAACATGTAAAGAGGTGGTGTATGAGGTCCTCAGTTGCAATTTCTGCGCACTTAAAATGGCTAATATGGCTAAAACACTGGTGTTAAGGAGGGCATTACTGGCCTGTCATTGACAAATGGAACAAAGCGGACATAAAATACCTCATCCTGCCAAAGGACAAGTCAAAATAGTAAAATCTGAACAAAGCACTTCTGATTATAGAGAACATCAATTGTATCTTGAAACAATCACAGCTGCGCCAACTGGGAGTAAAGATTAAAAAAAAGCAAAAAAAAAAACTTTCACAACTTTGATCAAGTAATTTTCTATCATGTGCATAATATATATGATAAGCATCAGTTGGATTTATCAATCTAATTTAATTTACAGCTGCAATTACCTCATTAAAATCCCAAAATATGACACATAATCCCCAATGCTACATGATAATGATATCCAGATGTCACAAATGTGTGCCACACTGCTAGCAGTTTTTCTTCACTGCTGAGCTAATTTTAGGTCTACCGGTACAACCATTGCAGTGGGACTTCTCAATTCTCTAGTGAGCTTGGCATGTGCCGTGGGTAAGCGAGTGAATGTGGCAACAGGTTCGTACTAATCAACTCCCTGTAGACACAAGCTTGCCTTTATACAGCGAAATAACAAGGTGACACCTGTCAGTTTCGTCTGGAAGCCAAGAGACACCATAAGTGCGATAAGCTGTTCATCCTCGTCTACTCCTGACACAGGACAGAGCTTCCCCGCTGGCTGGCTGGTCGGCTGGCTGACTGGCTGGTCGGCTGGTCGGCTGGCTGACTGGCTGGCTGGTCGGCTGGTCGGCTGGCTGACTGGCTGGCTGGTCGGCTGGTCGGCTGGCTGACTGGCTGACTGGCTGGCTGACTGGCTGGCTGGCTGGCTGGTCGGCTGACTGGCTGACTGGCTGGCTGGCTGGCTGGCTGGCTGGCTGGCTGACTGGCTGGCTGGCTGGCTGGCTGGTTGGCTGGCTGGCTGGCTGACTGGCTGGCTGGCTGGTCGGCTGGCTGGCTGACTGGCTGGCTGGCTGGCTGGCTGGCTGGCTGGCTGGCTGCAGCTGCAATATTTGTTCTGTGTGGAAGGAAAACATATGCTAATAGACCTGCTGTAGGCCATGACCTGGCTCAGAGGTCAGGTTTTTTGCCTCATATGCACTTTTATTTTAATAGGATTATAAAAAAGCAACATTGCGCTTACTATCGCATGCTGTGCTTTGCAGATCTGTTTGCGTCAGATTGTGTGTTACTTGTTTGGGGATGTTGTGCATTAACCTGATAAGTTCATTTATATAATACAGCAGGACATAACAAGACAGATGCATTGTCAGAAAGCTTTTTCTATGCAGTGCTGGGCTGGGAAGTAAACAAATTACTGCCAAGTCAATGGGGGTGGAAAAACCAAGCGCACCATGGTTCTAATTGATTCCCCAGGGCCACTGTACAGTGCAGTTAAATCCAGGAGAAAATAAGAGTCCTGTCTCTAGGATCTGTCTGCTATCTGTTGCTAGACTGACCGTCACTGCCTTTTCTTTTTCTTGTCACAGCTGGCAAGAAGCAGGACCTGTAAGATGCAATAAACCCACACCACTTCCTATCTCTCACCTCTGAATCTGTTTCTCTGTTTAGGTTTTGAAATGACAACTGAATAGTGCATTTGTGTCAAGTGTGGCGAAGGATCCACCTACGTAGAGCCAAAATGCAAAGCTGTTTTCCAGATAACTTTGAAGCAGCGCTACTGCTGTCATTTTCTCTTTAGCCACCGTTTCATTCCAGAAAAGCGTTGGACGTGCAACTTCCTTTAATCACCGTTACCCTTGAGTCATCCATGCACGCTCACTGTGCATCTCTGTGTGTGTCTAAATGTGTGTCTATCTACTTAGTATGTGTTTCAGAGTTGTCAGTAATCAGAGCTTAGTGCTAACATTCCTCTGTGTGTGTGTGTGTAGGTGTGAGAGCGTGGGTTTTCCCGTGCACGCGCTGGGAGAGTGATAGAGTGCAGCCAACATGTTGACACCCGCCAAGTATGCAAAAATGGGCAAGGAGGTGATGTCGTTTACAAAGGAATTATTGCTTTGCAGATACATGCTGTGGCTCAAACGATTTCCCTAGGACCGACCGTGTCGCCGCTCGACAGGGAGAATCTTCTGGCAGTGAAGCAGAAAGACCTATAGAGTTTTTGCCAGTGCTTCCCGGAGCCCTGCTTTTGTGTAATTCCAAGCAATATGAACTCTGAATTTAGATAGCTCATTACTAGCACAGTGTATTTTAATTCAGCTACCCACTGTGCGACTCTTTGTTGGTGGAACCTTTTTGCTACTTTATTATACCCTGATAAACACATTGTACTTTTTTTTTCTGTCAGGAAACATGCAAAGAGTTAGAATGCAATTTTCAGCCTCTGGGAGAGGCCTCATGGTAACAAGCTTTAGGCTGAGACCAGTATAATGCCTGTTGTGAAGTTGCAGGATTAATTGGCACAGGTCTTTTAATTTATGGTTTTCTATATAGGTCTTCTGTTTGTGTGTCTGTGTGTGTTATGTGTAAGCCGGCGCCTTTGTGTGTGTATACAAGAGATAAAGAAAGCCAAGAGGATAGTCATTTGAGGATCCCATTAGCAAATAAAAAAGGGGGGTGACAAAAAACAGAGGCAGATTTATGTCCCCCCTTTGGAGAGAGGAAGTGCATTATGGGAGCACTCTATAAATCCTCCAGCGAGGCTGTGACACAGGATGTGGCACAAATCCTCCCTGGTCTACCGTGGCCAGGGGAGGCAGGGCTCAGCGACATGGAGGAACATCACAGATTTTTACAAACACTCTTTGTCCTCCGTTTTCAAAGCTTCGCTGATCTCGGCACAGCCCCGTGCCATTTGACAAGTTGGAGGGCTTAGCGGCTGAAGCGATGGAAGGTCACTGATCCCAGTACAGTTCTAAAGCCATCAGAGACAAAAGATTGAATGCTAGGAGTCTGGGTGGATAAGTTTAAGCTATCGTCACCAAACAAGGAGAAGAGGATGGATGATTGAGATCCTGATCACTGATAGTAAATCACAATGAAACTCTGCTGCAAGCCTTTTCTTCATGCATTTCTGACGTGAGTCTCACAAAGTTCCCTAGAATAAAACATTTCTTGTTTAGTAAACAAATGCAGCTCTTAACACTAATGAGAAATCAAGCCTGCCTTTGTCAATGCAAATGAAATCACAGCAGAGTAGTAAAGAGTGGGTGTTTGTCTTTTTCCAAATGTATGTTTAAGAGAGATCAAGTTTTGTCCCTCAGAGCTATTTTCAGATCTTATTGCATTGTGGTTATCTAAAATATTCATATTCCACTGTGGCCTATACGCTTACATCTTCCTCCATCTTTACTTTACTCTATATACAGTATTTGACTCCCTCTGCTGTCTTATCTCCTTTACCTCTGTTGTCTTTTTAGAAGTGGAACGAGGAGGGATGTTTAGGTGTGGACTGCTTTGTGTTTGAGCATAAGCAGGAGGCTGAATTGGATGCACCTCTTAGTGAGTGGGTGCTTCCTCCTTCTCTTTCTTTTTTTCTGGTTTCTTTGAGTGGTTACAGCTGACCATATTTGGCAGCAGATATTCAGACAGCCAAGGCCCATTGATTTGCTCTATAAAGTGTATATGAGAAAGAGAGAGATAGTGAATATTTGGACAGATAAAAGTTTGGAGGAGGTTTTGTAGAATTAAATTAGAACATCCTTTTTACTTGGAGGTGTTTTTGGCAAGAGCAAAGGAAAAGAAATGAGTGCATATGAAAGGGGGAAGGAGGGGCAAGATGTATGACTATTTAACTTATTTTCTTTGTCCGTTGCTGTGATTATATGAGTGTGAGATTAGTACATGCAGTACATGAATGCAAACACGCTTATGTGCAGGATTTAACAATTGACTTGTGCGTTTGAGATGATCAAGTTTGTTTGAGGTTTTAAGAGTCTTAGCCCCTTTCCCAGCTCTCTTGGTGATTTGCTCTTATGGCCCACAGTACATGAGATACATACCACTTATATACACACAAACACACACACACACACTCATACAAAGCTCTCTGAGATTTTCAAAGGACTTCTTCTGCTACTTCAGTGCTCCTCTCATCCATTTGCCCCTGGTTTCTTCCAATCACTTACCTCCAGTCCAATCTCACCAGTGGACTCTCCTCTATTTTTCAGTGTGGGGCGATGACACATATGTGTGATGCATGTGATGTGCACAAGCGCACACACACACACACATGCATGCACGCACGCACACACACACACACACACACACACACACACACACACACACACACTGATGAGTAGAAAAGGATTACACAGACAGTGTCTGCCCTGTCCCTCTCCACCATCTGGGTCTTGCTGACCTCTGAGGAAATGATGAAATGATCAGAAAGAGAAGATAGTGGAAATTAGAGGACAAGTGAGAGGAGAGAGGGTCAGAGAAGAAGTTGCAGATCTTTGTCCCTGTGACTCATAAATCTTCCTGCTTGACAAGTGGAGCACTTAGAGATGAATGTAGACTTTTGTAATGAACATGCAGACACAAGTGTGTTGACTGAGTGACTTATGAACGGCATTCTGTTTCAGTATGTTTCACACTGTACATATCATACATGTGTTTTCTATCCATTCATTTGTCTATCCATTTGCCATAGCCCCACATGCCCTATGGATGGGGCATTGCCATCCTACAAAATACCATTGCTGTCCAGGGCTGTGTACTGAACTTCAGTACTTTTATGGCACTTTGCAAATTTCTTCAATACTACTGACTGTCCTTTGATATCAGATTAATACCAGAGGAGTAAATATCATGCAGTATGCATGGACATGTTTATGTATTTTTATCATGTTAACAACGTCAAGTTGTGGTAAATCTGTTTATTTTGTATTATTTGCTGAAACATAAGACTAAAGTGTTGAAACAGACAACTTAAGCAATGGGTTCTATATAGACAATTTGTGCATGCTTGTGACTTAAGGGAAGTTTGTTTGGGAGTTTGTTTTGTGCTGGAAGTTTCAGCTAACTGTTGTTTAGCTAACTCCATTATTAAACTAACAACTGTCTCCATTACCTACATCCATGATAGTAGCCACAATACACTGATTTCAGTTTAGAGGACTTGGTTTTGTTTTTTCTGTGTAAAAAAATCCTTACACTTGTTCACGAGTTCTTCATTGCCTCTCTTCTGCTCTCTACTGTTACAGCAGAGTGCAACACTAGATACAGTTAGCTAATACAGTCAGCTGGCAACAGCTCCTGACCAGCTCCCAGCACAACACAGATTACAAGACAAACTTCATGTAAGCACACACACATATTAATGTTCTACATTGAACCTTTAAGTTAAACCACTCTGTGGTAAATAGGTTTACATTTTTTGTTCTAAAACTGCTTTGAGTGTAGAAAAATGCACATGAGCTGAAAACTAAAACTAAAGATTTGTATTGTTATGTGTAATGTGATGTTCTTTTTGCTAAAATTGAAAATAGGTACTGGTATTAAACATTTTTGAACAATACTTATCCCTATTCTCATCATGTTCATCCCTTCATTGTCACATATGTAACATATTTAATTGCAGGTTATTGTACTGTTGCACTTAAGCAAATAGTTGCTAGCCTGCTGACAAATTAATCATTAGTTGAAGGAGGATGAGAATGTGTAGATATCGGTTGACCTTGTGAAATATAATTGAAATTCCATCCATCCATTTATCTTCTTCCGCTTACCTGGGTTCGGGTTGCAGGGGGCAGCAGCCTGAGCAGAGAAGCCCAGACTTCCATCTCCCGGCCACCTCCTCCAGCACCTCCAGGGGGACAGTGTTCTCAGGCCAGCCGAGAAATGTAATCCCTCCAGTGTGTCCTGGGTCTGCCCTGGGGCCTCCTCCTGGTTGGACATGCCTGGAACACCTCCCCAGGGAGGCGTCCAGGAGGCATCCTAACCAGGTGCCCGAGCCACCTCAACTGGCTCCTCTCGATGTGGAGGAGCCACACCCTATCTCTAAGGGAGAGCCCAGCCACCCGGCGGAGGAAACTTATAATCAAAATTGACAAAAAAATAAAAAATTAGCTTTTATAGCCATACCAATTTGTCTTTTGCAGCTGCATTTGCCTTTCTGCTGTCAGTGTGAACATTTTATTGAGCTATTCTGATACTTGCTATATGTTAGGAGCCAGTGTAAGGCAAGTGGGATTTCATTCTGGAGGACAGCTCCATATTCAGGTCAACTCTGCTTGAGCATAAACTGCCTATTTCAGCACCACAAGAACATGCTCTTCATTGTCATTCTGCACACACAGCTCCATTAGAAACCGTTAGCTACATGGATTTACTAATGGTTTGCAGGGCTGATGATTATCCACAGGTACTCAGCTACCGGTACACACATATTAATCAAGCGGAAATTGCTATTTTCTACATTAGTTTGCATTTTATTTAAAGCCTGACACAAACACATACATGAACATGCACATTCAAACACACTCGACACCAGAAGCCCCTGTGTGATTTTGCCTTGATTATTGTGTTAAGTACTCATCACTTGCATGTCTGTTCTTTTATCTGTGCTCAATTTCAATTAATCCATCCATTTCCCGATGAAGGCAACAGTTGTCATCCCATATGCTAGCCACTTACAGGCTGAACAGGAGCTGGCAGAGCTTATACCAATGCAACCAAACATTCCTCTATACACGCAGACAAATAAACAAACATGCTGATGATTTCTTATCGACACTTTACATAAAAACACAACCATAAAAAAACATGAACAATTTTGGTTCCTTGTGTAAATCCATGGAGGTCAGGGCTGCTTTGCAATTAAAACTACATCAATTGGATATCCAAAGATACGTCCCTACAGAAAAAAAGGCATGTTAATGTTATTTAGGGCTGGTTGTTGTGAGTGCTTTACCAGTGTGAGCTCCCCTGGCGTTCGTCCAGCCTGCTAGCAGATGCAACAAAATCTGTCTCCCTTCTGCGTTGGTTATGATGGACAGTGATTAGCGACAAGGTCTGGCTGGCTTATATCTGTTTATCTACATTGCCTCTCTGCTATTATTAATCCACTGCTACTTTCTTTCCAAGTTTACCCAAAAGTAAGTCATTGCATTTCGAAAGCAAATAGAGAGCTTTTTGTCAAACATTTTGTCTGGCTTATTATACGTAGTTGCTATGCCTACTTATATTTAATATGTTTTGATGCATCCTAGATTACCATAAAGACTTTGAAAGTGGCATCACCATTGTTATTTTGGTGGCACAGGGTGTTATTTTATTCTCCTTCAGAAATATTGTAGGCTGCCTGGAAATTGCATGACAACAGACAAATTATGTACTAGCACTGGCACTGGCACTGTCCTTGGTACTGAAATGAGCCAATGCCACTCAGCAAGGGCTGCAGCAACGGAGCTATCCATTGTGCTGAAAGCAGACATGGAAGATTTTGTCTGTCCATTACCTCTTGCCTCAATGTGAGTTGTATTTGCATAAACCAGCATGCAGGAATGTTGGACGGGTGGAGATATGTGAGAACACACCAGGGACCTGACAGGTTGTCAAAGCTATGATAAGGCTGAGTAGTGATTGATGAGTGACAGACGGAAGGGTGAAAATGGCCAGGAAATGTGCCGCATTTTAATGATACTGATAAGCAGCATTATTGTAATAGTTACGTCAAACATAGTGAGAAACAATCGTAAAGACTGGATGATATGCTATTGTAGCCCTGAAAAGAATGTCCTTTTTAAATCACAATTTATTTAGAGAAAATAAATAAAGTTTGTGTAAAGGAAATTCAGAGATGTGTTTCTAAACACATTAAACATGTAAAAAATAACTGCTGAAATCATGTTAAAGGACTGAAGTACTGAATTGTGGAGTTGAACGTTGAGGTGTTTTTCATTATTTGTGTTCTCAGGATTGTTTGGGTGGGAAATCATGACACTCTGGAGCCATACTTAGCATTACTGCTCCCCTAACACAATATAAAACCTAAAATACTATAGGATTAGTGGTTCTCCCACTAAATCACGAGTTATTATATCATGTTGCTGACTTTTGTTTCAGACTGAGAGGAATGAGGCTGATTCTTAGGTAGATCAGTGTCATGGTTCATTTTGACTCTGGTGGCTCAAACATGTTTGGCTGTAGTAAAGTAAAGCTGCTAAAGAGAACATCTTCTTCTTCTTCTTTTTTAGGGTTTTCACATTAGTACAGTTGGCATCCAGATCGCATTACTGCCTCCTTCTGGATTCAGTCATAGTAAGATTCGTGATTAGTCTGTGATTCGTGAGTCTCCTGATTAGTCCGGTATTCAAAAATATAAATAGAAATTTGACAAAGCATACATTTTTCAGGTTGTCCTTTTATTTCTCACTTGAGAAATGCAGCTTTCCCATTATTGAGCATGATTTCAGCACCCCCAGCATTTCACTTACTATACTTACACATAATATTATTAAACTTACAAAATTTGTAAGTTTGATGTGATGAGGTGATATGAAGCAATGTGTTGGTTGCAGTATGTTGGATTTTGTTTTTCTCTGCTCGATGTTAGTGATGCAATACATTTTCGTGACAAAGTTTTTTCACTATTCTATTGACTTATAGTTTTGGGGTGCTAATTTGTATAGAAATGTTGCTCTTCCTGTGTGTGTCCATGGCTCACTCTAGCATTAGGGTCTCAGAGCCAAGAACCATAAACCATCTAAAAAAAATAGAGTTCCAACAGTTTGAGGTGTATTGAGTTGTGGCCAACGATTCCCACATACCGGCTGTTCGGCCATATTTTCCACCTGCTATAGAAATGATCCATGAATCCTGTAGCTTTGTGATGAGTTGTGCACTGTGTCTGTGTAATGACTTATAAAAGGCAATGGCTCAAAAATTGAAATATGACTTATGTAATATAGTGTCCTTCATTCCAAGACATGTGCGGGGATTTTTTGACTTACACATACGCATGAATGTACAGGCAACCAGGCACAGGTGGAACATTTGAAATGAACAGGTGGGGCTGGCTTTGTGTAGGAGGTCTGTCACGGATGCCGTGATTTTATCCTTCCGTTGTAACTGGGCCACTGACATACACACTCACACACGCTGAGCTTCTCCTCTCCTCTCTGTAAAGGTGCACCTCAGTTCCCTTTGGCTATTGCACAAGCTCAGTAATTGCATATGCCAACATGTTTGTGTGTACATCTATATGTGTGTGTATGTGTGTGTGTGTTTACCTGCGTCTAGGTCAAATCCTAAGGGACATGAACTCTCTGCTGGGTTGTTTCATTTTTTAACGGGATGCTCAGGGCCTCATTTGTTCCTGTGTGTTTTGGGAAATATCACCAAGGTGCTTCCATCTTCACTCCCCAGGATGGAAGTGCAGCGAGAGCAAGAGAGAGACAGAGAGAAAGAAGAGGAGGGGACGAGAGAGTGAGAGAGAGCACTGAGAGATCCTGTCAGCTCTTACAAGCCCAACAGGCATTAGTAGTTAGCAAAAAAAACACACAATTTGTCACATTTTGATTTTTTCAAACCCGCATGAACTCACACATTTATTTTGATTTAGTCCAGCTGTCACACTGCAGCACCTGCTTTAGCTCATTTTTTGTGGCCTGTATCTCTTCATTCTGTCCTCTGGTCCTTCAGCAGACAGCAGCATGGCTGTAGCAGCTCCCCCTGTGTTACCAGCAGGAGGATCTGGGTCACTGTGTACCTGCTCCTCCCATCACTTAGCTTCCTCTCCCTCCTCTTGTTCATCTTGTGTTCTATCTCCCTCCATCTTACCTTCATCTGTGTCTTCTCCTTGTCTGTCTTTGTCTTATCTTTGAACCAAAAGTATCATAAATTCAATCTCTCTGCTTTTTTGTTATGTTTTTCCAATCTTGCGTCCTCATCTTTTCCATGCTCCCACTGGGTTTTCCTAGTGTAGCATTAGCGTGGAGGTAATTACCGATGGCAAGGCTTAGCCAGGTCTTATCGCACTGTTCTCTCCTTCCCTGAGGATCCATCTCTCCTTTTTCTCTTTCTCTCTTAGTGACCCAATAGATATTCTACTTTTGGAAAGACTCTGGGTTAAGGCATGTAAAGACTGAAATTTTAATCAGAATTTTGTTTTAGTTCTGTCCTTAGTGTAGCTTTTGTTGACTTTATTAGCCCTGCTGTGCTTTTTTAAGGTCAAACGTACCGCGAAGAGAGTGTAAGGGTCAAGTAATAACTTGTGCAAATTTTTCCTGTCACACATCTATGAAAACATTATCATATTATACAATGTGCATATGGGAAATATGCAGACAGGAAAATCCTTCCTCATGCATACAAACTCCCATATTTGTTTAGGCATCATGGGCTTGAAGCTAGTAATGGTGAATAATTAAGGGACTATATTCATTCATTAAACTTTCAACAATGGCTGGCAGGACACACACACACACACACACACACACACACACACACACACACACACACACACACACACACACACACACACACACACACTTACCCTCCTCACTTCCTTATCTCTGCCACTCACCTCTCCTTGCCCTCTATTTAAATATCTTGTCACTGGCATAAAGTGTATGTTATCATGGATAACTCTAAATGTGACCGTGCATGTGTTTATGTGAAGGTCACTTGGTTTTCTTACTAGTGTATCAATATTAAATCACAAATCCATTGCAGGTCCTTTTCACTCCTGCTTCTCACTGTCTGGTTCTTATGTTGTTTTGGCTTTATATTTATTTTTTTCTCACTCGTGTGTGGATGTGCAAGAGCAGGTACCTCTCTTTCGGTGTGTTCATACAGTATGTGTGGATTAGTGTGTGTGTATATGAGTGTGTGTGTGTGGGCCCCATGAGTTCTCATTATGGTGAAAGTGGATGGCCGAGCTCAGCCCTAACATCTGTCTCTGAGAGTGGAGGGGCCCCACACTGAGCTCTTAGCCAGGGAACACCCTGAGAGGAGAGGCCGCTTTTTGCTGTATATCAAGCCACATCGTTGCACCCCACTCCAAAGAAGAGTTATTTTCTGTACTTCATATTTACTCTTAAATATACACCTTTATTAGATGTAACATTCTAACATTACTCTGCAAGCACTTAGGTGCAGAGTCACAAAGGAGGCCAACAGCCACAGTGAGAAAAACTGTTTCACAATAAGGTCCATACCCTCAGGTATGGCAAACATGTGAAGAAAGAATATAATAATTCCAACCAGAGAGAGACAATTACGATTATCAAAGGTTTATGCCACGCTTAGTAACGTGACACTGAAGATTCCTCCCAATCAGGCAAGCCTTTTCTGATTGAAGTGGTTACAGGAGACCTTTTTATTCTGATTGGGCTTATACTCCGATTATTACTGGAATATTAGGGTCCATGTAAACACAACTATTGTTGGGGTAAATGCTGAGGTGAAGTCCATTCTTGACCTTGGAAATAGCTGATAAGACACCATTCTCACCAAGAAATGGGGATCATATGTATAACTGAAAGCTCCAGATGAAATGGACCTCAGGCTGAGATTGTTCTTCTACCTCTTTTAAGCAAAAGTTTAAAGCTCCAAAGGTTTATTAAAGCTTCATGCCATTATTATTGTTTATGTGAAATCATTCACCAAAGTAATGACTTAATGATTTTTTCTGGAAAATCTGCATCATCCTCAAAAACAGAAAATCAGTCAGCCATTGACTGAAAATTCTCTTTGTAGAATGAAATAGCGTGCCACCAGCCGTAAAGGCTTTCATGGCTTCTTGCAATGACAGATGGTGGGAAGAGTGAAGGGCCGGTGGAAAAAAAATCACTTCCAACTTGTTTGTCCTCCTGAGTAAAGACAAAGGGGAAAAAAAAAACACAGTGCCACTCACCAGAGGGCTGGGACACGTTTCAACATCATCTGTGCAACAGGGAGCATGAATTTATAAAAAATGTGGTTTTAACTTTGAGGAACAAAAATGACTACACAAAGAAGCATGAATATTTAAACAACTACATTAAAATAATATCACAAGGCTGTCCTGGGAAACACTTGGATGTCTTCTTGTGAAATTTGAAAGTTTGATCATCTCCTTTTGCTTTTCTGTACATATAACAAAGAACAATCTTAGTAATTTTTTTAAATTTTTAGTATGTTTTTTCTTCAAGTCACCTGCAGTTCTTTATTTTCCAACACCACCCTGGTTCATATATGGAAAGCTAAGTCAAATTAAGTGTTACTTATGTAGTTTCAACATCCAGAACTCTCCAACTAAGCTCACTTTCTTCCCAGTCCCACCAGTGCTGTATTTTTAATTTTCGAGGAGAAGCTACAGGGCCACTGCATGACTCAAACAAGAGAGAAGTTATTTCAGTATCTTTATGTTGACTACACCTCCTTATAAAAGCATGGATAATCTGAACAATGCTTATGGAATGACTGCACAAACCCAAATAAGGAAAAGTTAGGACGGTATGGACTTTTTCTTTTTCTTGATTATGTTGCAGCCTGAATGTTAGAAATGGATGTAAATTTATAAATGAAATGAAGTTGACCAGACAAAACATGAAATATGTTGTCTTCGTACTGTCTACAATTGAATACATCTCAAAGTAAATTGTAATATCGCTGCTTTCTGTTTTTAATTTGCATTTTCCATACCATCCCAACCTTCTTTTTAATTCTGGGTTGTATATTGAAACAGCCTCTACCGTTCAAGGAAGGACGGTGTTTGACCCCAGGACCCCCCTAAACTAAGGCAGGTTTAGGTCATTGCTCTGAAGCAAGCTTACAAAATTATTGTCATGTGTTAACATTAAAGGACCTTGTCCAAACGGCTGTACAATATTATATAAGTATAAAATATCACTGGTTTCCTTAAAAGCAGCACTACTTCCCTATCTACTGTGTCAGATTATTGTATCTGAAAGTTTTCTCCCTCAACAGTTACATGATCTAATTACAAATTGAAATTTCTTAGTAAGCAAGCTCTTGAGTGCTGTTTAAAAACTGCAACCATCTAGCTGAATGACAGAGCAAAAACCTGAGCCCAGTAGTTTAACAAAGCTAATAACCTCAACCTACTCCTCAAACGGTAAATAATCTCAGCAAGCTTTTTGTATATTGCCATATTTTTTCATCTCTCATTAGTCATGCTAGAATATATTCAGACAATATGAAACAATCCATCTCTGCCTCATGAATGTAGACAAATATCAACTTTCTAATCCTTCACTGTATCTCAAATTCACACTTTTATGTTGCCGGAGTACACACAGCTGCTGCCTTTTTCTTTCCTCTTCTGCCTCATACACGCAAAAACATACACATACACACATGGACCATTTAAATATCAATGAGCCCTCTCCTTTTATGCTATGCCGTGAGTCCCCAAACAAATAGATTATGTCTAGCTGTGTGGCATTTCCCAGGTGGTGTTTTCAGCCACTCAAATGTTGGCCACCTGATGCCCAAGAATGTATGAAATGGCTGTTTACGGGTACGTTATATGTGTGTCCTGTGTGTGCATGTGTGCTTGTACATGTGAGACGCCCATCCCTGCAATTCTCTGCCCTCTGAGTCTATCTCTGTCCTGGTGAGTCTCTCTCCATCTGTTTGAATAGTGACAGTTCTCCCCCGCTGCCTACAGCCAAGAGGACACCTGTAGTCGAGAGCAAAAAACGCAAATGTGCACTCACAGACACAAACAAATGCACACTGTTGACACTTCTCAAATTTTGATGCACTCCTCCATGCCTGAGTTGCCCCCAATGTTTTTTACCCTCAACTTTTGTATCTTTTGTGTGTATATGCGGGAGTCTGAATGTTTGCCGTGGTGCTCCACTGTGTGGCAAATGACTTGTCCCCGGCTGGGTGGGTAATTTTCCAGTGGCATTGGTGCTTTCATCCATGCAGTCTCTCGGGGTGCAGTGTTTATAAATTGACATCGTAATCACGCCTTTGCCACTTTCTCTCCATTTTCAGTGCCTTTAGTGCGGTAGGACGTGTGTGTGTGTGTGTATGTGTGGTGTGGGTTTATATGCAGATTCTGGAAGAAAACGATGGAAATCTAAGACTGCTACCAGAGGGCAGGTGGAAAAAAACAGCAGAGAATAGGTGAGTGACTGACTGATAGATTGAAATTGAAATACGCAGAATATGCCGAACCCTGAAATAAAGAGACAGTGGGAGATGCATGCTTAGATTGAGGGTGAACAAACTGGACAGAGATTTTGTTGAATCACATAAAAAGATGCTCAAAAAATGTTTTGAATTGTATTTCTTATGGCTTGCTTTGAATAAACACAAGCACTGGCTCCCCCCCTCCGTCCTCGTCCTCATCCTCCTCCTCTTCTTCTTCTTCTATATACAGTACCATATGTAGCTTATATCTGACTCGGCTGTTTGGCAGAAAAATACTAGGATCTTGCAAATTATTACTTTGAACACGGACTATACCTGTAAGATTTCATGTTGAAGGTGAAGAACGTGAAATATTAAGGATGTCTTGTTACCCTTAAAATACTGATAGAATTTGAAACAGGGCATGGTTGTTTTATTTTCTCTGACACTATTTGAAAAGTGAGGTTTCCATTCCCAATGGCAAGGCTGTTGGATTACCTTTGTTTTCAAGTGTACCATGCTACTCCTAGCTGCTGCAACTGAGCCTCCAGTAACAACCCCGGCTTTGTTAGCTCTTCTTACATTCAAACTTGTTTTTGTCTGTCCTGTATTCTCTCGAGTCTCTGAAGCTGCATGATGAAATACAGAGGTACGGTTAGCAGTGTTGAGACGCAGAGGCAATAGAAAGGGGATTTAAACCTTCGCTCTGTGACACTGTAGAGAGCAGATGCCTTTTGATGTAAAAGCAATTGGCTCATGCAGTGCTGTACAACAAAAGGAGTAAAGAAATAATCATACTTATAATGCCTGACATCTAGACATGCAAACACACACATAGTTTATCATGCTTGCCTGTGAAATTTTCAGTTCCTCCTTAGATCTTTCTCTCTCTCTCTGTTTTCCTTTTTCTTTGTATCTGTGTCTCTCTCTATCTCCCCTTCAACCAACTTGTTTTAGAAGCACAGGGTTTTATTATTTGCCACAAACTGGAAACTCTTTATTTGGAGGATTAGAGTTATTACTTTCACACACTTTCACAACATGGTTCATGGTTTCCTCCTTTTTCACTTTTCCTTGTCCTCTACCAATGTCATGGCTGGGATGACAGAGGATTCAAGGTTTCATTGAACAAATGCAGTTAATAAAATGCCACAAGTAAGGGAAAGAGGGCATTTAATAGCAAAGAGGATTTGAGCTGGTAGCAATAGATTAGGGCACAGTGTTTTACTGGGCCAGTTCCTTCAGAGTTACTCTCTGTCCTCTTCATTCCATCTCCTGGGTTTATGGACAAGAAGGTGTCCATAAAGTTACATGGGTGAATGGATACAGGATGGAAGTGTGTGTCTGTGTGAGAGAGTTTTGATGATATGTGTGTTTTTGCTTGCCCTAGGGTTTGACAGATGTGGGTTTTTCAAGGCTGATACTAATGGTCCTTTCATATCTGATGTTGCTGACTTCAGACACAATATTTCATGCGAACAGCTCCTTCTTCGCACCTCACGATTGCCACTTCAGTGACTGAAAATTAAAGAAATGAAAATACAAAATCTAAACTAGGGGTGGGAATTGATTCTTTATCGCTTTCATTATTGATTCCAGATCAGTTTCCTGTGTGGAAAAAAGTACAGGTTTTCACAGGTTTTCAGCATCATCATACCTGTTTTCACACACCTGAGTCTGAACACAATGTAGATACAGCATGCATGTGACTCAGGTGTGTAAACGCTAATTGATAAGCTCAGAGGCATACGATTCTAATGGAATTTGGAAGTGGTTCTCGATTTTCATCCCCATATATATACACATACATATACATATACATATACATATACATATACATATACATATACATATACATATACATATACATATACATATACA
>JAPQRN010000006.1:6827779-6858111 GCA_037367275.1 Coranthus polyacanthus | reverse complement strand
AATTGTGCAGTCATAAATAATGTAACATTAATTGTGTAATCTTATGTGTAAGGAGATGAAAACGCTTTCCACTGTTAAGTTATAATCATAGGTTGTAGCTATCAACCTCACTGCTGTGGTCACTGAAGTTGCATTGTACCTGTAACCCTACTATAATTTGTAATTATATCCAGATAGATCATGTTCATACCTGGCAGCTTACTGGGGCAGTGCTTATCTCTGGTTTCTGTAGGGCTAAGCAGAAGCTGGCAGTCCACTTATACAACTGAGTTTCTTGTTCAAGGACATTCAAATGCATGACCTTTGGGTTACGAGTCAAACCCACTAACCACTTGACCACTGTTTCCCAAATGTGTCTGGCACAGTTTGTGAAGTTGTCTGATATTTGTGTGTCACAGTTGCATTCCCCTAATTTCTCATCCTTACAGCTTAGCTCTACCACATTTAGCTCGACTGCATGCGTGGTTTATCACTTGGCGACCACCGTACTTCACTCCTTTTTGAGCCAGTGCAGTGCCATTAGTGGCACAGGCTGCCAGGGCAACGGGCCGGCTCTGCAGGATTGGAATGTGTCTGTGTCTGTGTGTGTGTGTGTGTGAGGGGTGGGGGGGGTGGATGGCAGGCAGGCAATCTGTCGCTTGTTTACACTTTATATATCACTCTCTGGGTGCTGTAAATCTCTATTGGGGTCTGTCCACAACCACCTCCCTCCTGGTTGGATGACATCTGCTTTTTTCTCTTTGTCTTCTTTTCCCGCTCTATGCGTGTCGTACCATAAATCGCTGGGAGACATGCTGTAGTGTCTTTATTTCTTTTTCTCAGCATCGACCAGAACACTGCTATTTCTGACATCCGTTAAACTTTGAAAGCCTGTAGCAGTGGACTCGCTATTGATCTGCATAATGGAAGGTGTGATGATCCTATTGGTGTGGTGATGTCATGGGATTAGGCCTGGAGACATCACCTATATTATCGATCAATCACTTAGATGTCACTTTCTCAAACCATCGATCCATCCACCTGAAATCTGGCCAATGACCAGACTTGAAATTAAGGCAAAGATGGCCATGGCTTTAATCCAGGCTGTTAAATATCCTTTGCCTCTTTAACAGGTACACTTCACGGGTCACTGTGGGGACAGGGCTGTTATCATGAAAAGCTCGCTGCGCTTACCAAGCACCATCTTGCCAAACGACAGCGATGGCTCCAACAGGAAAATCAATGCCTTTTCACCCCAACTGGGGCAAGTACCTCTAAAAGCATTTTCTATCCTGCTTTTCAGCTGCATTTATTAATCTTTCAACAGCTGACTCTTGTCTCCCTCTCTATCTTAACATCTGGGATGAGGCTTAAGTGGTTACGAGCTCCCCTCACTCCCCTACCAGAAAAATAGCTCACTGAAACTGGATCTCTTGCTTTGAGTGGAGTCTTTGTTATGGATATGTATACTGTAGATCTAGATTGCTTGCAAATTGCTTTTGCTTTCATCAAATTGATTCTAATTTTAGTACTACTCAGTAAGGCCGAACAGTTGGGAATTGCCACTTTTGTGTTCAGTGAAATGTTTTTAATAGGAAAAGTGAAAACAAATATAGCTGCTGTTTTGCCGTTGGTGCCATGAAGAAAATATAATGGCTTATGAATATTCAAACAAGTTTCACACTGTCTGTCTGTTGGCTCATACAACATAACTCAAACACTTATAAATTGGGAGATTTTCCAACACGTACTTTGCCCCTCTTTACAATCCATTGATAGAGGCAACTGGATTGGTTTAGGAAATATTGTGTTCAATTTGTCAAGTCTTTTCAGTTGTGAAAGAAGGGAGATGAAGGAGAGAAGCATTTAAGAGTGTCTGGCTCTAGGCCCAGGCGACTGGCTATGGGCAGTTTGTCTAAGTTGTCTGATTCAGCCGTTGATGGAGGTATTATTTGCAGTTCGAGTAAGGATGAGTTGCAGCAGAGTGTGTGGAATATGAGGGATTTTCTCAGCCCCTGGCTCATAGGGTAGGGCTAAGAGACAAAATAATCCCTTCACAAGTGCAATATGAACGAAATCCTACATGAGGAAAATCCCATGTTTACTCGGACACACAATTCCATCACTTCCATTACTGTTGAGGCTTTTTTTCCAGGAGTGGACATGATGTTTTCTTTCCTAATGATTCTTGCTGGTTTTTTGAGAAAGATGGTGTATATTTATGAGCCAGAGACTGCAGGTACATTGCAGGTACATTTCCACTTGTGGTATGAAAAGTCACAGACACTGTTGAGGTCAGACATTGACAGAAACCTTGGCTAAATGCATTCAAAATCAGTTTTTCACAGTTCTGAACATTTCATTTCAATATATTTGACCTCTGTTAGTTCAATCAGCCCAACTATTTTATTTCAGTGATATGAAATTTCAGAATGATTGTATGGAGAATTTATCATTTTAGTTCAGCAACACAAAGACACATATCTATGTTTTGCTATCCTCCTCTATTCTCCTTTCAGCACCGGTGCATATATGCTACATGTACTACTAAGTAGATGGTACTTAATTGTTGTTTTTTTTTATTGTGGTATAACCATATGAGCACTACTCCAACTTACATTATCTTGTTGAAGAAAGGATTTGATAGGGTTGAGTAGGTGTTTGTAACCTTAGAACACAATGGATTTCATGGATGGATTTTGCAGTGGATGGTTGCTGTATACCATACTTCTACATCAGCTGTCAATACCAATGGTTGATATCTTCATACTTTAAAATATCAAGGGGCACAACACAGGGAAACTCACACTCACCAACTATTTTCGCAATTTACCTTGCATTTTTGAAAAGTTAGTTCAAATATTACTGGCCTTGTTTACGTTGACGTTGTGGGCTTAGGTTTTTAAAATTAGATGAAATTTACAATGCCTTCCCCTTCTGGTGAAAAAGTCTCTTTCTACAAGTGTGGTTGCTAAATGATATATGATCCACAGGTGCAAATTTGTACAAGACTAGTAGATCGAAAACAGTGAATGATTTGTTATTTTTCATTCCACAGTAGCAATTGTAGTAACACTCTGTATATCTACAGAGTCTATGTATTTGCCTTTGCACTGGATAACTCTAAGATAATGGCAAACTTCTATTATGTTCACCAAGGAGGTTATAGGTTTTTATTTTTCATTTGTCTGTTTGTTTATCTGAGTGTCTGTCGGTTAGCAGCCTGGTGCCCAAAAATTTGCCCAAGTCATCCTCCATTTTTTTGTGTGAGTGTGTTTAATGTGTTAACATGTTGACATATCTCAGTCAAAACTCGTCTTATTTGATTCTAATTCACCACATGCATGTATAGCGTCAACATCTAGTGCCAGAAAAAGCTTGACCTTGAGAGGTCAAAGGTCCAGGTACGCGCATGGTGTCCACGAATTGTTAAAGTTAAAGTTTTACCCATTTCGCGTTAGTTTACTTACCACCCTCAGCTGGCAGCTTTACAAACTAATGATACTCAGTAATAATTAATAGATATCTATTAGCATTGTACAAGCATGAGCCATTAATTAAATGGTCATCTGGTGTTTTAAGATGCTACTGATATTTACAGATGTGTATCATAAATACAACACACGAACACATCGTTGTTGAACACATAAGTTAGGGACGGGCATTGCAAATTATCTTAGGCTATGAATGCTTTTTTCTGTGGCAATAATCTATGCTACACACCTGTCTCTATACAAATAAACACTAAATAAATAAATAAATAAGGTACCAGGACACACATTTTCTAAATATCACTATATCTTAAGATTTTGTGCACAGATTTCTCTAAAATTTTAACTATAGTATCTTTGGGTCATTGTCTTTCAGAATACAAAATACATTCTTGAGAGGATTTGCATGAATTTGCATATTCAGGATCAATAGGTGCAAGTGCTCAGAGTGGGGATGGTAAGTTATTGTGGGGAAGTGAGCTGTCTTGGTGGAGGTTTGCATTCTCTGCTTTCTAAGTTATTATTATTAGTAGTATTATTATTAATCATAAGCCCATTCTGCTGGCACATTAAACCCAATAAAGACAAACTCAAATGAATGTTTTTGTACATCTCCCTTTCTCGGTTGTCTCTGCTTGTATAAAGCCAGTCTCTGTCTCTGTCCGCCTGTCATCCTTCATACACAGTTTCTATACACAGGAATGCTGTTCATTTGTGCTTACAATTTGAATTATTACCAAGATAATGAATAACTACACCTGTGGCGCACCTCCTCCGAAGTCATGCTCACTTGATTTCAAACTGCAAATAAATCTCGCTGTTCTTTTCCCTCCTGTGACAGTGGATCTCTCTGTCACTAGATCTGTCAGTTTCGTAACTTGTGGTTTCAGTCAAAATGTTCTGCAAGTGCAAAACAGCAGGATGTGTGTGTGTGTGTTTTTTGCCCCACTAAAATGGCTGCTTGTTGGCTTGCTTTGTTTTTTTTTTTAAATAGTCTGCCCTGCTAGGTCACTGCTCTGTTGTTTATATTACTGTGGCTCCTGTGGCCGTGGCAGCAGTGACGTGATGAGGATTGTGAGGGTGTCTGGGGAGAAGCAGCCGTGCTCTCAGTTTAAATGCTGCAGGGCTCTGGGGATGGACGCTCACGCTCAAAGTGTCTTTCCATGTCGGGCAGGACAAGTTGTTTTGTTATTGGATGACTAAAAATAAAAACCTCTGACCTTGGCTGGTTGCTGATGACAGAGTGAAGAAGAGCTGTGATGAGAGAGATAGTGAGTGTATGTTTTTGTGTTTGACAGAGAGAAAGACAGGACGTGAGGGAGGAGAAACAATTATGGGAGTAGCCATTAGATGTGGCAAGTGAGAACAAATAAAACAGTCATGAAGGGGTACATTTTTATTCTTGTCCATTTTGGCTTGCTAACTTCTATCTACCTAAAAAAACTTGATAAACAAAATTCCAAACAAAATACCCTCCTCAGAGCATGAATTATTTGAAAACACTGGTCTTGGGCAGAATAAGTGAGTAGAGGCAAATGTAAAAAGGCCTGTCAAATCTGTCCCGCTCCTGGTAGGAGTATTAATGAAAAAGAAAAACACTTTTAGACACAAACAGCCTCGTCAAACAGCCTTGTCATTCAAGACATGTTATACCTAACAATTTATGCGCTCAGATCCCTAATAATAACAGGTACTTAAGTAGCCTGATGCTCGTATAGATAAATTATGACATAAAGATGAAGATAGGTAGCTGATCACACAGAAAGTCGGAGAGCTGAGATAACATCCAAATACACTTTCGAACTCTGATGTCTGCAAATCCACTGTGGGGCTGCACCATCTGTACTTGTCTCTTCAGCACTGTGCAGGAAAGGAAGCCTAAGAGAGAAGGTACAAATGTTATTTAAAATCTGACTGAAAGCACCAGAGGAAACACATAAAAGACAGCAAGAGAATCTAAGTGAAATATGGAGTAATGTAAAAAGAGTGTGGGCATGGCAGAAAGAGAGAGCTCTGGAGTCTGAAGAGAAACACATCAGCAGTGAATGTGCTCCTCACAGTTTCTTTCATGTTACGAACTGTAGCCCATTATATGTAGTAGCTCTTTCTTTGCTCTCTTGCCCATTTGTGGCTAATGCAGCCTTCAAAGTCAAATGGAACTGGGTTACTGTGAGTTGGAGGGACTGTAATGATGTCATCTGTCTCCTGTCATCAGTGACAGGAAAAGAAATTTGCCTCGGTGCTGTTTACGAAGGCTGTACAGATGTTGGTTAAAGTTTTATAGCCCTTGATTAACATCAGAAAGATTCATTGGATCCACTGCATCTTTTCCTCAAGTGGCGTTTGTGAGTTTATGTGCAGACACATGCACTGGTGTGTGCCTGACTGTACCAGCAAATGTCTCAACATTGATATGTCAGAAATTGAGCCAACTAGTCTCTTGTCACTTTTAATAATGTAGGATACATCAAAAATCAGTGGGTGTGCAACATAAACTCATGGGAACAATGCAGTGATACATGTTTGTATTTTGATGACACTGACAGCGATAAAACAATTATCTGTCTTCTTGTCCTCCTCTACACTCAGCCAATCACATCATTTCCACTTCAGTAGAAAGTTATTACAACACATTGTCAGCAGTATGCTGTTTTTGCCCTCTTTGACATCTGTGAAACATCTGAAACAGTCTTTCATTAAAGATAAAGCACCTGCCAGAGCAGGGAAACAACTACACTGACTTGAATCAAAGGGGGGATTAACTCCACTTAGAAGCTTAATGCAGATTTTTTTTTCTCTGGACAGTGTGAACATGTGATGTGACTGATATGAGATTAAAGTTCAGCAAAGGAAATTCTTCAAAAAATATACTGGAAAGAAGAATATGAAGAAACCTGAAACCATTATATTGTTTATAATGCAATATGAAGCATGTTAAACTGCTTCATTGTCCTTGCATTGTTGTATTTTTTTCTGCTAAAGGAGTAGACTCATCAAATACAGTTAAACAAGGTCCTGTCCTTGCTCTCAGTCATCTCTTGGGAGGGACAAAACAGTAGAAATGTGCTGTAGCAAATGGACCAGTCTCCACTGTGCAAACTGCTAGGCTAATTGGCTGCTGCGAGTGCTAATATGAAACCGTGCAGTGCTCCTCCTTTTTTCTCAATTGAACCAGCAAAGACAGCAGCCCCCTTTTGTAATGAAATTAATGGAAAAATGGAAAATGGCCTGGTTTGAGTATTATGGGAATGTGATATGTAGTCTATATTAATTAGGTCCTACAGAGTGAGGACTGTGAGCGCTTAGTGCAAGACTATTCCCGTGCGGACCAGCCATAATTATGATGGGATTTCTTCCTCTTCTCCCTCCCTATGATGAAAAGGTTTTGTTGTTCCACTAGTTTAAAGAAAGAGTGGAAAGACAGGATCAGCATCACTTGATGAAAGGAAACACTCTGAAAAGTGCAGCCGCCGCAAAAAGAGCTTCATTTCATCTCAGTGCAACGCCATCACTCTCCTACTTTTTGTCTCTCCTCTTCCTCCTTTCTCCTGCTGCCTTTAACTCCTGGAGACATACAGTAGAGACGCATCACAAGCCATATAGAAAATTCACAGAAAAGTGTGTAAAGATTGTTTGTCAGTGCATTGTGATCTCCTAGGAAGCTTTTGACAATGGATGTCAGCGCTGCTTAGAATGAGGCGGCTGCATGTTGTGCTGTTTTGCTGAGCTTTTAAGAAATGCTTGTGCATGTGTGAGTGTAGATTTGTGTCTGTGTGTGTGTGAGCTGCTCTGCATTATTGTGGCTCGCTTTGGCCGACAGCTTGCTGTTTCTTATGGGATGTAGCATTTCCCACTGTGGTGTCTGTTTCAGAAGGAGCATCGTAATCCGGCCTATTTGCCGTCCCACTGCATAAAAGAGCTAAAGTCAGTGAGAACTTTGCCAAATCCTGACAATGCTATTTGCATTCAAAGCCCTGCAATCTGAGCGCCTGTGCTAGACAAACGTCACTACCCATAACCCTTTTTATGAGGACTGGGAAAAGAGACAGCAGCAGCTCCGGCATGAGTCAGCGGGCTAAAACTTGGTATCTGGTCCGAAGCATTGTTTACTGTGTATATTATGGTGACAAGCATCATTACACAGAATCCATTAATGGAGTCTGCCACCTGAAATGACAACTCTTTACCATGTGGCCATTACAGCGATTGGCTCCAGTGACTTGTCCTCTTTTATATACATGGATATATAAGTCTTTGGGCTACAGCCAGCAGAGCGTATTGTTTTGGTAACTAGATGCACTAAAAAATGAAGAGAATTAAATGCACTTGCAACAAAGTGCTCATGGAAGACGCATGGTAAACCCACTGGAAAAGCGCACAATTGCAGAATAGGCTTGGCATTTTAAGTAAATACCACAGAGTGCTGCAGTGTCAGTTTAAGTATGTGCTCATATACACACATCAGCAAGAGGCTTTGGAAAGCAATATATACATAAAATAAATAGGATGAGAGAGATGGTAACTGAACAAAACTAAAAGGGTTCAAGGGGTCCATTTATTCTTCCTAGATAGTAGTGAGAGGATGGATGCACTGCCAGAGATTTACAGTATGTCTCTGTGTCAGATGGAATAATAAGTAATAGAGATGACATACTGTGTGTGTGTGGGTGTGTATGCCTTGTTCCCTTCTGTTTTGTTGCATATTTTGCTTTTATGTGGTCTGTTTTTAAGCGCACTACTTTTCTGTCTGATTAACTGAGTAGCATTCTTATATTCCCTACTGAATCACAACGCTGGCTTGCTAGTTTTGGTCAGACATGAGAAAGTCATGTCATTGTTGTTCTCACACTTTCAATTACAGCACTCTTGAGAAAATGTGTCACTTTACCGGATATCTGACTGACAAGAACAAAAAGCGAAAGCAAAAATCTTCAAATACCGTTACTTTGTAAACAGGTCTATAATAAGGTAGTTTTACTGCATGTCGTACGCGCGTCACAAGCGAGGCAGCTCTGAAACAACACTGTGTCCTTGTGTTCCAATGTGACTGCACTTGACATGTTTACAACTCCGCTCAATTATCTAGATTACACCTTTCCAAAAAGCCTGTTGGTGCGAAGTGGGAGAATTAATGAAAGTCTCCACATAGACTAGTATATCGTCACCTGCTAGTTTGTGAACAAATCTGTTATGTATCTGTTGCTAAGTGCTGAAGACTGCAGTGGGTTTGAAATCCACATTAAACGTGAATTAATGGCTGTTTAAATTAAATGTACACTGTGCCTTTCTACACTCAGGATTTCAGGTGAGGGTGGTTTTATTAAAGGGCTCTTTTGCTGTGGGCTTCAGGTGTTCTTTGGTCCATGATATAACATGACATTTTAAATTGGATGTGTGAGTTAGTGCTTGGAGTGAGGTCTGGTTTCACTAAATCTGAACAAAGACACAGTATACACAGTGAGAGGCCTTATCTGTACTAATTAAGCACTTTATAATATAGCTCAGACATCCATCCGTGTAACAGACCAGGTAGCAGCCAGAGCTGTCAGAGTTTTTCCACAGCTGCTTAACTTCCCTTTACCTTCCAGCAGCCATTACCTGTGGCCACAGGAGATCAATCTTAGGGATCTGAGCTCTGTCTGCTGTGATAAAACCTTACTCTGTGTCACAGCTGACTTTGACCCTCTGTTCGTAGCGGGCGTCTGTTGAATGTTCCATCTCACTTCCTTTCATCATGACTGAAAAGTGAGGCGGTATTTATCTCGTCGGGGGACAGATGAGGGCTTTTGTCCTGGGGTCGGTGACACTCAATGGGACTGAGGGACACGCCCATGCGATGTCTTATCAGATCAAACACATCCTCTGTATAACCTCTCTGGAAGCAACCAGCGAGCCATTTTAATACTCCCCTGCCTGGCCAGTAATTGTTTGATTACTGATGGCTGGTGGGCCATTAGAAAAGAGGGGACGATAGACAAGGCTGTTAAGTAGAGAAAAGTAGAAAAATGTTCCCATTGTTTCTTTATGCAGACGTCACTACAGAGCGCCACAAAACAACACTGAAGGGTATTGTGAAAATGATGTAGATAAATGTAATGCAGTAAAGGCACTTCAATGGATAGCATTAGCTTTATTGAAAGGGAGAAAGGGTTTTATTTTTATTTTATGGTCTTACTGCTTTGTGTGACAGTCAACAAAGAATTATAGAGAGGGAATGACACCGGCGCCAACCTATATCACTTGTACATTCAACTGTTTGAAGCATATGACTCCCAGAGGAGCAACTTCCAGCTGTATAATGCTGCTGCCAGAGGCAGACTTATTAAATATATGTACACTAAAGCCCCAACAGGAATGTTTAGTGTACCATGTATACAGCAAAGTATTCTTTGTATTGTTAACTTCTAAATGGCCCAGAACATAACAGAATATCTTTGCAACAACTTATTTTAATTTCTTGCAAAGTTGGAAATAATAGAGAGAGAGATAACCACCCAGTGTTACGGGTGGTTATCTCTCTCTTTAACTGTAACTGTCTTGAAACAATTTCAATCTCTTAAAAACAATGCAGAGTTTCAGGCTTAGTGTCTGTGTCACATTCTTCCACAACATGTAGGATTATACATTTTATTTAATCTTTATTCAATCAGGCAGTCTTATTGAGATTAGAATCTGTGTGTGTCTGTTTATGTTTCTTCTTCTCTGGAAAGACACAAGAAACATACACAAATCAGCACAAGAACAGTGAAAAAACATCAGATACTGAAGTTTTGGGATCTCTGAGGGTCATGTAGGAATATAATTTGAGGGCAGTTTATTTAAATCAAGTTTAAAACCAAAAATTCACCATGGAACCAGTTGAAAACTTTAACTATTTGCAAAATAGGGTGGTTTGCCACATCCTAAAACCTGCCAGTTCAGTCTATTCATGTGACTAGATGTGCTGTTTGTTGGATTGTTTTCCGTGTTTCTGTCAGCTCTTTGTAGCACAGTTCTGGCACTTAATGCAACAGCTCAGAAAAAAACTGAAGCTCTTCTCCTCGGTATTCCTTGTGGTGGAAATAAATGTCTTTTGAAAGTTTCGATTTTTCCCGAGGACGCACAGTATTATCTGCGTCATTACACATTTGCAAGAGGAATTTTCGGTTGTCGGATCTCCCGTGAAAGCATCTTCCTCTCTATCAAAGACACAGTTGAAGCTGCCAACCAGCGAAATTAAAACATTGCCATCAGCCTGATTCTGTCCAGCAGAGACAGAGGAGTTTACGATAATAATTAGTGGTTTAAAGGATCATCCCAGACGGTTCTGGACGCAATTGATCCACACATCAGTTTAAAGTTTAATCATCAAAGTTTAGGCCGCTGCCTCTGCGACCCGAACCTAATGATAGATGGATGGATCATCATAGTGTGAGATATAGTGTTCTTCACTCACCGTCATGTTTAAAGAAACCACAAATAACACATTTATCTTGTTACCTCCATCTTTATTAATGTGGGATAAAAACTACAGTTAATCAGAAGGAAAAAGAGGAAGAGCCTGAAATTAGGACATTTTGTGTCAAAAAATGCCAAAACCAAGTTAGTCACTAGTATCAGTGCTTTTCTTCTTCACTGCTATTAGTGTTGTTTGTTTGTTTGTAACTAAAGTACTTTTCTAATAAAGCCTGGTTGACAGCAGCAGATTAGCTGCAGCTGTGATTTATTGACAACGTGAAACATTTGAAGTTGAATGTCATCAGTTGGCATTTATTTAGGCTACATATATACATAAAATATGATATGAAATATGTCATATGTATGAACGTGAGGCTTTTTGGGTCAATGTGAAATTTAAAAAAATGTTTTCGGTTATTAAGGAAAATGATTGTGTATTGAAGTATGAGTATTGAATTCTACAAATCAGTCTCCTCTGTGTACTGAGCTGCACGTTCGTCCGCCTTTTACATGCGGCTTATTAGCACTAAATTAATAAGAATGACCTGTGTAGATGCTTTTGGTAGCTGTGTTTTAGACATTTTAGAGCTGTTAAGGAACAGGAGAATAAATATTTGAATCCAATACAGAATATCTTTAAGTATATTCCTGTATATTCTGTATATTCCATTACCTGGTCCCTGGATTTGCGTTTTCTTTTTCACAAATAAAGACATTTGCACCATAAAGTTATGCGGAAAAAAGGCATAAATTCTTTAATAAAATTCACCAGAATGCAGGAAATTATGTTTTTAACGCTCAAAAATTTGCACCCCCCCATGTGTCTCCCCTAATGTCCAAATGAAACCTAGACCCATGCCCTCTTGGTTTTCACAGCACCCACAATCTAAATGATCTAGTTCAAACTAAATGCCGTTTGAAAATCAGCTAAATGAATGAATGCCCTCTAAAGCTGCACGATATAGCAACGTGACATCTCGTAACATGTTTAAATCAATAAATAAAAATAATTACCTAATAATAATAATATTAAGGGAAGACAATTAGACAATCGCATTTTTCTGATGGGGTGCTGTAAGGAACCCGGATAATATACAGGGGGGCATTGATCCCAAAAACGTTGAGAAACACTGTAAATATATAGTACTGATCGACTAGAGTTAATGTTACCCAATAAAAACTGGGGCTTTAACGTTACTTTAGTGTTCCCATTCCCCTACAGCCTATCAACTGTCTGTATCTCCCATGAAACAAAATTATTTATGGCTAATACATGCCATCCTAAATTCTTGTAGAAAATCTCTCACTCTATCATTTGAACATTAGTCATCAACATTATATATTTACAAGTAAAATATAGTATATTGAGTGAGCCAGCTAGACACAGGTTTGTGTGCCTCACTGCAGTATTGCTGACTTGTTTGTCAGATGCTGGTAGCTCCTGTCGTTGTGGTGTTCCACCTGGGAGGTCGAAGATGTGCCATTACTGCTACAATACTTCTCCTGGGTCCATTACATGCACCAATCTATGAACACGTTCACGAAAACACACATCTCCTCATAGACGGGCACCACTGAGGTGCTTTAAAAGTCCCCATCGAATTGGCTGTGATTATTGTGGTTACCGTGATTGCTATCATCGTCTCCCATCACAGCCATTATCAGTGGAGCATTTCCCTGCGCGCTCCTTTCAGCTCAGCACTCTGTTTACCCTAATGTGAGCTGGGGGGAACATAGCAGAGAGTCGTCTTCCATAAACACCTTGTTATCTCTCACTCCTTCTCTAATTTTCTCTCCATTCTATCATTCTCACTCATTTCCCCATCTCTCGATGGGCTGTGTGGGGCGGCCGCTCTCCGGCTGAAATAGAAGAGAGTACAGGTTGTTTATTGCGTGTTTGTTTTGGAGGCTCATCGCTGTTTGTGACTCAGCATCCAAACTTGCACTGACGCTTGCTTTTGCTGGAGTTGTATGGGTGTTCACTAGCTTTGTTCTTTTGCCTCACACCAACTCCATTCCAAAAGAAAGAATAGAAAAGCTATTTACACTCATATTGATGCCAAAAACGTGGAATTTAAATACTTTCTGCCAGTGACGACCACACTTTTCTGCTCTTTTGCTCTGGTATTTTTTTTTTATTTTTTATTTTCCATCTATTTCTTTGCTCTTCCTCTCATCTGTGTGAGGCAGTGTTAGCCGAAATGCTCTCAATTCTGCACAAATGGGATTCTTACAGTCCAAATAGAGAAGATTGAAATCCGGAGGCATGTATTTGAGGGGTGTTAAATGTGTCACCCAGTTAATGCTTTCTCAAACTGAAAAGAAAAACAAAAAAAAAAAGATTTTTTTCTGAGGTACAATCTCCAGCTGTTCTGTTCTGGTAGGTATAGGCAATAACCTCCTCTGCAAAAGTGATTCCTAATCATTCTTACTGGCAGCTCAGAGGAAGAACTAATAACAATCCATCGTTCTGTGGTTTTTGTTTACTGCAAAACTTGAAGCATGTAGTGGAATTTTGACATTTGAGTGGGTGGACTCTTCTCGCATGGTCAAACTGACTTGCGTGTGTGTGTCTTCGAAGCACACCCCACAGTAACATTTCATTTGACTGTGATCTGTCATGTTATCCCCCTGTCAATCCCCTAGACACACATGTCTCAGCGAGCCGCATGTGTGTAAGAATGTGTGATGTTTCATTACCGGAGGTGTGAAACCGCCGTGCCGCAGATAATGCCTGGCTTGTGTCGTCGTGTCATTGCCTTGTGCTGTTCCTATGCACACACAGACACACACGTGCTTCACTTCCCTCCAACCTTTCTTGCCCAGAGCTTTTATCAGCAATTCATTTCCCAGTATCTCAGCCATCAATCATTGCAGCTTGTCCTCAAATGCAGCCGTCGCTCCTAAAGAAGAAGAGAGGGAGAGATGTATACACAAGGAGACACAGGCTCAGACAGGCAAAGAGAGAGGGGGGCTTTTTAATTAAGATTGCAATCGACAGGCACTTTTAAGAGATGAAACTTTGCCTCATTTTTGGAAGTGTTTGATCCTGAGTTGACTGTGCTTTAGTTGGCTCTGTGTCATGTGTGTCCTTACAAGTCTGACTGACGTACAATAAGGGAAGTTCATTTAGAAGGCTGATATCCATGTGTGTTTTTTTTCGGACAACTTTTAATTTGAATGTTCTCTCGATGATTTTTTTTTTTTTTTTGCCTAAAACGGCAAGAAGTTACGAGATCCAAACCTACGTACTGCATTCACTGTAGGCGAACAACTGAAAAACAACTGAAAAAGCAGCGGAAATCATTTTCACGAGGGCTAGTCAGCACGGTGCAGTAAAAACAGGGGCACAGAGCACAGGGGAAACATACTGAGCATCTAATCTGAGTATAAACCGGCATTCTGGGAGCCCAGAGCGTACTCTGGCCCTGAGCTGCATTGTTCACACGTTCAGAGCACTTATTCAGAGCATCACCCTCGCAGAGAGCACTCTCTTGACACGGGATGCAGAGGGAAGGAAAGGGAGAGGCAGCAGAGCAATCCAGTGTTTACAGTGCTAGTGAATAGGTCCCAGCTACCTTCTGCAGCTGCTGCTAAGTCATATGCAACTTCCGAACCGCAGAAATGGGTTTCCTGACTCTGCTGAGAAAGCGATTTCAAGTCCAAAAAAGGACACTGACAGCCCCTGTGAGCATATTTGAGGTGCTGTGTTTTTGTTCCGTTGGCTGGCCTGGACTCTCCCACCCGCCCTTACTTGAAGTCTTACCCATTTGTGTTTGTGACTTTCTTCTAAAACACTATTACCTTGGTCACACCGTGTCAATCTTTATGCGGTAATAGTCCCAGCGAAGTGGATTTGTCTAATTAGTTCTGACTCTCACATTTGGGATTACTGTCATTAGCTTCATAAATTCCAACTGTTTCAATGAAAATGTTCAAGGTTCATTTGTCATGCATGGTTTGCAAACGCCCTGTCAGCTTTTGGAACTGAATGTTTTGTGAATTGCTCTCACTTTTATCCCACTAGGTGTTAAGATTGAGATTCTGGCCTTCAGCTCATCACAGAAGTCAGATTACATTGAGAGAATAAAGTGGAGGAAAATCAGCTCCTCGCTGTGTGTAGAGGTCACATTTCAAAGGAAGCCAGGGCACTCAAATACACCTCTGAGCCGGTGCTGTCCTTCAGCTGGTGATGGTGTCAGTCTGAGTAATGACAAAGAGAAGCTCACTTTCATCTGTCTCATTTTGTTCCTGCTCCCTCATTCTTTGTCTTATTACCATGGCAGTCCATTTACACCCTTCATCTCCCTGTTTGCTTGATTTGTTTAGTCATAGAGATCTGTGGATTTCAAGCCTTTGTTCCCACTGTTGGGAGACATTACATTTTGATGTCAGTTGCTGCATTTATGTGAGTGCACTCCACAAAACAAATAATGTTCAGTGGAAGTTACTCCTGGAGTTAAAAAGTTAAAAATCTGAGGAAACTTCAAGCTTCAAGAACATTACAAACAACTACTGGCTGCTATTTATGCTTCTGTTTTATTTTCAAATCTTTACTTCCACTTGCACTGCATTATTCAACCACTGTTCAAGCAGTGTGACCTATAGGAATACCATTTTGCTGATGCTTTTTGACTTTAAAGCTTTGAAGTTGTTTAGAGCAGTGATGCAAGAGTTTTTTTTATTACCTGCACATTGCAAGGTGGAGCTGTCATGTCATTGCTGTTTTTGTCAGAAAGGAATTTAAGCATACTGATTTCAGACACTAACCTAATCAACATTCATCGAAATCAGGGCTAAGGACATATTTTATACATTTTTTATATATTTCTTAGCCAAGAGAATAATATATAAGTAAAGGTTTGAACCTTTTTCCCCTTTGGCATGTATTAGCAGAGTGGAGAAGGCTATGAAACACCATTTAGAGCTTTGTTTTGGGAAATAAAATTCAGAAACAATAGGATATTCATGTTTGATTAATTCGATTACAACAAATAAAATGTGGATCTGAGTGTTAAAGAGAAAAATGGAGAAAGAAATAGGTGACCTTGGACCTCAGTATTACTAAAATCCTCACGACGGCCCTGCATGTTTTTCCCTTGCGTATGATTCTGCTGTATTTATTTATTAATACATACAAATGCAAATAACTGATTATGCACACATTATGCTTAAATCAATGATAAATTAATGAAGACAGAGTCTGTTTAGCTATTAGAATTTAATTTCTGTTCGTTTTTTTTGTTTTTTTTAACCTAATCTCTGCAGCTGAAGTGTAGTCACCCTAGAGGGATCATCATTCATTCATTCTTAATTCTAATGTATTTGCGTATCTCACAAGTAACTGCGGCAGGTCGGTTCTGCAAATGTGATCTCTTTTCAAACATTTTAATATTCTGTAATTATTCTTTTGGAGTTTGGAGTGTTACGGTCAGTTGTTTCACAAATCATTTGAATCCAAGCAAGTGCACTATAAACTCCACTCACTGACATCGAGTCAAATAGTATCAATAAACCAGAACACAATTGCCTTATTCAAACGAGTGTTGCTCCAACCAGAAAAATAGCAAACAACACCAATAAACCTCTTTATTACTCGCTCCAAGTTCTCAGCTACATCAAAGGGACCTCTCCAGAAATGTACTCTGTTTTTTAGAGAATCAGTCTGGTTAGGGCCAGATAATTATTGTAGTAGGAACAGGAGCCAGCTTCTTTCACCACGGCAATTAACAAGGCTTGTTAACATCAAAGGCAGAAAAAGACCGGAGGCTGACTTTCAAGCATAAAGTGCACTGAACTCATAGGAGGTTCGGCTTTACATTGCAAGTCTGTGTTTTCAGATATACTTGATTTGAGACCTACAAATGGAGGCGAAAGTTTTAACCAAAAAAAAAAAAAAAATGCCTCCATGTCTGAGTGTTTAGGAGCAATAAGAAAAAATCAGAGGTGAACAAAAATTCAAACCATTCTCATTACAGTTTAAATTCTGCATGAAGTGTTGTTGGTTTAATGTGATTACTCATCTGTATGGTAATTCACACGAAACAATAGCTTGAGCTTTTTCATGCCTAATTAATTTTCAATTATTCAGCTTCTCATGGTTTGGGCAACAGTAGCTGAAGTTTGCTTAATTGTAAGCACTAGTATTTGAAAACAAACCTTAAATGTCATTTTATAAAGATGTTAAGGTCAGGGACATTGGGGGACATGAACAACGGAGCTTTCTGGGATCATCTTTGTTATCAAGCTTTGGTTGGTTTGGATGTTCCTCACTAGCAAATCTGGCTCCTCACCAAGTAAATTTGACAGGGACACAGAAAAGCCTCTTTTCCTGGAACCTCAATCACTCATGGATTCGTCAAAAAGTTTTGCTCCTAGACACATTTTCATCTTGCGTCAACTTTCTCCTGCAGAGGAAATGGGTAAATGTAATCCCTTTTCTGATGGGCGAACAAGCTAATCTGCTTATTTCCTCCATTGTGGATTGACTTGGCGATGGCAGAGAGGCAGGTGATAAAAGAAAAGTACAGAAAGAGAGGTTTATTTCACTTTCTCCACTTCACTCTTCCGTGCTCTCCTTCTCTTGGGAGACTGACTATAGCTGTTGCTAGATTATCCTGACGTCTCCCATTCTCCTTCTCTCTGCATTCAATCTCTCTTTCTCCGTTTCCTCTTGGTGGGGTCGGCGCTGATCCCCTGATCCTGGAAGTTTCTGCATTTGTTACAGTGTTGCTGGCTTTGTTTTGATGCCTTATCTTCCACAAGAGTGCAGCGGAGGGGAACACGACCTTGCCAATGTATTGCCAGCCTGCCAAGCTGTGGGTGGTAGATATAGTTGTGTTGTGTACGCTGTTTCCTATTTGCTGATATAGTCTGTTATGTGAAGTGGAGAGTATGCAGGGAACACTGAAGCATCTATCCATTGGATTGGACGACATGCAGGGCCTTTGCGTGAGGGTGATGACATATTCGATGCTGGTAAGCACTGTGACTGTACTGCATATGCGAGCCAAAGGGTAGAAACGACATCAGTCACTTCAGTAATTTGTTAATCCTGCATGCAACATCATTTTGTTGAAGTCCTTGGAGGATGTGACCCTTAATCTCTGCCACTAACGTCACTAAATGTGCTGAAGTCTGCAGAAAAGCTCCCTAATCTGTCATTTCATGATGTATAGCATAACACGCATCATATTCACCACCTGCCTCAGAGCCCCAGAGGACTTTGTCGATTAAGTTAGACAAAGATAATGATGTATTTTGGGGACAGCAGAAAAAAAACCTCCGGTCCAGAGTCTGTTGTTCTATGTTTTATTTCTTTTCCACAAACAAATAAATCTCTCAAACAAATGCATTGTTCTTCTTGACCAGATGATAGACATAAGAGTTGAAATCAAGGTAGGAAAGTAAATGACTAAGGAACAAGTTAAATTTGATGTCATTCAAAAAACAAACAGCTTGTTGCTGCAAGCCAATGACATCGATTTCATGACACCTCAGCTTTTGTATAGCCGCTGATACAATTATTGCTGTTATTGTTAAAAGTTGAAAGGGGAGTGTCTAACAACACACCACTTCATTACTGTAACGCACATACAAATGAGCCCATTTACACTCCCCATATTTCATTATATTTATGCGTAATTCATCAACATCAATATCATAATTTGGGCTCCAGCTATTAGATTATCACATCTCTAGGCAAAGGCAAATATTACAAAACGATGACTCGAGCTTTCGCAGTGACTGAAGCATTTTATTTACTGTATTCAAGAGAATATTTGTCAGTTTCAGAGGTAATATGTCCACATCACCAGAAGACTGACACCAGTGGAAGTCATGACATCTACTCTGGTCATTTACAGTGTCTGTAAATTCCCTCTGCATTGCATTGCATTATTTACTCGAAGGCCCATTCAGGGGGTTTGGAAATGGAGTGAGGCTCAATAAACTGCATGTGATTTTCTTCCTGCCTCAAGGATAAAGGACGCAAGCGAGAGGGGGAGAGAGAGAGATGGTCCTGGTGAGGCTAGACAGGTGACCTGCAAGAATCACAATAGCAATGAGAGAGAAGATAAAGGGAGGAACTACTGCAGCCCAGACAACTCCAGCTTAAGTGTCTGTGACATTTTATTGTGCAAATCACTCATATTCTTTTTGGGTTTTCATAAAAATCTAATGAAAGCAGGGCAGTCATTTTGATAAATGGTGAGGCCTCAGACAGTCGAGATAAATGAGCTGTAGTCTGGCTTATCAGATTTAACAAACCATCAATCTACAGCAGAGTTTTAAATGAGAAGATTGAACTGTTTTAGATGTATTTCATGATGCTGTGTTTCAGGTGGCCGTGATTCTCTCTATCTATTTAGAGGAAAAAAACTGCCATTTGTGAAAGAGTGCATTTTCCTCTTCGAGCTTGTCCACGTGAGAGGGTTGAGCAGCTTTCAGCATGCAATTATCACAGTGAGGAGCTGCTTCAAATAATCCAAAACATCTCACGTCATGTTGCCTACACTTCTGAATACATAAAACTGTTTCAGATTATTATAAAGAGCCACAGATCTGCTTTAGCAAACATGCATCACTGCAACACAAATGAGTGACTGTGTCACTCGCCTTCTGGGAAATGAAATAGACTCTACCTCATCTAATGCTAAAGCCAGCACTATTCCCACTGTGGCTTATTTATGTGTATATTTATAATTTTACTATGTCATGTTAGAGGGTTATAAACTGTATAAATATTCCTTGTTTAAGAGCTAGCCACATCAGGAAAGTGCTTAGACGGTGAATACAGAGGCTGAAGAATAGAACAGAAAGGAAGTAAAGTATCTACATGAATAAGGTCACACTTCTTTTTTTCTAGAAATATGGGAACTTTACAGACCCCTAGCTGGACCTGAGCAAATAGATTTTTAGCATATCTTGTGTGCACCAGAAAGTGTTTATAGAGTATATATAAACCAAATAAGTTGTTGTCTGCAGCAAATAGCACCATATAATCAGTGCTTATCTGGTGTTCGCCAGAATTATGCATCTCAACTCCACCCTAATTGCCTGCGGTTTAATCGACACCAGCTGTCTTTTCAGTGAGCTCATCACGAATCCTGGTCTCAGATGCATCCTTCTCGAACTTCACCTCGACTTTTTGTCACCTCGGTTACACTTTCTCTGTTACAAATATTGCAAAATTTAAATGCTATTGCAGTTAGTTTTGTCCTGATTTACCGTGTTTCGCACTAGAAGCTATTTGGAGCTCATCAGAAAACTTTTGTTATACATGTCACACTGAAAACACCAAAAAACAACACAGTTCTTTGTGAACAGTAGAACACCTAGCACAGCATACTGTATGTGATGTGAATAAGAAACCTTCTGATGCACATCAGAAATTTAGTGAATAAAGTTTTCCCCCATGGGAATCATCTGGGGATCTATTTCAATAACCAGAGGTGGAATTTAAATATTATGGTTTCTTAAAGGCTGCCTCCAATAATTTAATACCTTTAAACTTGACTATTGTTTCAAAAAATAAAGTAAATTAGTTTTCACCTTCTATTTGTTATTAATGAAATTAATAAGAAACACAATTATTAAGGGAAAATGTATCTCATTAACCGAAGAAAAAAAAAATACAATAGAAAAATCCATAATGAATTCTAGATACAGCCCAGAATCTTGCAACGCTCTGTTTTATAATCCACCTCACATCAGAACAAGAACCGACAGAGTGACACATATGAAGAAACAAAGTCACTCATATAGCTTCAGGGTCTAGTTGAGTATGAGTCTAAATACACATTGTGTCAAGGCGAGAACGCACCTAGACTACTGCAAACAAGCAAGCTAAAAATATCAGCCTCCTTAAACGGCCAAGAAAGGAGGAAAAGGGAGAGGAAAGGACGTCTGCTTTTTAACACTACTCCCTGTCATGTTTTCTCTTCATCTCTAAATATTATGCACTTGTCTGGCACTCTGCCAACTCAAACAGATATTCACTTCAAAATAGGAGAATCTCTTGTGGAATGCCAGAGCAGCAGCCAAAGTATGTGTGAATACATCTTGAGCTTTAGGTGTCTGAGCCGCTGTTTTTATGTACGTGCATTACAGCTCTGCATGTGTAAGCGCGTGTGCGTGAGAATGAATATATGAATAAAATCTGCAGGGGACTGATGTGAATACAGTAACAGTATGTCCTCAAGGTCAATTTAAGACCAAAGTGTATATGTACACATACATATACATATACGTATACATATACGTATATATATATAGGACAATATGTAGAGAAATAGCTTGAGTCTGCTTTCATAATAACCATCTTGAAAACCTTGAGGACCTTTCTTGTTACCACTGCCCATTACTTTCCCTGGTGGATAGAATTTCTGTCAGCATCACACTTTGCCGTGTAGAGCATTTTGGGCTAAGTAGTCCAAATAACATGGCTCTAAAAGCCTTGAGAACAGCTTTTACAGTTGCCTTTTACCTTTAGAAGCCTCTGCTCTCCTGGTCACTTTAGTCTCTATTTCCTCCCCACTTTCCGCCTTTTAACCATGTTAAGAGTGTCTCTCTCCCATCATGCATTGCAACGTTATCAAAGTCGACCACCCGCAGTTTGTTAATCGCGCCGATGGAGGTGTGAAATGGAGTGTTCACACTTGGCAAAGTGATGTGCTAGCTGCTGCAGCCTTTTTTAGTTTGGATATGGTCAGCCATTTTGGATACTGAAGGTGACAAACATTAGAGATGGAAATCTTATCTGAGCTCATTAGAGCCCATTACCGCTTAGAAAGCTAATTCATGCAATTTATTTATTTATTTACTTTTAACAAATCCATGTGTGATATTTTTCTTTGAGCACTGGGCACGGTTTGTTTCATGCAGCAGCCTTAATTTAGCTGTAAACTGTGAACAACAGTGCTTCTGGCCATAAAAGAAGAAGACAAGCGTGTGTTCTTAGTTGCTGTTTTGCTGTTGCAGTTATGTTAAAGCATTGTCCCTGTATTGTCATCACCCCCAAGTCCTGTTTTTTTCTTTTGCTTTTATTTTCTAACATGTAATCACGGATACAAGCTTCAGCTCCAAAGTTGTGCCTGCGGTGATTAGAATGAGAAGGGTAAACACGCTGTCAATAGGACTAATTTAACACACGCCAAGATGACTGGCCTCTGAAAGCGCTGCCAATTGTGCCCAGTTAGGAAAATAACAAGACGGTCGATTTGTTTTTTAACCCCCCAGCTGGCACTGCTGTTTATGGCCAGGAGGCCAGCAGCAAGCTTTAGACTATTATTTAGTCTGGTCATCAATCTAAACACTAAGTAAAATTGTCTCCCTGTTGGCCTTAGTGTGTGTTGATGTGTGTATGTTCTAAAAATCTTCATCTTCTTGTTGCACCCTCTGAATGACAGATGCTCTTAAATGTACATATTTGCACATTATAATAAATTCCCTCAGATAGCAGTAAAGTAACCACAGCTGCAGCTGACTAGGAGTGATAACGCCTCATTTAGCTTGACAGAAGAAATGCTCCTTCAATGAAATCCTTTTCAGGGTTCATTGAAGTTTACTATGTCCATGTCAAACTATTGTACAATGCAAATAGGTGGAAAAAGTTTATATTATATACATAAAAACAAAGCGATGACTCACATATGAGGAGTACATGGAAATCTCATCTTAGTTTAGCCTCTTTTTCTCTGCTCTGAGTCAGAGGGATATAAACTGTAGTTTGAAGTGATTTCTAATTATAAGTTATGGTCACATCATCATATCATCGGTGTTTAAGGTTACCGGTTCCTTTACCCTTTGCTGTCTGGTGCTGGCAAACAGCCATGAGGCATTTAATAGGTCGTATGTGCCAGGTTATACACTCCACAACACAAGTGGATGAATTTTAAATGGTATGCACAGCTGTGGGGCATTTGGATGCTTTGTTTGCATTTTTATCAAGTAAGTACAAAATGTCACATTTTGTGAATAGGAAGCATATTTTGGATTGATTTCTACAGCTGGTTTTAAACCATCCATACAGATGTAAACTTCTGAATGTGTACAGAGCCACAGCCATGATGTCAAGTGACTAACACCCCCTCCGCAAAGTTGTAAAAGTTGCATACTAAATCACGATTGAAACTTTGTCCGTCTAGCAAGTGAATGTGAGAAAACCCTCCAAGTGTCAAACTCTGGACATACGTCATTCCGCACAGTGAAAGTCGAACACAACACTAAACAAGAACTGGATAATATTTGTTTTTGTGAGTGGAGGGGGACTTTAAAGTTTTCTGTTTCCTTATATAATTGTCAAATCTGAAGACAGTAAGTCTGTAATGTAAAGTGCTTCTCAGGTTACTAAAACTGACAAGAATAAAATGAGATCATGTTTTCAGTGTCCTCAGAATTAGCTGTGGCCATGGATGTACGCAGGCATTCGATAAATATTTAGCATATTTTTGGCACTTAAAGAGAAATTGAGAAAACAAGTAATTGTGTGCATATGATTGTCTTTTACACAGGAAAACATTTTTCTGATGACGGACACTAAAACAAATGCTGGCATACATAAATCAGAATTTATTTTCTGTGTTTATTTTTTTTTTACACTTATTTTGTGTTTTAATTTGGCCACTTGCTGCCTATTCCTGTCAAACAAATCCCCGCAAATGTTTGTCTGCTGACTTTTTGGATGACATTCTCATATCCACATAATGACCCCCTGCGGGTGTGCCAGGAGGAATGCGCCCCAAACAAATATGTCTTTTTAAATTGATGCCACATTATAGATGTGCGTTCAGGATCAGACCACAGTGCTATGCTCACAGTTGTGCGGTGTCAAAGGTCTGTAGTCATGAGGAGTGTACTCCAGGAGTGGGAGTGTGTTGATATCGGGTGTGATTGGGATTTCTCCGCACGGCCACAGGAGTGTCAACACATTCGCATGCTGCACTCTATCAAGGCTCTGCGAGGTTAAGAGTGCAGCAGACGGGTTCAGAATCATTTCAGATGAGACAGGCAAGCTTGCACACAAATTTTCTCAGCAGTGAATACAAATCTGCATGCCTGATCTGAATTAAAATAGACTTTAACATGCAATTTAAACTACGCTTTAAATATAAAGAGAGAAAAGTTACATTTAAACACAAGGTAGAGCTGTGAATTAACTTCACAGATAATATAATGTATACAAATGAAAATTGTACAGAATAATCCAATGCTGTTTTAACAAGCAATTTACTATGGCCAGTTTGCCTGAATTCACTTGAAGCAGCTTCACAATCAGAGCTTACGTTGCAGCATAGGTTCAATCTGTCCCTCTGCATAAAGGAAGGATCAGTCTTTTTCCAAGTCTGAGGATATGGCTGGATGCCATGGATGCTAATAAAGTTGCAATGTAAGAAAAAGGTCAGATGGTTGATCCCATTACCCTTCATAAGGAAAATGACAGTGATGGCTGGCTCCGGTGGCCTGATGAGAATCAAAGCAGCGAGGTAGCACTGTGAACTGCAGTGGCGTCTCCTATTAACAGGACCTTAAATCACTTTATGATCTACATTATTTAACAAGCCTCCTTTTTTTGATGCAGTTATGTTTCAGCTGATATTAATTTACATCGCATTCTTCATGTTTGATGTCCTTGACATTGAGCAGGTAGACTAGTCTCTCTATTGTAGCCCCCAACATATAAATGACTTTCTCTGCAACTGATAGGACAGGCAGTCAATATTATCATCATTTCACTCATGTAGCTATGAATCCCAGCTTCGTTATCAACAGCTCACCCAAGTGAGCAAATGTCACCAGCTTTGCTATGCCTTCTTAGCTGTGCACTCTTGAGAACCCGTTTCCAGCTATCTCTGCTCACTTTCCCATCGGATAGCATAATTCCCTCTGCAAACATTTATAATTATCACCTCAGCTCCCGCATCAAGTCTAGAAAACATACAGGCGTGCATATTATTCATTATACACTGCGCAGGGAAGGGTGGATGACAACACACTCCTGAGGCACCCATTTATCTGGCATCTCATCGCTGAGTTGCAATATTGCTCTGACAAGAAGACCGCGATTGCCTGGGCACGAGGGGGAAGGAGGGAGGAAGCAAGAGATAAAGGGGAAAACAGCAGCTTTAATATGGCAACAGATAAGAAAAGTGAGTGAATACAACCTACGTGCGCCCCTCAACCTGGATCTCACTATCATTTCCTCTTTTTTTTCTCACCCCCCCCCATTTAGAATTGCAAATGTTTTTACAGGCTATGAAGGAGATAAGGAGTGAGGTGTTGTATGTATCAGCAATCTGAGCATGTTGTTCATTTCAATTTATTTATTTGATTTGTGGCATTTATTTATCTCTCTGTCAATGCTCATGAATGTATGGTTCCTTAAGTACATATGTATGTGGGAGGACTTTTTTTAGTGAAAGTGATAAAGATGGATTGTGTGTTTATGTGTGATCTGTTGCAGATTGCGTTGTATTCAAGCGTGCACTCAAGGGATGCAGAAAATTTGCTTTTCAGGACACTTCTCCGTGTGTGTGTGTGTTTCTCTAAGCATTGCTGTTCAGTGTGTTGCTGCGTGACTGTGAATTCAGGAACGGTGCAAGATGGGAAGCACAAGGTTGAGACGAGTAGATGAAACTTGTTGAAAAAAGGAGACTCTGCTTGGGTTTGGCTTGAGTCAGCAGGCAGTGATAGATGAGTCCAGAGTACCGCCTGGAAGATGGACTCCAAGAGATCACAGAGTCATTCACCCTACACAGATAGACATGGAGACAGCTCTTGGTTGCAGAGCGCAGAGATGGTGGAGAAAACGAGATAAGATGTACAAGCACATACACAAACGGGTACACTAAGGCTGTCAGTCAGCAGAACTGAGTTAGAAAAACATCAAAATCATGAACAATAACGAAAGAAGAAACAAGCTGGTGGACTTATCTGAAAGAAGCCCATGGGGAAGATTTGTAAGAAACTTTGACTGGTATGAATGCTCACACAGAAACTGGGAAGTGGATTGTGCTTGTAACCTGTCTTTTTCTGTTCTCTCTTTTTTTAAAATCTATGATTAAACTCATATTTTCTCACCGAATTGTGAAATGACTGTCGAAAACAAAGAGCTGGTTGTTTTTGATATCTTGGAATAGTGTCTTTTATTTATTACACATTAGCATACATAGTCTTTTCTTGATCTCCTCTATGTACACACACTGCAAATATGCTCTGCTTCTATGTTTTACACACACACACACACACACACACCCTCACACACACACACACACACCCTCACACACACACACAGCTTAAGCTTCTTTGGCAGCGCCCAGCATGCCATGTCCACTTGATTGCTTTGATGCCAGGTCTGATACAACATGGTGTCTTGCCAAGCCACTTGCCCCTCAGTGGGTCATCATCACCTTGGTAACTGCCAAATGACACCACCCCCTGTCCCTGTCCTGACTCACCAATATTGAAAGGTCATGTATCGTGTCCTTGTGTGTCTGTAACATTTAAGAGCTGCAGGATGCCCAAATTGCAACATACACAGGATTTTGTACTTGAACCCAAACACACGTTGCGTTGTACGGCGCTGTTTCTTTTCTTCTCAAAAACACCTGCACACACTCACACCTTGGCTCAGCACAGCACAGATAAGTGTTATGTATAATCACTGGCTATTGTTAGAAGAATTATGTTATCCAATATGAGATTGCTTTCCTTGACAATAACCATAATCCAAACCCACACGTTTGGCCAATCGCTGTAATAAGGTTGCTTGCACACTCATACTTGGACAATAACCTCACATCCACCCACACAAACACACACACTGTAGACACAAAGATATTCAGGGCTTATGAACATCTAGGTGATTGCTTTAATTATGTCTCATGTGTGCATAATACTTTCTTCAAATCTTTATTTATTATCTTACATGATGTGCTTGTTGACTAACTAATGTGCATTACTATTAATGTGCACTACTGTTAGACCCCTGTGTTTTTTTGCGTGTCCCCCTGCATCCCAAGTCACTTCAGTTATTAGATTTACCCTATAAAAGTGCTTTGGTCAGGATTAGAAAAAAGATTGTAGTTTGAATTAAATATAACCAAATACATCACAAGTCATTGGTATCTTTCCTAAACCCTGCTTTGCTTAACCTAACCATACAAATTGTTGAATATTCATATTGAACATCATTTCTGTTCGTTGAAAAGTACAATGAGCTGTTGAAACACTATGGATATACCATAGACTATCTATAATTAGTGGGCAGAGAAACCGTGATTTTGCCCATTACTTTCTGAGCTGCAACTTTGATGCCAGTAGTTTGCGATTTGGCCTTTGCCATGTAGGTTTTTTGGAGCTGGAAGTGACCATATTTGGACAAAAAGGCTTACTGACTCTGAAAACTGTAAACTTCATCAAGAAAAGTCATTTTACAGTCTTGTTAGTCTAACTCATTAACTACAACTACATAAAAAAAATATGTTTTATTAAATAAACAGAAACTCCAGACAAGCCAGCCATCATACAGACCTATCAATCAAAACCCGACATGGCAGACATCAAAGCCTTCTATTCGACATGAGATCATTATTAACGAGCAATAATTTAAAGATGGACCACCAGATCATTTATTAAAGTAAAATGAATGAGACTCTTGGAAAAAAAAAATATAGACTTAGTACTTTTTAGAGAGAAGTTCAATGTAAGTCTATAGGAGTCAGGGCTTTTTGGCGCCAACCCCAGTGGTTGTCAGTGGTATTACAACTTTAAGATGCTTTGGCACTGGCTTAATTTTGGAGTCGAGGTCGTTGCCCCTTGAGATATTCGCATATTGAGAAAAGTTGATGCGAAACATATTTTGGGTTCAAAAACTGATATATGTATCTGTGCTTTGGAAAAAGATACAGTGGAAACATTCTGCTGACTGGGTTGATAGTGGGATGGAGGAGGAGTCTGTACTGTATGAGTAGTAGAGTTTATGCTGTCTGACTTAAGTAGCTCCCAGACTGTGCTCCATTTAGGCATCCATCTCTAGCCCTCTCAGTTTTCTCCTCTTTTCCTCTAAACTGCTTGACAATTCCCCACCCACCCCCAAATCAATTTCTAAATCCAATTAGTCATTGCATTAGACTATGAGGAAAAACACCACTGTGCACTACAGCCTGACAAATGTTTGGCTGCTGCTGTTGTTTGTTTGCCATGTGAGAGCTATTGATCAGAGCATCTGAGGGTGATAGAAGGGGGTGTAGGGTAGGACCTGCTGGAGATAAGTGTTATTATAAAGTAAATGTGAAGAACTTGTCTCTTTTGCAGTTTAAGGAAAGGGAGATAAAAGGATTGATATGCATGGAGAAAGTTCTGCAGGGGGTAAGAGAGGGAAAGGATCAGACAAAAGTGCAGAGGGGGCCAACATCTGGCAGCAGCTGGGGAAAAAAAGCAGGTGAGAAGGAGAGATAAAGAATGGAAAGGGGAGCTGAAAGGCAGAGATTTGGTAGGCTTGGAGACGGAGAGAGATTATGGGAAGGAGAGTGGCACAGAGTGAGTGTTCTTGCCTGTGGTTGTATGTGTCAAAAGCAAAAATGATGATGCCAGGCAAGGCCGGGGGTTGCCTGGCTATCTAGCAGTTTTTCCGCAGCCAGGGGGTGCCCACTTCACTGTGCCAACATGAAAAAGAGAAAACGAGATGGATGGAGGGTGGAACACAAGAGGCAAACTGAGAGAGTGGAGACTGATTTAGACGGAGATAAACAAAGAGACTGGTGAGGACAGAGTAAAGGAAGATCAAATGGCCAAGCTGCTTCACACTTTCACCCAAATCATCCTAAAATCTCCCACGAAACTTTGAAGGCTGTAATAGCAGAGCAAAGCCAAAACAGGAGGTTTTATATTACACCACAAAACATGCGATTCATGTTACTTTGTGCAACAGTCAAGAGGTGACGCACATGTGCCACTGGCCTTTAAATTTAAACTTATAGATATATGATTCATTTACTATTCAAAAAGATTAATTACACGCTATGTCATTTTTGCTACTGGGGGTTCTTTTTACCACTATTTGTCTGACATGAGTTGGGCAGAAATCATACTTACAGATGAGATAATGTGTTAAAGTTTGATTCACATTATGTTTAGTGATGTATATTCATTCTAATGAAATAACCACAAGTATTGCTAAATGTTAACATTAAAGGGTATGAGGAACCATACAAGACGTAATCCATTCTCTCACATTTATATATCTCTCTCTCTATATATAATAGCATAACTTATGCATGACTTATATATATATTCTCCTTTCACATGCATACATTTTCTCTCTCACACACATATATTTGTCTTTTACACTTACATACAGTATGTACATTGTCCTTTCACATACAATATATTTCTAGTCAGAGTGATTACTGAGGAACTTGGGGACCAAGAATATGATTGAGTTTAGTGATGGCAATTTGATTTTTTTTAAACATAATTTTAAAATCTGAAACAATGATCTTAGCTTGTTATTATCAAAAATGCCGTAGTGAAGGAACATTAAAGGGATCACAGTTGCAGGCGTATGGATTTAAATAAGAAAAATATAAACTTTCCTGTTTTAAACAGCCTTCCTGACTAATTGAATATAGATTTCTGAGTGTTACGAGGTTTACATGAATGCAGCAAATTTCAGACTTTACCACTTGCTCCTGAATGCATCATGACTTCATCCTGTCAGACACAAGGAGCAGGCGGCAGCTCACTGAGGATTGATGGATATAATCTGTAATTACACAATCTGTATTTGCATCCTGAAATATCCTTATATTTCAGGATGCAGGTCTGATTGGCAGGAAACATTAATCAGCATTGATGCTATACAGTGCCTTGATCAGTGGCAAAAGATCACAGCGGGTTGTGTTTGCTGCTAATAATACGCTGACACATAAACCTAATCAGATAGTTTTATTGCCGAAACCTAACCAAACTGCAATTGAAAATAATAATAAAAAAAAAAACAGAAAAATAATAAAACATTTAGGACTTTACATATTGAATCCTAGTCCCCTACACAGTAGTCCTGAACACAACACAGCTGACTCATATGAAGCAGGTAGAAAATCTATACTATTAATAGTGAAAATTATTCCCAACAGATGCCTGGTATCGTTTGCTGGTCTGATGCCCGGCATGTGATGCTTGTTAAACGGTGCATTGCAATGATTTGCACTGTCCACTATGCTGTTTGCCAGAGAAGTAAACTAAAAAAGATGCTTGAACCACCAGAGCCACAGAGAGATACCACAATAGTCAAATAACAACATTAACACCAACAGAACATTGCTTTTCGTAAAAAGTACATTACAAGTATCTCCTCTCCTCTCCTCTCCTCTCCTCTCCTCTCCTCTCCTCTCCTCTCCTCTCCTCTCCTCTCCTCTCCTCTCC
>JAPQRN010000006.1:6815867-6827679 GCA_037367275.1 Coranthus polyacanthus | reverse complement strand
CCCCGTCCTCTCCTCTCCTCTCCTCTCCTCTCCTCTCCTCTCCTCTCCTCTCCTCTCCTCTCCTCTCCTCTGTGTCATCTCACCCCACTCTTGTTTGTGCCATGATTTCACTTCTCTGTGTTGCAATTTCAACATTTCAATATTTCATCTAATATTTCCAGAGCAGAGAGCAGTATTGCTGAATTATTTAGAAGCACCGGAAATCTGGGTGAGGAAAATCTGACACACCAATACACACACACTAACACACATACACACTAGATTTATGGCTCTGGGTGTGGATTTTTGCCAGTGAAAAGTGTAAAATGGTCATTCTTGAACTGTGACCTGGGAAGGAGAGAGGTAGATCAATCAGGAGAACTGATCCCCCTTGCTATAATCACCATCCACAGCCCTGTCCTGGGGCTGATGGATGACCGTTCTCTAACACACCTTCTCTTTCTCATCCATGGATACTCACACACAAGCATATTGTATACACACACACACACACACACACACATGATTACCTATAAATCTGGACAACAGAGACAGGACCCTTGGTCACTTTCTTAGGCGAGCATTGTCATGGATATGTGACATTTTCTATTGGTAAACTGATGAACCCTGCTGGGATTTAATTTGTGGCTTCTCAATATGCCGTCAGCAGCTCGCGCATGCATATATTGTGTAGGCTACGTGCTCTGCAACAGCACACAAGCTATTGTGCGTCTGCCAGAAGACTCATTTTTGGCCTTTAAGTGCATGGGCACCATTTGTATAAATCAACTTTTCCCTCATGTGCCTCCCTCATCTCAATTCTGGGGACAACAAAAGTGTATCAGAAGAAGAAATACACAATTATGAATGTACAGTACGCTGCTTACCCACGATAGGGCAATTTATTATTAGGTAATAAGTAAAGGAAAACACTGAGGGAAAGATATGAGAATGTATAGAAAAATGTAAGGTCACAGGCTGCACAAAATCAAGTCAAAAAAGAAACTCTGATAAACTTTTCAGAAACAGTTTCCGTTCCACTAAGATGTTGTACATTACCATCTCAGTCATCCTCGATTTCTGTATTTACAGCTGACAGGCTACAATCAAGATTAGTTTTCTGATTATATCACGTCAATCAGATGGTATTCACGCCATCGTCAGAAGTCCTGTGATGGGGGTCAAAAGAGAAGGACATTGAAACTTGCACAACAAGAGGAAAAGGAATGAAAGGAACAGAAGGTGAAAAGATACCTGGAAGTGGATGTGGTGTGCATGTTTTGCTCACCCTGGTTTTTCACAACACAATAGTTGTTGACCTTTGACCAGGGTAAATTGCCATGGTACCGTAACTTATGCTGCACACATATCCTGTAACACATCAATGTAATGGATTAACAATTGGATTCAGATCTACTTGTGCAGATGGAGCAGTCATATTGATAAGGCTATAACTTGTGCATTCACACAGTTGGTATTTATTCCCATCTTTCCTTCCTGGTTTTGACTGCGGCAGCTGTTTTGCTTTTAGGCTATATTATATTTTAAAGTCCTCACATTTGTTTAGGATTATAGCTTGTTATTTTTGGGAGAAATATGTGGCTGATCTAGAACTGTCCATTTTGTAAATATGTGCCCTTTCATGTGAACGTTCTCGTGACTTGTGTCAGATAACCTGGATTGACAGAACAAGTTGATAACCACTGCCCCTGGATGCATATACCATATTTTTGAGTATTTTTTGGGACATATATGTCTACATTCTCTCAGTCTAATCAGGAATGTGCCCTGGGATGGATTGAAGGAGCGCCTACTCAGCTGACATGTTCCGTGGAACGCGGCAACGGCAAGTGTTTAAAAGACATCTGACAACTTTGAAAAAGCCCACAAAGATGTATTAAGAGCACTTCGTATGTGTGTTCCTTCGTGAAGAAATACCTATCTGCAATTTGGATAATCCAGTAGAATTTTATAAACATCTTTTAAGCGCTTGAAGATTCACTCATCACTAAAGCATGCTAGACAGCAATAAAAATATTTCGACTGATCGATTTCACAGCACTTTGTGTAACAGACAAGAAAACACTCCAGCCAATAGTTTTCACAGTATACAGTATACAGTGTACAGTGCAGTGAATTACATATGCATGAGCTTCCATTTTTTAGCCTATAGATGAGCTTGTCTATTTGCATGTAGAGCGGGAAAGTAAGGTCTGATCACCTGACATGCATTTGGGGACACATTTTAATGCCAGGTCTGAACAGGACCAATGAAACAGTGCATTTCCCGAACACCTTAAAAACTTCTAATCCACATTGGTCTATTATGGTTTAAACCATGCTCTAACCTTAAAATCCTCAGACAATTTTCTTTCTGCCATCAAATGAAACTACCTATATCAAATGGTCCATTGTTTTACACATAAGATTAATCACTCATCCCCATTGTTTAATGTCCTGATTTATTAATTGAACATTGCAAAGCAGCGATAGACATACAAAGAGCCTTTGAACATATGCGATTTGCTTGCCTTTAATTTGTTTACTTAAACAAGTTCTTTTACCTGAATTACTTCAGCATCAAGTCAAAACCTGTTTTACTGTGGAAATTCATCAAGCACAAACACCTTACTTCTGTAAGATATTTATTCAAGAAAGATATTTCTGTGTTTGTGCCTACCGAATCTGATAACTACTGAGGATTTTTTTCTAAACACTCTTTCAGAGGCTTCAAGTTCATTTATTGTTTTTCTAGTATTGCCCTTTTATGAAACGAAATGAATTGTTCATGCAACGTCTTCCATTGTGGCAGCTTCAGATAAAACCTTAGAAAGAATCTGCTGTCTTTAATTTTTATAAGTGCTGCAGCATTAATACTAACAATATCTCATGATGCAACACTATCTGTAAAATGCCATATTTACAAACACATTGATTTCACCTACATTAAATGCTAACGCTAATGTTACCTTGTGCTCCCCTTTGTGGACCAGATGCATAGACGATAGATGGGTGTTTTCTGGTGAGATGCTGAAGCATCAAAGTTGCACTGTTGCGGAAGGCTAGTTCGGTTTTACAATAGACACACATAGAGTTTTCAAGTTTGTTTACATTGAAATGGTCCCAAACTTTGAACAAATTCTGTTATTTTCTCTGGCCTGCGTCTTCTTTTCGCCCCTTGGTATTTTCTTTCTCTTTCTACATTTTGTGATCCGCGCTGTGCCATCCGATCATTTCTTCACGTCACCTGTCCTCAGTGTAAGCGTGTTGTGCAGCCACAGTAATGATCCATGTAAGACAGTCACCTGCATGTAGTTGCAGTGATTAAACAAAGATTTGCATAGATGATTTTTATTAATTGAGTTAATCGAGTTTTTCGAGGAATCGTTTCAACCCTAATTTTTATTGTCACTTATTTCAAGCTATTTCAAACCAGTTCTTTGGAGTCATAACAGAGCTCACACTTTCCTAATGCATACCCACGCCAGATCATACTACATTAACACAGCGAACAATATCTCACTATTGACATCTCACTGTAGTGTGTGTGAGTTTGTCTTTGCTGAGCTTCTTCCAGGGCATCTGATCAACTCTCTAGAGTTGCGCTGATGCATACTACGATCAATACAGGCCTTCCAATACTGCCCTTCATATAGTCAGCCATGTGTGAGGAATAGCCATTTCTTTCTCTTTGTATCTCACCCTTTCTTCTGCAGCCTGTAATACAGCTTGGTTTCATGAAGGAACAGTGCATCATAATAAGCCATATTATTAGCCAGCTCACCGGGATTTCATCGGGAGCCTCTCACTCTGCCATTGTTTCTATTATTTTCTTCACTCTTCTGTCTTTCTGCACATTATTTTACCTCTCTCCTCCTCACCGCTTCCACTCTCTTGTGCTCTTTCTCTGTACCCACCTATTACTGATGAGTCGATTTCACGAGTCAGTGATGCGGAGAGGGTACAGTAGAATATGCTGTATGTGAGTGTGAATAACAATTGCTGGGTATATGCCTCATAAAAGAAACAATAATTACATGCACTGGCACCAATATCGCATGCCTCATAAAAGCACAAATGGTCATTTCAGTCAAAAAAGTAACTCTGTTGTGGGTGAATTTAGCTAATTACGTTGGGGAAACCCCAAGATGTGATTAGCACTCAAGAGCAATCAAGCCCTCGACTGTATATTATCGATTGTGAAATTTTAAAAGAAAATACATTACCTAATTGCTTTTTAAGCAAAATTATACATTGGATTCATGCTCATTATTGCTCATTTTGTATTTTCCTTCCAGCATTGTCTTCATTGTGTTTTTGTGTGTACACAGGAATAAGTACTCACATTAGATATGCATAAAAACAAGCAATTGCTCATTAATTGCATTCTTGATTCTTTGGCATAATCAAATCAGAAAATCTTCATGATACCCAAATGGATTAACTTTCCTCATGAGTGTTGAATGAATCAATACATGTAATTGAAGTGGGAGTAACGTAAGCGAGAAAGACTTTTCTGATCCCTACTGCTGCACATACAGCAATATGCATTTACGTTTGTGCATACAAACACTACACACACACACACTAGTGAATTGAAGTGTGTACTGAAATTAGTGAACTTATTTCCTCTTGCCATAGTAATGCAAATCAACGTATCTTATCAAAACACATATTCCCATTATTCACAGTCCTAAGATCTGCCTCTGTGGTATACTTCAGAAAACATCACAATCATTTAAAAGGCCAGTGTGTATTATTTAGGGGGATTTAGGAGGATGAAATTGAAGAGATGTATTATAATATTCATAATTTACGGCAAAATAAGAACTTTTGTGTTTTACGTCACCGTGTTTCTCCTTTCTTCGGTTTTATAGTGAGTGACATTCAGTGTTAAGATGCATTACCACCACCCACTATGTGAGTTATTATGCCCTTAACTAAAAAAATCTATAAACCAAACAATGGCTCTAGAAAGGACATGTTATTTGCGTTTTTTTGTGGCCACAGTAGGGGAGGATGAGGGGGGTATTTTCTCTGTGGACATGCTTGGCTGTTATTTTGTTTGTCTCTAGCTGTTTGACAGCTGGCTATAGACTGAACTAATACAGCACCGTTGTTCAGGTAGAGGGACTGTCAAAAGTTGTTTGATTCCTGTCTTAAGCATGGCTCAGCAGTGAGGAAGAACATCACCAAGGTCACACGACTGATGGCCGTTTTTTCATTCCTTTTGCAATTCAAATTTTCAAATAGCACTAAAAGCAGCAAGAAGCCTTTTCACCCTCAGGCGCACATGTAAACATTTGTTCACATCTCTTAGGTTGAATGCCCCCCTTTCACTGGGCAATCTCTCTGCCACTCCATTTTTTTTTATTTTAAAACCTCACTCTTTTCTGTCCTGCTGTGTTACTTAAAGTTACACAATCTGCTTGCAATTTGTTTCTGTTTTTCCTTTCCCTCCATTTTATATCCTTTGTTCATGTTTGTTTACCCTGACATTCTTTTTCTGACTATTTTCCGGATTTGTTACTTACATTCTCTATTTTTTTTTCAGTAACTTGAAGAGGTTATCCATATGGCTTATTGTAATGGAGTATTGCTAAACTCTACGTTCACCCAGTGAGTCACACACACACACACACACACAAAGCTATGTTTCTCTTTGCATCACATATGTAGGCGAGAACAAAGAGGAATACAGATATATCTTGTGATTATTTGCACATGCACACAGTTACAACATGGGATATATTGATTAATGATTCTCTGTCCTTCATTCTTTCCCAAACACACACACATCCTCGCAGCCCCTTATGTCATGATCTGAGCACACTATACTAAGTCAACATATAGAGTTTGACCAAGCAAGACTCCTTCAGGCCTGGGATGATAGAGATTAATAAATTCCAAGCTCTGAAGACCTGAAGGCACGGTTCACACAACCTGTTATACACTCACTGTATACAGAGAACCAGTAAGAATGAGTAGAAAGGGACAGGAAGAGACAAGAAAAGGCATAACTGCAGATTTTATTCCTCAGATGTAATGTAACAGGCATCGTACTGCAGACTCAGAAGCATTACACTTTCCACGGTTCATCACACTATCCAACTCATTAAGGGACCATAAGATGGCAAACATTGTAACCATTCTCCGCCTAAACACCACAAACACAAAGTGACATGCTGCCGTCAGTGTTTTCCTCGCACTATAATCTTCACTGGTTGCTGCCTTTTAATAGGCTGATGGAAGACAAATAATTGTTTTGAGAGGAGCTGAGCTCTGTCCTAATTCAATCTTCTCACCACCCAAATCCCCACTCAAACACACTAATGCACATTAATAAGATTTCATAGCTCTTAATGGGAGACAGTGGTGGCGTAAATGCAGTTTTTTACTGCCTGTGTACCCTTATGTTTGCATTTATCGGATGTGCATGTGTGTGTAGTGTCTATCTGGTCTCAGTCTGTTTTCATTAGCGGTTGCATGTGCTCATGTGTACTTATCCATCTGCTGCAGGGGATACATGCACAATAAGCTGCACAAGCACATAGAGTACATACCCAGTGGGTGTTATATACCAGACAAAAACAGAGTGCCCTGAGGACTGGCTTTATCTTTTTCCTTCATTCAACTTTTACTGCACCTAGTCATCACTTAAGTTCCCTCCTTTGTTTTAGGAGATTGTTTAAAAAAAGTAAAATAAAATAAAACAGAAGCGCCTTTCGCCCTTGGTTGATGACAATAAGGCTAAATAATTGATAGCATTAATACATGTATATGGCTGGAAGAGGTGCTGTACAGATAGGGGCGTCAGGTCTCGTTTAACCCTCAGGTCCTCTTGCGACCCTTTTAGAGATTCTCAATTGTATTTGTTGCTCTCATTTTGTCAGTTTTTATGCTGAGATGATGATATCTTGCAAAGATTTTCATTTTTAAGGAATTTTGGAATGTCAGCATCAACACTGAAAAAAAAAATTCCACTGTCTAAACCAAAGCCTCACATTCGTCCTCCTGGAGGCCTTTTTGGCTCCATTGACTATCATTGATATTTTTAACATGATCGGTGACCTAAAGGGGCCTTAACGGGAAAAGTGTGATTTTTTGGGGGGTATTTTTGTAATAGAATCCCAGACTGATAATCCCTGCACAAAAGAAACCCAGCGTTGCATTCAAATAGGAAATAATTCATTTTTTGTGGCATTAAATTAATTAATTAATTTTGTATTTACCTAAAAGGGCCTTAAGAGGAAAAGTGTGATTTTTTATAGGGTGTCCTGAGGGTTAAATTATGGAGTCATTTACATGGTATTGCTCGTTGCACACAGTGATTTACCGGGACCTTGCCGCACTATGCAAATCAAATGAACATCACCGGATGGAGATGGGCAAGTTTTTATTCCAGGCCTTCTCATACACAGCCAGCTGGTGTGGTGGGAGCAGGCCCTCAATCTCAGTTTTCATATTTGCAAAAGATATGCAATGGCTCAGCCAGTGTTAAACTGGGTAAACTATAGGCAGATTATGTCATCACCTCTCTACACAATACACAATGTACACCTGTACAAACAAAGTAATAAGCTAAGAGATGTGCTTATTTAATAAACCAAACCACGTGAGGAAGTGCATTCATTTTAGTCCAAATTTGATCTTTTGATGTTTCTCATGCTGCCTAAAGCTCTGACTTTAAGAAATATATTTGAAACACAAATGCCAGGTCATATCTTTCCTGAATAAAGAAATAAGAATAGAATATATATATTGTACACTGCCTAAAATTCTTATTTTACATAAATCTTTACATTATGAGCTTGCATTTTGTTTACCTCATTCAGTCTTATAGTTCCTCTATGCTTTAATTTGAATGCTGGTTCACTTTCTATTCATTTGATGCTGTTTATTCATTGGCTCTTACTTAATAATGTGTTCTTAATCATTTTTTTGTTTGTTTTTTAAGTGCTGATGGCAAAGTTCCCAAACTGAAAGTTCCTAACCTACAGAACTACAGTACCTACAGTATTAATATCTCTATCTATTGCTCTGTCTCTCTGCTTACATTATTCCCACAATAATGCAAATTCAATCTTTAATCTTTAATCTTTATTAAATTGAATCATCTTCTGGGCAGCCCATACTAATTGGTGTTGAATCACAAACTCATGAACCTCTTGTACAACCCTTTAAATTTCTATATTCACTCTTTCTGAGAACTGCTGAAAGGAGCTGGCCTTGGGAGCATCTACTGTATCGACATATCCTTTGTCTGACTTCTCTCATAGCAGCTTGCATGTTAAGCCAAACAGAAACATAGAAACAGATGCATGCTCAGTGCACTGTGTTTTTTTCTGATATTTTGAACCAGTCTTTCTTTTCTGCCTCTGCCCGAGGTGCTTTGTGCATCAAACCTCACTACACCTAACACCCAACAACTCACACTGCTCCAGTTGACAACTGCCTGTCTTTGTATATTACCTCCTACCCATTCCATCGCAGCTTCTTTTCTGTTTGTACATATAGCTGGATCAATTGATTCTGAAGTGGACATGTGCCTGCACTTCTACCGGGTCTAACACATCACAATGGCAGTGAGGCATAACTAGGCCTTGCAGATTGCAACAGCATCATTTTATACACATACCACCTAAAAAAAAACACACACACACACACACCTTGCACAACTCACCAATCACAGTTACTATCTCTCTGCTATTAGGCAGTGCTGATAGCTAAAGCATAAACCCACTGCTTCACCCCAGAACTATTACATAGGATGTGTGTGTGTGTGTGTCTGTGTGCAACATAGGTAATGTTCTTCTGACTCCTTTGTTGAGTCCACAGCTTCATCATCATTAGGCTGCTGCAGTGATAAGACAAAGTAATAGAGAGATGAGGAAAGAGAAAGAGAGAAAGGGAGAGAAAGCGATGTAGTTCTGCCGCAAATGTATCAAGGGGATTACCTTCACAACTCCTACCTACCTAATAGACTCTCTCACTGGCTCTAATGACAGACACACAGTCCCTTTTTTAGCATTAATACTTAACACCTTGCTGCATTGAAAGCTCCTCAAAAATATTCTTAAGAGAGCACTCAAAAGTGGTTTAATTTAATCAGCACATTTGACTCAGCTAGACATTTCAAATATAAAACTCAACCTTTTTTTTGCATTTGCCCTTTATTTCTGCCCCAACATTTCCTCCTTAATTCTTGCTCTTTAATCTCCTCTGCGTTACTGTTATCTGATCTTGCTTTATTAACAGCACAGCCTCGTTAGGGTTCCTCAAACATTAATCTCGTTAAGAACAATCAAAGCAGTCCGGCTGCGAGTCGGCCTCTGCAATGAAGCAGAGAACAATGGCAAAGTGGTTTCTTTTTGAAATCTTTTCATCTGACTCCTTTGTATTTGTATCCCCCCCCCCCTTCCCTTATTTTCTTTATAGTTTACATTTCAGACATTTATCAGATGGTTTTCCTCAAAGTGTCTCGCCGTATGAGTGGGCATGTTAAGGATCACTGCTTGCTCAAACCTCTGATCTCTCTTGCTGTTATCAAAGCTGATTTCCCACCCTACCTAATTTTGCTATATTACTGAAAAACTAGACTACGTCCCACTTTTGCAACTAGGTAAGAGCGAAAGAGGGAAAAAAAGGTAACCTGTGATAAATAGGTATACTGTGCATTTAATACAGACTGTGTGCTGATGTGTATGTTATCACTCAACAAAGTGGCTTTTAGCCGCGTGTCTTCTGCTTAGCTTAATTTTAGCAGTCCTTGAGGGCGACCTTTCTCTTTTCTCTTTTTCTTAGTCTTCTTCCTCTTCGCCCTCCTTATTTTATCTCTGCGGAAACAGGCAGAGACATAGTGCTGATGTTTAGACCTTCCATCATAAAGCCGATTGGTTATGCCGCCTGACAATGATTGGATTTTAATTGATTAGTTACAACCTAATTGGCTGATAGGCAGGAGCTTAATGAACAGGAGAAGACTTGAAGTCAACTTGGACTTCTTCATGTGTAGCACTTGAGGAGATGTGTGAACCAGGAATTCATTCATTGTCCTAGAATAAGGTGGGATTCATTAGCTGTGGACTTCCAAAGGTTTGTTAATTTATTTACTATACGTTGTTGAGTGAATGTGAAATGAATTATTAATGGAGGCATTGCTTTCTATTAAGCAGATAATATGTATCCTGTGAAAGGATGATGATGAGCTGTCTTATTAAGTTCAATTTGAGTAAAATCTGTTTTTCTCCATTTTCATCTTTTGGTCTCCATGGTAATCAGATCAGGCCAACGCACAAGCCATGTTTCTATAATGCTAACGTAGAAATGAAAGCAACATAGCTGATGACACTATGACTGACCTTTAATTAAATTTCACATTCACTCCAGACGCACTAAGATTCATAGCAAAATTAAGTCATTCTCAACAACAGTAATGTTGTAAGGATACAAGGTTATATATTGGGGTCAGTGCCAAAATGTTACTTGAAAAGTGATTTGGGCTTTCCTTTTCTTCTCACTTTCTTCTGTTTTTTCCTCTGATGAGTTGAGCTGTGGCTCTGTGCATCACTTTGATTGCTCTTGACAGGGTTTCCATTTTCCAGCTGCAAATGAAATGTTTATTGATAGCTCTTCTAAGCAAATGCAAAACAAGTTATTGATCTGGCCTTTAACTAACTCGCACAACATACAGCACATCACTATCTTATCATAGTATTAGCTGCAGAACATTGTTTGTTTATGTCTGATAAGGGATTTAAGTTTTCAATTTGAAGATGTGGGATGAGGATTTAACCCTCAAACATTCAGTAAAGACTGTCGATGGTGTTTATGCTGCAGTCTGTCTGATAAATAAAGATCTGATCTCTTGGCGGTCATTAAAGAGATCGCTATGTCTTAGCTCTAGGGGACATGAGGAGGGAAAAGAGCATTGGTCTCTATGTAGCACAGCAGGAAACCTACAGCAAAGGGCATGGACTGCTCACAGCATGCACACTGGTAGGCTTTACTTTGTGTGTCTGTGTGTGTATCTATGATCTTAGCTCCTCTAGAGGTTGTGTACAAACTTCATACCATAACTTGGCAACCAGCATGAAGGAGGTAAACTCAGGGTTGTAGTTCAGACAGAAAGCTTAATCTCTCTCAAGATTTAGTCCATGTTCACAATAACGCAAATAATTTTTTTTTTTTTTTTTAGAAACGGCCTTTTCCTTTTCATTACAACTTTCTAGTAAGCAAGCATTTTCACTCTAAGAGACTTAGGCTTTCAAAAGTGCTCCCTGAAGTAAATAAAACTCAGAGTACTGGTGTTGGTGTTGGTGTGGAAGAGGAAAACAAATACTAACTGCCAACCTTTTGAATACAAAGCCAACGTATTGCACACCAAAGTTAAAATAGCTTTAATCTGCAATTTTTTAAATTGTGAAAGGTCAGAACATCACTAAAAATGCACACAACTCCACATTCAAATCTAACCAACTACCATGAACTGACAGCAGAAGACCTTGTGGGCAGCGCTGAAAATACTTTAGATTTACTAAAGTAGCGCGTATTAGAGAGGCCGCAACCCAGAAAAAGCACAGAAGGGAGTGGCCAGTTCTTGTGGGTGATCTATTAACAATACACAAAATTATGAACATAGACGTAGCCACTTCATTTCAATAATGACCCGCGCTGGTCTTGGTAGAGTTAAATATGTGCACAGTCAGACTGTGCATAGACACACCTGCTGAGGGCACGGGGATTCTACGAACAACACAGTAATGTGACAAACACAAGTTTAGGTTTTATGCGTGTGTTTCTCTCAGGAAACAGCAACACAGACCAAGGAGAG
>JAPQRN010000006.1:6788713-6814336 GCA_037367275.1 Coranthus polyacanthus | reverse complement strand
ACAGTAATGTGACAAACACAAGTTTAGGTTTTATGCGTGTGTTTCTCTCAGGAAACAGCAACACAGACCAAGGAGAGGCAGCAGAAGGAGGAGTTTTCTGCAGTAGCCTAGTCTAAAATAGTGGCCTAAGATACTTTAAAATCATAATGTCCAACCTGTTGGCAAAGACATATCAGAATCACCATTGTACGTAAGTGAGGTAAATACAGGAGGGGAGCTCCACTGGGGATATTAAGAAGTGACATTTGTAGACTGCCACAGCACTGAATTCTGACTTCCATAATTCACAACACTTTTATTACATTTATTCTATATGGTGGGTAGCCTATTGTTTGTTTCATATCAGTAATACAGAGGAAACACTGCACGCTGTTATCGGCTATGGAACCAGGAAAAGCAGTCGGACGTTTGAATGTCACTGAGCTGAATATTTCATGTATTTCATGTAAATGTTTTGGCATGAAGCCTTATGACTTCATGTGAAAGTAAAACCTCTGCTTGACTTCTTGTTGAGCCATCTGGTGATTTGGTAATGTTATGTCAGTGTGCTCTTTTCAATAATGATCTCTGGATCAGGAACAAGACAGGTGAAAATATGGACTGTTTTGTAATCGATCTGCTCCGATAATGCATTCCTAATAAATTGACAAGAGTAGAGAAAATTTATCAGAGAAAAGTATCGTAGCCATGCCAGTTGCAAATGGGTTAAGACAAACTTTTTTCTGTGTTAAATAATGGGGTAATTAACTGTAAATTGACAGTCGTGAAACTTAGTTATTCACATTGTGCATCTCATTTAAATATTCTCCTTCCCAAAATGTGCCTGACTCCTCCTATGACTCCTACAAATACATGTGCAGTTAGGTCAGACACAAAAGTAAATGTGTCCACACCTTTCCAGCGCTAACTTTGCACTGCGCCTCTTTAGTAAATCTTGACAGTAGTTTTAACGCCAAACGAGAGTTTGTGCTGACGCAAAGGATTAGTAAATCTGGCCCATAGTGCTTAGATGTGTTTTCAACCAGCTCGGAAAGTTAAACAGCATAACAAAGTTGTACAGTTGAGATCAGTAGTCCAAGGCTACTGCAAGTTACTGATGAACAGACCTTCTTATAGATCGCACGGAGGCATTTAAAAATTATTTTTACCCACTGCAGTTATACATATAGGTGGTATTGATATTATGTTTGTACAATGGAGGGACTTTACCTAAAGCAAGCAAATTAAAATTATTCTAATGTATTCCTCACTTTCAGCTTTTCCTGAGACCATAAACTTTCTCCAGATGCCTGCCACTGTACCATCCACCTTCACTTCTGTTTGTTCCAAGCATCCATGTGCATCAGAAACAGAAAGATATGTTCAGCTGCATGTGTGCTCCCATGCTTTCTCAGTTCATACATCTGCTCCATTGCAAGCTCCCATGCCAGCTGTTAAATATGGTTTCACTATGCTCATCTCTTCCCCATCCTCACCCCTCCATCAGCTCTACTCTTTCCAGGGTAGCTCCCTTTCTTTCTCCCGGAGGAGATTAGTGTCTCCTCTGTGAAGTACAACTTGACCTTAACCTTCCCTCATTCTCTCCCACATTGCTTCTACCACTCCCTTCATCACCATTTGATGTAAATGCAAATGATTCATCATCTTCCACTGATACTGTATCACCAGCCGATGACTGGGGAGTGAAAAAAGAGACTTTTTATGGAGTAGTTCTCATTTCTGACAAGTCAAGTACCTCACACAGACTCTTAAAAATTCCTGGACACAATTTAACATATGCACCGGTAGGTGAGTGTAAATGCCTGCCAGTGTCTTTCCTCCGAAACGCCAACAACTTGAAACACCAACTCAAGTGGCTTTTTAAAAAACAATGCCAAAATGATTCTTTTCATTTTTATCTTTTCTCACTGTACTCATCTCGCTTTGTTTTCCATACCCTGTTGTATTTCCTTTTCCTCCCCTCCACCTCCTCCATCTCCTCCTTTGTGGACAGCAGGCATTCAGTCTCTTATCAGTAGAATCAGCCAAGCACAGCCACTTTTGGGCCGCAGATAGGCAGGAATTGGCTGACAGTGTGGAACAGCTACTGAGAAAGAGAGACATTAAAGATGAAGGGGGGCAAGGAGGGGACAGAGAGGGTGCAAGACAAATCACAAATAGGAAAAAAGAGGTGTTTGTTTTCTTCGTAGAAAAAATACCTGGCGATAAGAACTTTTTCTTGCAAACAAAAATATCAGGCATAGTCTGTCATTTGTACAGCGCAACATATCTCCTATACCATCTTCAAAAAACTGGAAAGCAAACATTTATGGGTGACTTTCAGAAATCCTTGAGGTTCCAGCGGCTGGCTAACTTTTCTGCCTTACAGTATAATTTAAATAAAAGACACACACGTTTTGTTAGGTGTTCTTTCATATTAATTATCAGCCCAGTTGAAAGTGTGATCACATTACAGCTAATCATCCAGGAGGCTGATCATGACTATGTCTGCTCCATCTCCTCTTGAGTAAATACAGCCATATTTGACAAGACAGCTCGCTTACTGGGTAGCAGCTGAACGGAGAGCAAACAAAGCTTTAAAAATGTCAGATACTTACACAACAGTGCAGTTTAGGACTGTCCACATAATGAAACTTGCCTAAGCCAATATACAGAAGTTTCTCATTATGTGATGTCAAGTGAAAGTCATTTGTAGGTTTGAGGATTAGGGAAGATTAAAATTGCAGTTAAGTAATTAAGATATCTGATTTAAAAACCGTGTAAAGGAAATGCAGTGAGCTGTTTCTAAAAACATTAGACATGTTAGAAAATAGTTGCTGAAGATATGTGAAAGGACTGTTAAATATGTAGTATTGAACTGTGGATTAGATCTGTAAACTCCATGATTCACTGGAACCATACTTAATATGACCCCACCCCTAACACTATAATGTAATAAAAAAAAAACAAACTAGAATGCATCAACAACATCGGTCCTCCTACTTGATTGTGAGTTACTACACCTACTAGACTACATTATGCTCGTCAGTAATATATGGGAATATATTTAATATATGACCATTCTGTGGCAGACTAAACGAGGTTGGTTCTTAGGTTGGTCAGTGTCCCCTGGCTCCAAATTGGATTCTGGCTCTGGTATCTTAAACATGTATCCCTACAGTTTATGAGTCCAGTAAAGCTGCTATAATGAGCATCATTTTTTTTTTGAGCTCGTACTGGTATTTGACACTTGATAATTGCATCTTTCCCATGATTCGGTGTGGTTTCAGGGCAGAGATTACTGCTTATTTTATGTACGATTTATACATCTAATGTTATAGACTTCACATTTTTTGAATTATTTAAATTTGACTGTGTGGTTAATAACATATTTCTCTGTGGTGTGAGAATAGAATACATATTTACTACTGCTGTGCATGGACTTTAAAGGTAAAACAACCTTAATTACACAGGGCAGGAAACTGCTAATGAACTGTTCTGTATGGTGTGAAACTTTGAAGGTTGTTACAGCTCCATCAGGAGCATGGTTCACTTGCACCAAATAGGTAATTGTTCTGCATTGTTGTTCTTGATCTCACAGAAAGTGATTCTAAAGTGGCTTTAAAGTTTCTTTAAAGCCTCACTTTGAGGTTCTCCAGCTAAATTTGTCTCATGGCGTATAACTTGAGCAATAATTACACTACTTAAACTTTAAACCACAAAGTGTACCATTCATCCAGCCTACACGCAAATTGTTTCCTTTAACTAGTGATTAACTGGGATTCAGCCTCCTTTGGGAGATGTATGTAGTGCAGCGTGGATATTGCAGGGGAGATGCCTGCAGAATATGAAATGGAAGACAATCTGGGTACATGGTTGGTAACAGCCGCCAAATTAACTCTATGCAATGCTTCAAAATACAGGGAAGGAAGGACGGGTGGGTAGTGGTGGTGGTGTGTAATCTATCCATTTTAATGCATCTCATTATTAAGGAACAAGAGGCCTTGTAATATGGAAAGTGGTAGAAGATAGGGGAAAAGGAAAGGAGCGTGGGAGGAGGAACAGAGAGATGAGGAAAAGATGTTGAGGCATAATCAGACTATAATTAAACTACTCTCTTATCCACATTGAGGGGCGTGCATATGCACACCGATAGGGTGTCTTACATGGTTATGCATGAGCACACTTTACGAATACTGTTGCTCTGTGAAACCCTACAAAAGCAGATAAACTTACATGTTCATATGCATTACACATCTTCCTTTTAGCTGCTTTTGATGTCTGCGATGCAGTTTTGTTGTACTACTGCTGTATGCCGATCTAAGGCGTTTTTATGACCTTGAAATACTACTGCATGTTCATTTGGTATTTCTAGGTCCTGCACACCTGGGTGCAAGGGTGTGAGGGGTGTCACGGAGAAATGGGTGCTGAATTTAAATGAGGTAGCTGCATCGGTATTTTTTTAATTATTAAAGCTCTATTAAGGAATATTTTGTCATGAAAAATGACTCATTATGAACTGCTAGTGTTCCCAATGTCACTGAGAAACAACACAAAATTCTGCAAGTCTATCTATACAGCTGGCAATTCATGGCTTAGCTAATATCACTAAGTTCCAAGACACTGCCACTGAAAGGAAAAAATGCAGAAATGCAAAGTAGAAATAAACTTAATAATGTTGAGCTAATAAGAGACAGACATTGTTACCAGACGCTGATGGACCAAGCCTGTAGAGTTACTGCAGCACTCTTGTTTAGTAAATTCTAACCTAATATTCAACAGGTAGAGAAGGAGGACATTCTACTGCATTTTTCTCTAAGATTTTCATTATTTAACACCTGTCCATTCCCACCAGCACTCTGTTTGCCTGTTTAAAGTTGCTGCAAAAAAAAGCAAACCCTATTTCACACAAGTTGCACCTGAAGTAATACATTTTTAATTGCCGAAGGGATACATGTCTCTAGACGGTCTTGTAAACGGGATCATTATGAGTAGCAATTATTTTATATCAACACATAGACTTTATTGTTACATTTTTTTTTTTGAATCAGCAGCATTACTATCTGATGGCAGACCTTATTAAAGCACCTGGACAGCTGTCAATTTGCAGACTATAAAGGAGTACATCTTACACAGTTACCAATCTTTCCTACGACAAAGCTTTGAAGTTCTGATTGGATTTAACCATGATGGGAGCCAATTAATACCATTCTCAACCCTTACCCAACACAGTCTGCAACTGTGCCTCAATAATATACTACAAGCCTCTGGCCATGACAAAATAAACGTACTGTACCTCCTGTTTTGTTTTGCGCATCGCTTTATCAACTGCATTTTGCATCATGCACCACGATTCACAAAAAAAAAAGGGTTTTCTGTCCTTTTCTCCTTGACTGCTAGTGGCTCAAATGTTGCATTAGCATAATCTAGCACAGGAAATGTGCGAGTCATGAGGGAAAAGATTATCATCAGAAAGGTTATCCGGATTTCCAGTGACACACATGGAGATACGCACACACAATATCACTGAAAGAAAGATATCAAGATATTGTAAATGATAGTAAGAGTATCTAATTCATGAGATTATAATCAGATGTTATCATTTTTCAGGGGCCTCTGGAAATTTCTTGTTGCGAGCTGATTATTTCTTAACAATTATTGAAGAACAATTATGAGGAACTGATTGGATTTCAGTTTATTTCTACTGCTTCACTGATGACTAAAATTACCTCCAAAACTGCACCTATGGTGGCTGTCAGAACGTGACTGGCAGCAGTTTGACACAGCACACTCAAAAGACTCAAAAATGTTCTTACGTAATAGGTACATTAAAACATGTGAACAGCCTATACATGCTACAATATATGATGCATGCATGTAACACATTCCTTTCACTTGGATCAGTGGGACAGCCGAGCTTCTCTGGGCAATCAGTGATTGCCCTCTAGAATAATAAATAGTCAAAAAAAAAAAAAACAACAACTCTGTATTCAGTGGACAGCTGACTTGATCAATTTACAACAGCAGAAGAACCTTGAAGAACAAGCTGTAGACGGCATCAACTGAAAAAAAAATAAAAAAATTCTGGCCTTCCCAGTGAAGTTTTGAAAATGTGCAAGGACACTGTAAAAAGAGAGCAGATTAGCTTGTATCAAGAACGTCTATCTTCTCTTTCCTAGTCACATCTCACTGTCTATTCTCTCTCTTTCTTTCTCTCTGTCTTCCTCACTCTCTGGTCCAGCAGGTTCAGCTGCAGTGAGCAGCCATGAAAAATGGATGAGTGTGTTTCTCTCTTTCACTCCTTTCTTTTCCCTTCACTCATCCCTCGTTTCTCCCTCACTGCAGTCTGATCATGCGTAGCTGTTATATATTTATTTTGCCAGTAACGAGAATGAAGGACAGTTTTTTTCTTTTCTTTTTTTCTAGTTGAAGCGAGTTGCTGAATAGAATGAACAGAAACAAAAAAAAATCATCATCGCTGCCCACAAAACCATGAGCAGGCAACACAAAGAATAGGGAGAGTCAGTGAAGCTATGCTATGCGTTATCTTTTTCACACCTGGAGCCCACACATATACAGTCCACACAAACCCAATATGTGTCAGCTGATGCATTCAGGCACCAGTGGCACCTCACAACCTACCGCCCCTTCTTGCTTCAACACTTGTGAATCTGATTCGATGTTTGCAGATTTGAGTAAATTTATTCCTCTCGAAGCATTCAAAATCCCTGTAGCGCTTTGCGTTGGTGTTTGAGAAAGAGATAAAGAAAGACAACAAGAAAGAGAGAAAGATGGCTAATGTAGCACTATGAATGGAGATAGAAGGAAGACTGACCTTTCTCTAATCAGCTCTGCATGTGTACATTAGATGTGAGTATAGTAGGGTGCACCAGTACACTGTTCTTATTGAGCCTCTAACCATGAGCATGTTAGCTATTTATCCAGTTTTACAGAAGAGTGCTGAGCCAGAGTCACCGATTGACTGACTTTGATCATTGTATTCGCATTAAGCTGAATGACCTGAAGTGACTATGGATCAGCACTCTAGCTCAAAGATGATTGATGAATACCAACCACAGAGTGCTTGCTCAGAAATGGGCGCGCTGACTTCATGGTAAATCTTTATCAGCTGCCAATAAGATTTTTTTTCTACTTGTTATTTACATCTGCAAGACCTGCACTCTTGACAGTGATTTTGTTTGTATAGTTCATGTAGTGACACCTCAGCAAAAAGCACACGTACTGGTAAAGAATATTCGTTTCCACTTTATTTTAATGCCCTGTTACTAATCTTAACTGGGCTCTTCCTGTACCTGACCCTTTGTGCAGTCTGCCATTGCACCCCCTGCTCTGCCCTGTCTCCCCCTTCTCCTCTGAAATTGCTTCAGCCCTGTAGTCCTTTTGATGCTAAGAGGCCTTTGAACTGCAGCCAGCATCTTTACGCTGTGCTCGGTGGCAAGCCTGCAAGCAACTCAAATATTCATAGGGACCAGAGCTCACCTGGAATACTGATGGACATAGCCCTGCACTCTGATGTATCAAACCAGGCCAGACCTGTGTGAGGGTGAGCTGTAGTCATGTTACAGTATCTGAACTGTGTTAAGGTACTGTCTGTAAATGCTTACAGAGTTGCCAGTAGAATGGGTTATGTCATTTTATTGCACTGTTTGATAGATGCTACTCCAAGGTGCGAGGACTTCCTTTTTCCCACCAAGGTCATCAGTGTTGGTTATCCCGCTCTCTCTTGTTATAGGGCTCATTGTAAACATTGTTATTGAGGTCTCACAGAGGTTTGTGTATAAGTTCATGGTTAGGTCATGGCAGAACAATAAGCTTGTTGAAATACTGCTGCCTGGGAACTTAATACACTCTAGAATTTGAAGATGCTTAATCATTTCTGCAAAATGTTCATCTTCCTCAGTAGCCAGCCTAGTAAATGTCCACTGTCGTGTGGTAACTTCGCCAAACCAGAGCTTCATGCTGTGCAATCCTATACTCCATTATGCAGACTCTGGCTCTAGATTAAAGCAGTTTTTCATAACCAAATATCATTTGGGCCGATTATACTGCGATAGGTTTCTTTTTCCTCGTGGCATTCAGTTTAATTTATCACACACTTGACAACACAGACATCTGTTGTAAGTAATACATATGTTCTCAGCTTTCTGTCAACTGAATGTAGAAGCAGCTTAGGCTTTTTCTGCTCAAGTAAATTCAGACTCAGCTCTGACATTTATCATTGATTGTGAATGATAAAGAACATACTGAGCTGTCTCTTTTCTGCAGCAAGAAAGATACATTAGTGTGATCAATCTTCATGTTTAGTTTGAGATTTAGATTTCTCTTTGTTTTTTCTGTGGGGGTGTCTGTAGACTGGTTTAGAATTTAGTGTGTTTCATTTAAGGGTGGTATCCTGAGAAGTCTTTCTCAGGAATAGCTCGCTCCACCTTTACAGAGTTGTTGCCTAAAGTTATTTATAAATATTTTTAGTCTCCTGTATTTTGTCCTATCAAGTGTTGCAATGAATAGAAGCTGTCAAATTATAAAACATTTAAGCTGTTCAACCTGGCAGTGAAGAACATTTGAATAATCATGGCTATTTAAATTAAATTACTCCTTTTTTCTCTCTGTTGAAAATAGCTCCCTAAAGCCACTGGGATGTAATTGCCTTTATTGATGTGTCATTGCCTTGGCAAAATAATTGGAACCAGGTTGAGATGGGTGCAACCCGAAGTGTAGCCATTCAAATCAACACCATTTGGGCTGGAGCTGTACTTTATTGTAGAAAATGCCTTGTGTTTTCACTTAAGTAAATGAAGTACAATCTGAAGAACAGAAGGAAGTTGGAAAGAAAAAAGGAAGGAACAATATCAAGGTTGATGAAGAACAAGATGAACAGAACTATTTAACCTCCTTGGACTTAATTTTATCTTTTTTAGTTGTTGTTTTGTTTCAGAGATCTAAGATAGTGTTTCCTCTCAATTACGTCTTACATCTCAGTTCTCTCAATTACTAGCAGTTATGGCCAAAAATGTGTTTTGTGATGTCACAGTGACCTTGACGTTTGGCCACCAAAATCTAATCAGTTCATCCTTGAGTCCAAGTGAACATTTGTGTCAAATTGAATGGACAGACTTGTGGTCATGGCGACCTCGAGGTTTGGCCACCAAAACCATTGCACTTCATCCTTAAACGCAACGGGGATGGACCGAGAAACACACCTCCTTATTGCACCGTGGACTTATCTACACTAATTGCTGTAACCAACAAGCTTGCCAAATGCGACATACTGTATGTAACAGTTTCATGACTTCAAAATCAAATGAAAGCTTCTCATTTCTGACCAGTAACTGTTGATTTTACCTGTTGTCAGACAATGACAGTCTTTTGCAAACAGACCCCAATCAAGGAGGCCATTGGGCAGACACATTGTCTCTGCGTTGTCTTTGTATGTGTTTTCTTGAGAAAGTAAATATGATGTTTTTCCACGGTGTTGACATCCCCCCGACATTTCTGTGCATACGTCTGTCCATCTGTCTGCACTGCCCACATTAACTTCTGGAGTTGTGGGTCAGAAATGATTGGCCTCTGAGCTAGCCAAATGGTCATGCAGGATAAAGAGGCACTTGCTGAATGCAGAGAGTGTAGCAGAAGTAGCATTTAAGCTTCTGTGCTCTTACTCATCCTCCCTATTGACTGAGCTCCCTGTCCCTGACTGAAAACTGTTGAATCACGACAAGAGTGCAGATTCTGCAGCTACTCGTGTTTGTCTCCGTCTGACTGTCTTTGAAACACTGTTGATTGTTAACCAGATTTTATGGTTAATATTTGATGTTCTGTTCGTCTTTAATGATTTTTTCTTTGTTACGTGTAATTCTTTCTGTCGTCTTATTCCATTGTCTTTCTCCCATTGTTTATCTGAACTGTCTTACTACAGACCAACTGTGAGGTAGTGTATTGCAAGCACAGTATAAGTCAATATTTAATGGTAAAACAACAATTTCTTTGGCAATATGACACATTGTTGTGAGCATGTGTTTGCATATTGCTGTGAGTTTGATTATTAATTTGTAGATTTCTTTGTACGTGTTTTTTATTTTTTGTGTGGGTATTTTTGCACATGTAGCCACCCAATTAATCACTAATGTCCAAATTGATGTTGTTACACAGCCAATGAATAAACCCACCAAGGCTCTCTCTGGTTCACTGCTGTGTCCTACTTTTGAAGCTTCTTTCATTTAAACAGCAGAGGGTGACGACGATTGATCTTAAGTAGTGAATATAGATACTGTATGTTTGGCCATGTGTTTTTGTGTCTGCACGGGTTCTTCCTCAGATGAAATGAAGCATTTGTGTGTGTCAGCTGTGAGGACAATTGCTGCTTCACTGGCTGCTGATGAGACTCTTTGTTTCAAGTCAAGGCTACCAACACAGTGCAGAGCAACAATAACAGCCCAAATGACTTCCCTCATACATACGAGGGATTCTGTTCCTCTACTCCTGGCTACCATCAATTTCGGGTTTTATTTACCAACTCCACTGCAACAAAAAAGACACATCTCAAGGCCAAATTAGACAGAAATGGGGGTCAGAAGGATAATGCTGCTGCGCTGGGAGACCATGCGTTTGCCTCAGTATTGTGAAATGGCGGAAGCTTGTTTTACGTGGTATTACACGGCAGGTACCTTTTCACAAAGCCTACAGTACAATACACTTAAAATAGATGCTGGAGCTAATCCATTGAACCCCCATGTGTTTTCTACCTGAATTAATTTCCTGCACAAAACAACAAAGTGCATCTTTCAGGGAATTATGCGTAATAAACAAAGTGTTTTTTTCTCTCTCTCACTCATTCTTTCCAGTATAATGGAAATAAAAAATAAGCACTTGTACTTTGAATTGGTTAAAAAGAGGTTAAGAGGATATTCTTATGCACAAACAGTTTTTTTTGTGTAAATAACTGGTTGTTTTCACACTTTTTATAGAGCCACATACAACAGGTTAGATCCAGGGTGTAAAATTGAGCCACAAAATGAGGAGTGCTGGACAGTGGGAAGAATAGCATGCTGATAATTTCTCTAAATTAGTGCTGTATGAATGCGAACGGTGGGTATGCATGATTTTGCTATTGTGGTTATTGTGTTCTGACCAGAGCTGAAATCTACTTATGTTGCTGAAATATTGAGGTGTTACATTTTGAATAAGCATGTTCTGCCTTGCATGACGCCTACTGCTAACATTTTACTGCTTTAAAGATCACTAACACCAGGAGCATAAACGGATACTCTCGCATACACATAAGCGCTCCTGTGCCTTCTCCTCGATTGGACTGGGAGATTATAACTCCTCCTCATCTCCTTCAGATAGGAAAGTAGCTGCCAGTAAATCAGACATGTCCAGAGCATATCCAACAGTCAAGCCCGACCAGTTACTGCTTCAGTGTTTATGGATGCTTGTGTGTGTGTGTGTGTGTGTGTGTGTGTGTGTGAGAGAGAGAGAGAGGAGATAGCGTGCATTTTATGTGTGATATCTGGCACATATTTCTCAGATATGGTAGAGGTTAAAGCGTGTTTGAAGCACTTTTTCCTTTCATGTACTTACTGCCTTCCAGGTCTTTCTGTTCTCACAGTTCACAGTCAGGGCTTCACGGTCATGCACTGCTTCTCCTCAGGTCCATCCATGGAGAAACTGCACAGTGTGGCTTGGGCTGGAAAAAACATGGTTCTGTTTTCATTAATCAAATGTGTAGTTGATGGCCATGGCAGTAAACTCCAGAGATTTAGTCTTGAGAGAAGTCTTTGTAAGCCTCTTAGCGCTTTTGTGTTGTTCATTCGCCTTTCTTTCTTCATACTTGACCACCAAAACAGAGCAATAGCACAATTAATGAGCCAATAATCTAAAAATAGAAGAGGAAATGATGTACCTTAGTATTCATTGAACAGCGTCCACCAGGACTTTCCAACATTGGATAAGGTCTATACAAGGTTGCAACCCTTGCGCTCCACTATATGGACCATTCATTGTGCCCTTTCTTTGGGAGTGGTCTGTCAGCCACATTCAACAAAAGGAGATTGTTTTAAGCATATATCTGCATTACATTCTTAATGTACCAATGCGTCCCTGACATTAGATGCATATAGTTTGTCTTATAGATTGGCAAATATATTACAGTTAGAGACAGAGGACCACAATTGTTACTGCCTTAAAGATGCTGGTGCTTCCAGTTATAAAATGCTTTCTTTATCAGACTGAGGTACGCAGTCAGACAGAGCATGGTCTAATAATTCCTTAGGAAGAATGGCTTTTCAAAATGTTCCGTGAAATGACACATGGGAACTATGCTTCATTGTAAACTACATTAGTCAGTCTTATTTGACTGCTTTCAAATGAAAAACCGCATTGACTACTGTATCTCTTCAACTCCAACATCCCTCCATTGTAATAAGCGGTGACAACTTTCTTTTATGTTTCCAACTGATAAACAGTGTTTTTAAAAGTTCATCCCCTGTCATGTTGTCAAGGTAACAGAATAAAATTCTTACCAGCAAAGATTGACTCTACCTCTGTGTTTTGGAGTGTCCCACAAATCCCACCATCATTATATTAGATATCATTTCCCACTGTAACCTCAAGGTTCTCCTCACTTCTTGTCTCTTACTGCTATCCTCTCAAGTCCCTATTTTGGGAAATGAGCGGCACTCAAGGAGGAGAGGTAATGGCATGTTTCAGGTTGCAGCCTCTGTCTCTTCTCTCCAGGATGAGGTGAGATGGACTACAGTAGGTGTATGTGTATGTGTGTGCATGTATGTGTGTGTGCCAAAGAGAGTCCCAATAGGAATACTCTTCTCTTCATTGCATCTCCTTGTCAACTTGCCTTCGATTTTTAGAGTGATATGAGAAGGATGGAGAGAGGCAAAATGTAATGGACTGCCAGGAGGTATCACAAACCCATTCAGGAGCACCGAGGACTAAGTGCTATGGAAGTGTACATGTACTTGTGTGTTTGTGAGAGAATAAAACAGCATGTGTCCATGGTAAAAGCAAGATGAAAAGAACGACTGACCAGATAAAAGTGAGCTTTTGATTGGATGTGTTTGAGTGATGAAAGGGTATGGAGAAGAGATTTGAAGGGAAGAAAAAAATTGGATCAATAAAAAAATTAATAAATAAACATAAGAAGAGACCAATCTTTTGTTTTTCAGTCATTTCTGGGTCACACACATACACATCCAACCACACATGTGCATTTCTTTAACCAGATTACTGTGCATAGTGCACCTCATGTTCCATAAGATGGTGGCCTGCAGTACAAAAACCTAGCCATTCTAAAAGGATTACAGATGCTTTTCTTTGCTCAATGTGTTTTCATCTCCGTGTTTCACAGCTGGCTTAGGCACTGCACCAAATGACCAGAACAAAATTCTGCAGGGATCAAAGAGGCTAGTGAACGTGTCTTATACTCACTCCATGTTCAACAAAACTCACATAAAAAGGCTCTTAAAGCTGCAGGAGCAGGGGGGGGGGGTTGAAAATACACACCTTCACTCTGCAGCTGTCTCCTCTCGGTCCAAATGAAAAGACTAAATATAACGATGACCTGATGCTGTTTCAAACCGCTGTGGCAAAGAGAAGACCCTTTTCCAACCTCGAGACATGGACTAGAGCAGTAGAGTAACGTCTGAATCTGCTCAGCGATCGGTAATTACAGCCGTCAATCACGTATTTAACCCCTCCCTAACTGCCTGAAAACACCTGTGATTAGCCAAAGTCTGCATCACAGACCATCATTATATTTTCTCTCTGACCGCTTGAGTTACATATGCTATTTTTGTTCAATAACACTAAAAAAAATTATCAAGCACTGCAACTTTAAGAAGTAGCAAAAGAAAGCAGAAGGGGTATGAATCACACGTTTTTAACCATTACCATTCTATATTTAGGATTATTGGTTTTCTGTTTCATTTTCTACCACTTATAATCACTCATAATGTACATCTAAATTTGTGCTTAAAAACTGGGTGGCTAAGAGGAAAAGGTGGCAAAACATCCACACTACTCATCATATTTGTCTCCACTGCACCAAAGAGCCCAAACACCAAATAACAAGAATGGCTGCAACCTAAAGTTATGATTAATTGTCATTAAATCACGTTGGCATTAAACAAGGAAGCATACAAAATAATCCAGATACTGTGGTGTTGAGGTAAATGTATTCACACTTCTCACTCTGTTATGCATTCTGAATACCTTCTCATCCTCCGCTGTTTTGGATTTTATGTGATTTCTGACCTCTGTCAATACTGTTCTATGTAGATGTATCACTTTGACATGCTCCGAACGCATGTGTGCGAGAAAAGTAAAAATGCTGTAAATGCCATATCTCAAATTACACATGCAATAATGGATAGGATAATGGCTCTCAAATGACTCACAGAGGGAACATTTGTGACTGTGAAGCCATTTGATGAAGAGGAGTCATGATAGTTGGGGGTAATGGCATCAAAAGTGCTTTTTCAGCTCCTATACATCCACTCTTTGGTCATTTAGATGGATGCTTTTAGTATTTTTTGCCGTGCACTTTAATGCATAACACTTTTCCATCTTTCTCTTTCTCTCTATCTTTGTTTTTCTCACTCTTCCCCAGGGGAAACAGAGTGACTGTGCAGTCAGCCTTTCCCCTATCTCTGTAGGTTAATAAGTCACCATCTGAAAAGTAGAGCGTACAGTAACGCTGCAGCACAGTTACTTATGGCACTGATGCAAACTTTCATATCATGCTTTTCCATTCTGTTCGCCATCTCCAGCTCCTCTTGCTTTTCTATTGTGACTTCAGCCAAAGGTGGATGGAAAACAAGCTCATGATGAAAACCTGACCTTTGTCTGGGCTCTACAATTTTGCTGCAGGGACAGTATTGAGGGTTGGAAGGGAGAAAAATGTCAAAACAAAAATGCCATTGTTCACTGAGGTGCAAATACAGCTGGACTTTGATATATGTGGCAGCGCTCGCCTCCTCTCAGTAATTTTTTCCCTATATACGTTGCGCAGGACTATCAATGCACCTTTTCTGCTTGTGTGTGAACTTGCTTGCTTGAAGGCTTGTTTGTTTTGTTTATCATGGTCAGAGCTCTTGCTGGGTGGTTTCACAGGGCGGTGCCTGCATTTGCTGCTCTGGATTTGTTAGAACTGGAGGCTGCGGGGTCCTGCTGCACAGTGCTCTGCTCTCCAGCCAGCCACTGAGCCTCCCCCACCGCCCTGCCTAGAGCTAACACACACCCACACACATGCACACACACACACACACCAGGTACTTGGCGCTGGAATCATGGCCAGAATGAACCAGCTGCCATGGGCTATGAAAGCAGTGTGTGCACTCGCGCACACATATATACACACGATCTCGCACACAGACATGGACAGGTTAATATAGGCTTTACACACCCACACATTTACACATACACACACACCTAGGGCAGAGCAGGGCAGTCTCTGAGTTGTTAGGTTATTCCATTCTCAACAAAGCCAAAAAAGCATGGTGTGATCCTGTTTTAATCTCACCCTGCTCGAGGCTACAAACAGCTCATAATCTCAAGAAAATAAATCCAAACAAAACAGCAGCAAAAGGGAGCAAAGTGTAACAGGTGAATTAATTTCAGGCCGAGTCATGATTTTCAATTACATCCTGGAGGACACAGGGCGATTCTTAGATGGTGTGAAGGTGTAGATTTTAGTTTTCACTGTGTGTCCTCCAAACACTGTTCTGAGATGAGAGGACAGCAGAAGGAGCTCGGTATTGTGCACAACAGAGGTCAGGGTGTCACTGTTTGAGAGGGACTGTGGAGGGGTGGCCTCAGTGTGACCCAAGTGTTTTGGCAGGAACACAGTTTCCTTTGCCTTATTCTCAGACTGAGTAATGAACTGAGTTCATCCTAAGCACAAAAAGCCCTTCTCATCTTTCTTTTTGAGCTTGGCAGCTGTTGTAGTTTAATGTTTGCTTTGGTTTCTTTGTTCCCTACATTGGTGTGATGCTACAATAAGCTGAGATTCACTTCTCATCTGCTTTCAAGACCTGGGTATCATGAACTAAATGATTTCAGTAGAAATCATTTTCCCTTAGTGCTATTGGTGGGTGTACTGAATAGGATTTTTCTCAATGTTACTTCCCTGCTGCATCAAAAACCTACTCTTAAGACACAGATATATACATGTATTATTAGCTTGCACACTGTGTATGCAACGCTTTCGGATATCTGATCCCAAATCAAAATCAATGTTAGGACTTGAGCACTCTATATATCTAGAAGAGAAATCTACTAAGAGGCTTTTATATTTAATAAAGTCCTTTCCCAGCAGATGGTTCCTGTCAGCTTGCTCTGTGAAGCACGAAGCCATCTCACTGAGTGCAAAAAAGATTAAAGTTTGCAAAGATCTCCAAGGTTCAAAGAAGACATGGATCACTGCAACAGAGGAATGGTTGAGGAGAAAAAAAAAAAACGAGCTGAAGCACGTCCCTCGATGTTGCCGGAGCAGGGATGTTTCTCAATAATTTGCAGTGACCCGCTGATGGACATCCCTGAGCCTCTTCGAGCTGGCATGAGCTCCCAGCTTGCCATGTAGTTGTAATTGCCTGTTGGTCGCTGTAATGGCGAGCTGTCTCTGCTACGTTTACTTTTCATTATGCTGATGTATTCATCTCGGCCCCTTTTGTTGACCTTATCAATCAGAGTTTAATTTCCTACAGATTTCTTTTTAATTACAACTGTTTCTCTTCCTTGTCCCCGATGGGCTTCCTCTGATTGCAGCACCTGCCTGTTAAGAGGTGGCACTCACCAGCACGGTTACAGTGACGCACCTTTGCTTGGTCAGAGATTAATCAGCCGTTACAGCACCTCTGCCATGCTCAAAGCCTCAAGTCAGATCCACGACTTTTGGCTTAATTGAGAATGAAATGGTGGAGGGAGATAGTGGTACTGTCCAGCAGCCAGAAGTAAAGGGCAGCTGAACTCCAGCATTCACCTTTCAGCTGTCACACTACCTGGTTATATTAGCCTGTACTAGTTTGATAACTGTATCCCTGAACCCCTGTAATTAAAATGATATGAAGAACAAAAATGAATCAGTGGCCTTTTAACTCCACTCATTGAAAGTTATTATTCAAATATATGGGTTTAAAATAATGTTCCTTCACAACTTAAGCACCAACAGTAAGAATAAGGAACAGCTGGGTTGTTAAGTGTTGCACTGAAAAAATAATGTTAAGATTTAACATAATGATTCATGCTTTTTGTGGGAATTTATGTAATGTGAAACAAAAATGGCATCTGCTCTCAAAACAGAGTAAACAGAATTCACCCCACTTATTTTACCAATGTGACACAGTGGCAAAAGGTTATGGTATTTGAATCCCAGCTCAGGTCTAAATAAGCAAACAATATCTAGTATGAGCAGTTCCCGCTGCTTGTTAACAGATGAAAGAGAGAATGGTGCATTTGATTCCTGCTCTGTCCTAAAGATGTAAAAACTCTTTGCATCTCTGCTAGTCATGCTCTGCCAAACAGCCGCAAGGTTTCATAAGATGCTGGAAAATCTACCTCCCTCCATTCACAAATAGAGGTTATCGCATGCCATTTGCAGAGTGCTTTTAGTAGCCAATGAAGGTGTTTACTTTTAAAAATTGGGGTCGACTGGAGTGCAGCCCCAGCATTTTGTCTCAGGTGTGTATATGTGGGTGTGTTTTCTTTCTTTTAAGCACACATTCTATTAGAGCCTGTCTGATGCCTGAAGGCTGAGCAGTAGATGAGCACTGCGCAGTTCAATCAAAATGTCAAAAGGACAAATCTTTTATTGGTGTGTGTGACAAACACACAAAAGCTTGAATACTTTGACCAGAGAACAAGTTCAAGAAGAAATTCTGTCTGGCTCCTCTGTGCTACCTGCAGAATGAAATGATGCAAACACATTTGGCTGTGCTGGTGTCATGTTCCCATCATATCGATTAGAGGATTAACTGTGTTTAGTTTTGATTCAAGTCACCGAGGAGGTAGCTAATCACTTAGTGTCAAGGCATTAGTGCTTGCAGCTCGGGGTTCGATTGTGGTAAGCGGTTGCAATGTTTCCCCTGGGAATCTGTGGAACCGATGGTCTGGCTTGTTCATTTTTTTTCCACCCCAACCCACCCCTCCACCGCCTTCCTTCGTCAACTTCTGATAACGTACATTATTTGCAAGGAGAGAGTCATATCCATCCATTTGGTGATTAGGACTCAAGGGCCATGTTTCAAGCTGTTAATACATGAACCCCATTCTATTAAGACAGCGTCAGCGCTGTATGTCTTAACAGTTCTGCAGTTGTGGATGAGGGGTGTGGGTGATACCACGTGATGACACCGTGGCGATTACTGGAGGTGGACACTTTTTTAGTACCCTCATGAATCCCGATGAGAAACCCATTCCATCCCACACACATACAGAGACTGCTGAGGATTTTGGATGTCATTAACCTGAAACAGCAGTTCAGTAAAGCTATGCTGACTGGTGGTAAGATGCACTCGATGTTGTGTACTGGTGATAATGTCACCAACATGGAGATATCACTAGACTAAATTGTGATGTTCAGTTTTCTGCCACTGGCATTTTCTTATGTTGGGTATCTCATGACAAGAAGAAGCATTCATATCAACTACCCTATCACAGTGTTGTACATGGAGAACTTTATGCTTTCACAATAGTACATTTAGGTAATGCTGATAACAGCATTTAAGACAGCCTGACACCAGTAAGTAGATGCAGTGAGCAGCACTAACCGCGACATCAAGGATTTAAAGGTCAATAGGGCTTCTAAGCTGTAAAAAGACTGAATATGATGTTGAGTACAAGCCCCTTTAATTCTCTGGACTCCTCATTAGCTGTCACGCATTGTGCTCCACCAGTGTTATACCCTGTATTACACATTTATTGGGGTTATGCACTTGTCCCAAGTTGGAGCAGAAGATTAGCTTCTTTCACCTGCTTTCAAATTATTTGCTTTCTATTTTTCTCGCTGCTTTTCATGCAAGAACACTTTCGCTGGGTAATGTCCTGCTGGGTGAGTAGTTGATTTTGTAGACATTCTGTTGCCTGCTTAATGCCAGAGCTATATCTGAAGTAAGTATCTGGGTGCTGATTATTCTGTAACTCTATCGCAACATAATCTTCCATAAAAAGCATCATTTCCTGACTGTTTCCCCCCCTCTCTTAGTTGTACCTTTTGGCAACGACAGAGATGACACATACAAATCATGTTTCCCTTGAAGTTTTAGCACAGTCGCAACAGCAAGCTATTCATTCCAAAATGACATAGTTTGGCATTTAAAGTTGAAATCCAGTATCATTTTACCGTGCTGACTGTTGTAGCAAACTCATGCATATTTATCATGTCCTAATAGACTAATGTGTTCCCATCTCTCTGCCCCTGTAAATGATCTCTCTAACTGTATCAGGGCCGTTAGCCATGCTTTCTGGGTTTACACTGATGAATATGCATTGCTATAGCGTTACCGTGCTTCCCTAGGACTCACAAGCTTCTTGCTGCTACAAAGTGTCCTCAAAAACATCATTGCAAAACCTCTGCTGAAATCAAGCAGGTCTGGTCCTTTAAACAGACTCAAGATATCTTCACAAGCTTCTCTGAATACTTACTGTTTATTGTTGCTGTCACAAAAGATGCAAAAGTAGGTTTTGTTCCAGAAAAAACAAGCAGAAAAAGGAAAAGAGAAACTTCCTCATTTTTTACAGTGATACAGTGCTGTTGAATCCAATTTCAAGGCCCATGGGTTATAAGGTGCAGTGAAAACAAACAATCATATAAATATTCTATCCGATGGATGAAAAAGGAATACAGTTGCATTTGTTTCAGAGCTGCAGCAAATATTTTTTTGTGTAGTCACATTATAGAATACGATATCTGGTAATATTTGTCATCCTGGGTTGTTTGTAAATACATTTTTTTAGCGTTTCTATTGGACTTTAATAAGTTAATTCTTGAACTGGTCCATAACAATGGTTGCTTAAGTCTTCTTTCCTTTGTTTCCCTTTTTTAATGTAGAATGATTATTGGTTATACATTTCACTCCTCATTAAACGTCATATTATCTTTTTCTTCTCAGCAGACTTCAAATTACAGTGGTGCTTTGTGTTATTTTCAATCCACCAACACAGAATTTGAACTTTACAAAGGGGACAAAATGTAATTTTGTGTCATTTTGTGTCAGCTAAAAAAGCTACTAAGAAGGGCTTGAGGTTACCAGTTGTTTCCATTATTTTCTTCTTCAGCTTTGACTCTAAGATGGTAAACAAAGAGCAAGAGGGTCGAGAGAAAGCCACACAAAGCCCAGGGAGCTGTAACTCAATTATGGGCCTTAATCAGGCCCTCAGCTCATGAACTTTGTTAGAACGTGGCCTTCTATACTGTCCTTTTGCTGGCAACACAGTGGTGGCCATTGATCAAACATGGCACAGTGCTTTGAAACCTGCAGGGAATATTTGAAAGAAGAAAAGAACAAAAGACAAAGCGGGGGAGATTAGCAAAATGAAAATGTCTTGTAAAAACTGAAGCTGGAGGAGCTTTGCTTATAGCAAAAACTGTACATGTATTTTAGTTCTCAGCTTATCTCTGTGTGCAACTTGAAATGATAAAGGCAAAGTATGTAACATTTTCGTTAACAAACACTAGACCCTTGCGATAATAATCCTTCTCAGTCATCAGTTCTGAACTTCTGTCAGTGTGCGGTGGTTTTCCTCTTATTTTGCTGTGTTCAAGACATTTCTGAGTGTCAACCTTTTGGGCAGTGAGTTTGTACCTTCAGCCAATAACAGCATCACACAGCTTGCATGGGCGGAACAATATAAAAACTGACTCCAGTTATATGCCTCTCCACTTTCTGCTCTTCTCACTCACTGCACAGTAATGTCTGAGAGACAAAACCCTGGGCAAAGCACACACAAAAAAAACGACCTGTTGGAGACACACACAGCAGAAGTGAGGAAGCTTGTGCTTTGACTGTATATTGCCTCTAGAGCATTCCCATAGAGTTTTGTGAAGGTGTGGGTGTGTTTATTTGTGTTTAACGGAATCAGGAAATAAAGTTCTCCCACTTGCTCTCCCCATTCAGTCTATTGTTCACACGACCACTGCTCTCTCTCTCTCTCCCTGGTTCACTGAGTGGAGAGGAGGCACAAGCGAGAAATGTAGCAGACTTTGCCTTTGATTTATCAACGGGTTTTGTGAGTTAAAATGTTAATGGATAGACCGATTTTTCAGGCGAAATGAAAATGAACACACATGCATGTAAGACTGGTAGTGTTGCAGGTGTATTTCATGCTTCTCCTCCTCTGTCTCCACAGTAAACAAACACAAGCCATGGATTGAGACCTCTTACCACGGAGTGATCACTGAAAACACTGACATCGTTCTGCTGGATCCTCCTCTGGTGGCCCTAGACAAAGACGCCCCCATCCCCTACGCAGGTATGGCACATTTCAAGCCTAATGATCATCTTAGCTACAGAGGCAAAGGCAGACCAAATGGATGATTCAGGTGTTAATCCACACAGGGAAGTATAGCTCCAGGATATACTTACACTAAGGATATAAAGCTTACAAAGTTGTCATGTGATATCACTGTGAAGGCGTTTAGATTGGCTTCATGTACTATAACTGCTGCATCACAGCTTTTTTCTTAGCATTAACCCTGCTGTACACTCCAGTCATTTAATCCAATAATTCCCAGTAAGCACATATCACATAGAGGACTCATATTTCATATTTATTTTGAGTGGAAAGTGGCCCAAATAAGCCCCATGGTGGCTGAGGACACCATGAAAAAAAATGAGTCAAACCGGATTAGATTCTTCCCACTTTGTGGCCATTCCAGCTCTTCCAAAGGGTGCCAGTTCTTGTGGGAGGATGTTAGCTGGAGGCTGTTGGTGATCCTAGCCAGCCTATCTCCCGCCAGGCTGCTAATGTGGCCAAGGCCTTAGCGTGGGGCTGTGATGCAGGACTGGAGCCCACTCACTGAGGCCCTCAAGCTGGGCTGGATGGATGATGGAGAGGGGAGATGTGTGTGTGTGTGTGTGTGTGTGTGTGTGTGGGTGTCGGTGTGTGCCCGTGCGCAAGTGTCTGTGTGTGTATGCTCAGTAAACCTTTTTTTTCATTTTTTCCTATTGTGTGTGTCTGTGTGTGTTGTGGCATGGCCTGAGGGGGCTCACTGTAATGGCCACCCTGCAGGGAGAAAGAGAGGAGATGATGAGACAGTAGGGAGGATTGCTGGCTGACCAGCATATGTCCTCTGGCTCTCAATAGACTGACAGCCACACATTGCGAAAATACACATGCATGCAAAATCATCGACACACACACACACATCCCGCACACAGCAGGCAGAGCACATCGGTATTCCTGGATTTCATAAGCAAGGGTACTGGGAGATGGAGAGATTTCTTACTAAATTATTAATAAACAAGGGCATTAACATCAGCAGTCTGCGTTATTGCAGTCTTCCTTTATTTTTCTTCTGTCTCTATCAGTTCTCATTTCTGTCTCGTCAGTCGCTCGCCTTGTCGCACCTCTTCCCACATTTTTATTTTTTATAACAACTTCCCCCCATGTTGCTTTGAGCTACCCCAACAAACTCACAAAATGCATCCCCGGTTCTTCTGGCCCTTAAAGCAGTGGTGTCCAACCAGGCAGACAGAGCCGAGGGCAGCGACAGTTATCTGGTAATTAGCTGAAGGGACTCCTGCTCCTTCCATGAAATTGCTGAGGAGGAGTGACAGGGCAGTGCACAGGTAGTGGTTAAGCCTCATTAATTAGGCCAGTCAGGTTTTAATTACAGTACATCGAAGACACAGATACTCAATGTCTGACTGACGGCTCTAAGGCTGCTTAAGTTGACATAAAAACACTTAGAAAATAGCTTTGAGTGATAAAATCACCACTTTCCACAGCACATGTACGCAGTGCATGGTACACTGTGCACATTTCAAAGTGGAAATTAGTCTATACTAAAAAAATCTGAATAAAACACTAATTTCACTGGTGTGCTTATGAAACTGCCTCACGATTCAGTTTAATTCAACAGTGAAAACCAATATGCAGCACAAGCCCAGAGTATTTCTTCTAGTCTTTTACATCACTCCAGACCTGTCCAGTAATCCTCTCGGATTGCTGAGCAGGGCACAACAGTCACCACAGTCACTGGTCTGGAACAACAGGAAATGTGGCACTGCTGTGCCTGAAAGCTGGCGAAGACTGACATCAGCCATCACTCCGACGCTACAGCAGCTTCAAAATCACAGAGACAGCATGTCGGAAAGAGTGAAAAGCACTGGCGTAGATAAACTCATTGTTTTATGCATGGCTATGTCTGTCTGACACACTGCAACCATCTCAGACTAAAAGGGTAGCTGGTACAAATAGATATATGCTGCAGATAACAACATCAAGGAAAGACATTTTGCTATACGTCTCTGGCTTTCTGTTATAGCCAAGCCTGTTTGTTTTATTCATGAACTAAGCCACAGTTGTCTGGAGCACATTCTTCTATGCTGTCTGTCATAACACATAATGTTACTAGTTGACAAGTGCCTGTAGATAAACTCAGTCAGTCATCAAGTTGAACTTTTCCGTTTTAGTGAATACTGAACATGAAACTGTGTAGAAAGTAACAGATATATGATGTCTCATGTGAACATATCATAACATACACTCACCATCTCCCCAAATGAGCCAGACTGAGTGCTGATATTGGATTATTTTGCAAATTATATGTAACAGCAATTTTTGAATGCACGGCAACTACAATATCAAACACAGGACACGCACACAGACATTCAAGTTTTCCTTTCTGATCTGATTGCGTCAAAAGGACACAATGGTCTCAGAGTATTAATACTTCTAGACCTGATGAAGAGTCAGTCTGCGCTTGAAACACTGGATTCTGTAGTACTTTATAAACTCCACACAGGTCTTTTTTTAAAAGATACGACCACCTGTAGATGCAATATTTAGCATGGACTGCTGGTGTTCCACAAATTCAAACTTATTCTGTTGTGGGGTTGAGGTCACATAATTTGCTGAATACACTGTATAAGAGTACAAAATACATTTTAAAATATTCACTTTGCTACCTTTTTAAGTGGCTGTGTGGAGTCAACCGGTGGATAATAACTGCAACTAACTCTCTTGTCCATTAGGTTATTAAGTTGAAGTGGCTTTTTTCGGAGGCTGCTGCTCTGTACTCAGTAGGCTTTTTAAGAGCTGGGTTAGCAAGGTTAATGGGCAGAAGTTGTTATAAGCGATGTTTTGTGGCACAGGTTGACTGGTTGTCAGTCACTCACAGTTTCCTGTTGCCAGCAAACACAAACACTGACACTCACTCATTTTCTTGTGGAGCAGCATAGTATTCATGTGTCACTCTTTCACTTTCATTGGTCCCCAGAGCCCTGCGGCTTTTGCTTGAACAGCAAGCTAATGTCTCACCAGTGACCCACGTACACACACACACTGCACAATCAGCTTCTCTGACAGTTTGGACAGGTACATCAGACCTCTGTGTGCCATATACACACATACATTCACTCTGCATAAATAACGTGTTCCACTATTTGCTGACTCTGATGTGACGTGTGTAGTTTACCATTTCTGTATACGGAGGGCACAATCATTCACAAGAAATAAGAAGTGTGATGAGAAGGAATTGACCTCTTTCTGCTGTGTCATCTGATACCTGAACAGACAGTGCATCTGAACTCTAATTTGACCACATTAGGGAACTTACCTTCTCAAGACAATAATAAAATCAATTATGTCCAACCTTGGCTCTCTTCTCAGAATCCAACAGCTTGTCATTACTCCAAAATCAGCAGGCAATATTATATTGTCACTGCCATGAAGCAAGGTAAATAGAAATGTAAACATACAGCCTGGCTAATGCGCTGTGATTAATTAGCGTCTTGCTGTCTGTCTGATTGGAAAACAGATCTCGAGCTAATTATGAAAAGTATCTCATTAGCACATTAGCAATGAGTTCAGTACAGTGTGTGGGTGGAGAGCCACAAAAGCTGCAATGTGTTTATTCACAACAAAGGAATGAATGGAGTTTGTTTGAAAGGTGAAATATGTTGCAAGACACGGCCATGGAAAAATATGTGAGCGTGAGATAAATAGCATAATGAGCAGGGTAAAGGCCAGTGTTCTGCTTGTAAAAAGATACGATAATGTTTGACGACATAATGCACTCACAGATGTCTTAAAATGTGCATGTGGAACGCTTTTAGTAGCAAGGGTAGTAGTAGTAGTAAGGAGTGAATTGCCAGGTCAGTATTTTTTTTCCACCTGTATCAGTTGCCTGTTCTGGCTGAGCAGTCACCGTATTAAAAGTGAGTGTCCTCTTGGTGTTAACATTTCCATAAAGAGAAATGTCACACATTATGCAAAAGGCTCCACAGCGATCACATAAATGTGGAGCAGAAAATGAATTGTCTTGTGTCAATCTGTATAAATGGAAGATACAAGTTACTTTATCTGAGTCCATCACAGTTTGAAAAATACAGATGTGGAGTCAAAGAAGGAGCTTTCTGATGGGAGACCCTTTATGCCTTTTAAAGCTAA
>JAPQRN010000006.1:6776888-6788613 GCA_037367275.1 Coranthus polyacanthus | reverse complement strand
AAAAAAAATTGACAGGCCAGGAGCCAGCTTTTAATAAGGTAAGAGTTTTTCTTTCAACAGGTGCCACTGTATAAATTCACTCAAAATTCGCAACTTCAAAGCTATTGCTTAAAACCATGATTAAAAAGTAACAGATTGAAATAATATTGCACAGAGATGGTCTATCTAAAAATGTTCCTTCCACCACAAGGCTGACAAATGCCTCTAATCCATCAGCAATTGCTGTTCAGGCTTTCCTCCTGCCTTCCACTTGTAGTCATTTTGCTTGTATTTTGACCTAGAACAAGACCTCACTTTCTTTCCTCCTTCCTGCACACATGCACTCTTGTTTTTTCATCTTTGCTCAAATAATTTCCACCTGTCAGATTCCATCCAGCTCCAGTGCATTCAGGGGTTGACGCAGCGTCCTTTTGCCTCTCTGAGACACAACACTGTTCACAGCAGATGCATTAGTTTCCCACAGGATCGCACTTTTCCTTTTGGAAGCATTTAATCAAAGTAAACCAATTTGTAACGGAATTTATAAAGGGCTAATAAAAAAAAGATGGACAGAACAAAGTTTGCGTAAGATAAGGACGTAAGTGCTCACACAGCAGAGCAATAAACTCAAGCTAATGCAGTGTTATTCAGTATCGCTGGTTTTATGGAAACTTGTTTCAGCAGACTTTGAGCTGAAAAGCACAGGCAACATAATGACTATCTTGCTTCTGGCATTCAGAGTGCCTTAGACTTTGGCTTCAAGACAATGGAGCCATCACTCTGCCATTGTTCACATACTCATTTATTAATGAAGTACTGAAATGCAATCTGCTTCCTCACTGAACCACACAGATGAGGGAAATAGTCTTTGTAATGAGATTTTTTTACAGGCTTTCAGCTTTTTGTCTTTTGATGAGTTACAGGACTAGCAGAGGGGGGCAAACTGAGCTAGCGCAGCGACTCGCTGCTTTGTTCTATCAAAAGCAAGTGAAAAGGAACACGTTTTGGGTTCTCTTGAATGCCATTAAGCTGAATTTTACAGTCAACTACCCCCTCATTCTACTGAGAAACAGAGATGCTTGAAAGATGTAGGTGCTTTCAAATTGTGGCACTGAGAGCCGTTGAAATCAGAAACTTATTTGTGATGCTTTGTCCTTGGTAAACTCCGTCTCTGAAGTGGGTACATTCCCATCTGTTGACACTGTTTTGGTCACATACCAGAAACACTCTCCAACAGCTCTTTCTCTAACCTTTGGCTGCTGATATTACTGGTGTGTTATATTAGCTAATGTTATGATTTAGTAAACTGATCAAACAAGCTGCTTTATTAAGAGTCTTGCATGTCTGGAAATCTTGATAAGGTGAATATGGTATACATGCATCCACTATCCAGCTACAATACACCTGTGTGGAAAGTGACAGATTACTGACTACTGATCCATCTCTTCATTGGATTCCTACATACTTCTTTGTCCTATTTTGGCATACAGACACCAGTTTGTCGAGTTAATGCTCTTCTTTTTCCGCTCTAGGTCTGAACCACAATTTGAGGACATAAAGCCAAAAAATAGTTTATGTTAATTTTCCCCTGAAATATTGCAAACCAAGTCAGACAGAATCTGAAATAATTTGCTTCCTTCTGTTTTTTTATACTTCTTTGAAGCAACTGGTCAGTAATTGCGTCTCTAACCATGAGCAGAAATAATGATATTTAGTTCCCTTGTTTCTGAGGCAACAAGTTTTTCCTGTGCGTCATCTGTTGCACAGTGGAGACTTAGCTGAAAGAAATTTCCTCCTTTAGGTTGATATTGGCTTTGTTTCCATAGAGGACACAGAGGACATTTACAATGTTTATTTATGTCATCTACCTTCTAGTCATCTTACAGTTTAGAGTCCTTCTCTGCCCTCAAGACTTTGTTTAAAGGACACAGATTTAATTGGTTAAATGATGATTTCAGACACTGAAATTCAGAAAATCTTTAAGACTTGTTGTGGAAATACAACAGCTCAACTACATCAAGAGGGTGTTTGCTGCATTGCATCCACAAAAAAAAAAAACATATTTAATATGTCTGTTGTTTGTGAATACAGCATACAGTGTCTTTTGTGACAGTGGGAACATTATTATTCCATAGGGTGAGAACTACGGTATCACAACAGCAAGACACGGTGCGAAAATAGCTACCAAATATATGTAGCTGGTACAAAGTGTTTCTTTGTTGTTGTATTTCTATGAATAATTTTCAGGTGATTATTATGTCATCATTTGCAGGTGTGCGTATGTGCTTGCATGCATATATAGCACACATTTGCTTCCGGTGAATTTGTCAATGATTAGTATTCAAGCCTTAAGGCTTCCAATTAAAATGTCAACAAACTGTCACAAGTGCGCCTCTTGGGAGACAAATACACAAGGAAGAGAACGAAAAGTCTTCTTCGACTTGTCTGATAGACAGAGAAGGATATTATTTCAAAGAGTTCGCATTGAAGTCCAACTCTTGAAGCAGCACTCTGTAAGAGCAAATCATGTTTTAGCAGTTTGTCAATATCACATTCATCACTTTCCAGTACATCTCTGCTGTGCTTCAAAGAGCCTGACACTGCTTTTGATATACAACTTATATTTTGAGGTTTATCCGGTCTACCCTTGAATACTTGTGCTTTTTATTGCACTCTATCTCTGATCTGGCTACCAGTCTTATCTTCAAATCGTCCCATCTGACCGGGTCCTCTCTCTATCTTTTTGGTGAAGAGGACCACCCTTTCTCTTTGAAATTTGACAGCTTCCTCTCAGCTTAAATCAGCCCCCTTTCCTTCTGTTGTCATTCCATCACCTGGTTTTTCTCTGCTTCCTCTCTGGAGCCGGACAGATATTCATCGGCCACAACTTTAGGCGCAGTGTATGTGTATGTTTAGATTGGAAAGAGCAGATGTGATTTGCGAGGAATATGACGCAGTGCTTTGTAAGCAAGTGCCGTTTTAAGAAAGGTTTAAAAGGGGTCTGTTTATACGCACTGTGTAGAAATGCATACATTTCAAAGCGCTCACCTTAGAAGTTTGTTTCCACTTCTCCTTTTGATTTACTTTGGCACTAATGTATTAATCCCTCACTCTTTCATCCTCTGTGGATTTTTATTAAATATGTATAATCTTCCCACAAGGGTAAGAAATTGTCTGTCACAGCAAATATAAAACCAATAAACTACCTTTATTAAACACAACACAGGAGAGCGTGGAGAAATGAACAGGTGAATCAAATGAAAATCTCCTTTTGAGAGAAACAGCAGACAGTCAGAGCTTTGAATTTAATAGTAATCCCTCAGTGACACCCATGTAGTTAATTCCTGGATGCCCTCAGTCCTCTAGCACAGGGGTTATTAGAACGTCTTTCCGGCAAACGTTTCGTGGCTTTAGCAACATGACGGCACAATCATTGCAGAAGTCATCTCTTTTTTTCCTTCACCTTTTTTACTTGAAAGCAAAGCACCCATTTTTCAAAGTCACATTTGTGTATTTATGCACTGCCTTGTACAGAGAGAAGCCGCCGTGATTATTGCAGTCACAAGCCCACTTTAGCCTCATCTGGATTGGCTTCCTATCTCTGCACTGAGCTTTTATCTTCTTTCCTTTTACATGTCATCGTAGGTAAAATCATTTCCACATGTTCCCTCGCATGTAAATCAAAGACTCAATTACCAGAGAGGAGGCTGGGTGGATGGGTGGAGGTGGATCTGGGTGCACCAGAAAGAAAATGATTGCTGAAGAGGAAGCGTATGAAAGAAGACACTTGAAGGAATTATGATAAATTGCAAAACATCAATAAAGTTCACTAAGCAGGATGTTTGATTTACCAATCCCTCATCGTAGTCGGTGACGTGGGAAGATGGCGTTTGAGCTTTAAAATATGACTTTATGTGGATTGACTCGTGGGGTTGGAAATTATATATGAGGTGGGATTTTCCTTACTCTGTTATTTTTCTGTATTTTTTTTAAAAGCACATACCTGACAGGAAGATGATTAATAATGGAAAAAAAGATGTTTTTATAAGCAGATTGTGCAATACATGACAGGACATAACAAAACTGTAATAATTAATAGCCGTGTATCTCTTGAGATGGTCCACACTATCCAAGACGCTGCACATCAAGGTTATTTACCTGAAAGAGGAATACATTAAAGGCACTACATTTACAGTATATTGTATGAGCTGGTTTCCTGGTTTCCTGTCCCTCATCAAACACACATACAGTTTCTATACATGTTTTTATACTTGTGAGGGCCACTGCATTGATTTACATTAATTTCCAGGAGGTTTATCTTAATATTAATCATAAACCACCCTCTTTAATAAAATGCTAAATCCTCAAATTTAGTGATACGTGACGTGTGAACAGAATTACTGAAGTGTCATCCTGGCAGGTCAGAAAAAAAAGAAAGAAAAAAGATTAGTATCACATCATAATGAGAATGGTTTCTAGTTATAATAAGATCTTTTTCACGTTATAACCTGAAAATTTTCATGTTAAAACAAGATATTTATTATTATATATTATTACAACGTACAACCTTATCTTGTTAAAACATGATATTGTTTTATGTTATAATGTGATAAATGCCTATATTGTTAAAACACAAAACTCATTTTTAAGGAAACGGTGCCTGGAGAAGAGATAAGTAATATGGATCATACAGGTTTTGATTAAGTTCTGTAGTATTCAGAGTTTACATACAACATGTTGATGTTGGTATCTTGAATCTTACTTAAAGCAGTATGTATTTGAAGGACGCTGATTGGTCAATAATGTCACATGACCCTCACCCAGCCCAGCCCAGTACAGTGTAGTATGTGAAGTTCAGTGAGTAAAATTCTAATATCGCATGTCTTGGCCGTGAAGTTACTCCTTTACATGTCTGCACGACAGTATATGAGATTTACTGTTAATGAGGAAGGTGGACGATGCATGAAACCTTGCAGAAGGAAGAGTGAGTCTGATTAGCTGGAGGCAGCAGGAAGTCATTTTGCATGAGAATGATATTAATTATTGTTATGAATTACCGTGTTTCTCTCTGTGATATTTGACTTCACATACCTCCACACCTCTGCTCCTTCCAAACAAAGCCATTCAATTTAAGCCAGGCAGAGACAACATTAAAAGGTACCAACGAGATGTTTCGAACGAGTATTGAAGGGTCTGGTTGAGATTGGAGTAATTGGGTGTAGAGAGAAAACAAGGGAGAGAAGGGGGGGAATTAAAATGACAAGACGGAGAGTTTTCTTTTTGTGTTTCTTTTTTTTTTTTATACCTCTTCCAGCTGGTATAGATAGTCTTGTAAGTGGTGTGTTGCGGGACCCTGCGGTGAGATGCTTACAAAATTACTGAAAATTAAGTGTACAAGATTGGCCACCAAAATCCAATCTGCTCCCAGCCGCAGCCATTTTGTAAAGTTGACGATGCCTGGGAACTTGTGACAGTCCAATTAAGGACATTTGCATATCGGGAGGCTTAAATTATTGTCATCCGCTGGAGCATAAAATGGAGGTGCAACTCAGAAGGAGATAGTAGTGATCTGCACTCGCAGACCATGGAGAAGTGTGCGCGCGTGAGAAAAGGTAGCTGCTTTTTTTTTAGTCATACATACTGCAGCAGTATTATTTTCATTCCTCATCACTCTCATTATCGTCTACTGCTATCTTTTTCTCATTTATACATCAACTACTCCTTTTAAGGTTTCTCTTTTATCTCACTTCTCTCCTTTACATCCATCTTCACCACCTCTTTCTCCCAGGGGCTTTTAGTTTGTTGAAAGACGACCAACACAGCTCACTATTTAGCAGATCTTAAAATTTTATCTACTAGATAAATGGAGACACCGCAGTAGGTGTAGATCGTAGCTCTAAAATGCTCCATTACCAAGAACAAAAGTAGAATTTCTTTTTTCAGCGTCAGACAGTGAACTTCCATTGTGTAGCGAGAAATTCTCTGTTATCTGTCTTACATTTTTCCCATCTTTGCCTGAGGCGTCTGCATGGTTTTTGGCCTTATGTCATAGAGCTACAACCAACAGGAGGTATAGTGAGAGCAAATGTATCTGTCAGGTGAGAGACAGGGGTAAGGCCTTACAACGAATGACTGCAGGCTGTATGTTCAGGCCACTCAAGAGATCCTTTTGTGTCTTTTATTCTTTCGTAGTCTTTTTGTCTTGGTACGCCTCTCTTTGTGTTTGCTTCACTAAATATATAAATAACCGTATATTTGAATTTTAGAGCTCAACCTCAGGTATTTAAATCACAAATTACACATTAAATTGCTATTCATCTACATGTCGTCGGACTCCTCGTGGTGTCTTGTTATTTTGTGTAACAATGATAATGTGTTTTTTTTTTTTTTTTTAATCTTTAGTCCTAAATGCTTAATCATCACGCTGTTATTCTTGCATTCTAGCTACAGGAGCATAGTCTCCACACTATAACCCACCTCCACACAATAAGTTATTTATGTCCACAGTGACTCATAGGTTGCTGAAGTTTGCTGCATCAAAGGTGAAGCAGAGTGCAAGGCAAAGGGACTAGACTGTATTTCGCTTCGGGGGCACTGATGTTATCAATTCTCTGCTTCATCACATGTCCCTTATTTCATCAGCTATACAAAAGTGACCTTTTGTCCTTCCCGCGTATTGTGATTCAGTGTTCCGGGCTATTTTAACATCAAATTCAAAGCCTTAAAATTCCTGGAGTCATAAAAGGAGTACATTAAATTAGCATCAGAAGTAGCACTTAACCTTTCATGAACTGCAACAAACCTACAGTACACAGAACAGATGTTTTATTTGTTTCTTTTCATTTGTGGATTGATTTTGAATTTGTAATGCATTTCGGATGCCCAACAGTATATTTACTTAACTGTGCTTTCATAGATGTTTGTTGTCTGTTTGTTTTGTATTTGATCATAACACTTATCCAATTTCTGAGCAGTCTTCAGTGCCACTAAGTGATGAAACAGATTCATTTTTCAGCCCACAGGATGATTAGTGCTGTATGGCATTGTTACCACTGAACCGTCCGCTAATGTTGTCACCGTTAGGTCAGATCCTGAGAGGTGAGATTCAGAGATATCCCAGCATGCCTCAGGGTCATTAATAGAAAAGCCCTGAAATGGCTGTGACATGATCTACACCTTCTTTGCAGTTATTACAGACTGTTTCTGAATGTGTGCCAAAATAACTTGCATTAATGTATAACAGAGGAGCACTATGTAGTGTGTGGGCCGGATTCCCACCATTTATTTCAGCCTGTTTACTGAACATAATTTATATCTTAGCACCAGAACAGCAAGAACAACATTAATAGCTGCACTATTTTTTCAGGGGGCGGGGTGGTTGTTTCTATTTATTCATTACTTTTTACATTTTTGGATTAGACAAAAATCAGACAATGTCTTTCTTACTTTCTGTTCCGCCTCTTAAAAATGTAAACTTAAGTTGGTAACACTTTACTACATTACACATCAGTACTCAGTAATAATGGGACAAGAGTCTGCTAGTCAAAATGTCGATTTGGTAACACAGTAATTGACATGGCAAAGAAACAGAAACTGACTGATCCTCTCGTGTGCGTTCAAAGTGCTGACTGTTGTCTCTTGATGTTTGATTTAATCTACCATACTGTCAAATTAAATTGAAACAGGTAGTTCAGCATGTTGCAGCTTGATTTATGGTTAATACACAGGGACTGCCTCAAGTGTTTCTAGGTAACCACAGTCACAGCATTAAACATATAATTTGTACAATATTAAACTAAAACAAAAGGGAATATAATAGTGTTTCCCCATCACTAACCTATCCTGCTGGCCCCTTATTACTTTGTTAATTGGAACATTGGAACATTTTGGCTCTAATATTAGAGCCAAAATGTACCAGTGGCTAGTTATTATACCTATACCTAGTTATTTATTTGGTAATTGCAGGTATTACTTAATACTTATATCTTTATTACCAAACTATTAAAGAGGTGAAGTGCTATGTAAAGTGCTTCCTTTTTTTATTGTACTACTAGCATATTTGATGGGAATGGGATTAGTGGATGCACCATAGATTCATCCCTCAGATCAGCTGCATGACTTTATGGAGATAATGAATATTCAAAAAATGTTACACAAATACCAAGAAGAAATTTTGAAATAGATGAACACTGAAAACTGTTTATCGTCACTATTCTTAAAGATCCATTAGTCTTTTAACTCCCAGTCCTGTAAGCCAATCAATACTGTTTCACAACCAAGACTGCAGTTGTTTTTTTTGGAGGTTGTGTGCATTATAGCTACATTACGCAGAAACCCTCTCTCTGTGTCATTATGGAAAATCAGGATGCGACCTTAATCAGACTCATTCATAGGAACGGTCTGCTCTTGATGAGTAATCTTCAAGTGTCTGAGGATTATTATCTTGTGCATTTAATCATAGGCTTGTGCTTTACAGACCAGGATCCTCTTCAACCTCTCAGCTCTCCCAAATAAAAAGGACGGCTCATTTTAAAGGAGCGCCTTGTGGCTTATCAGAGGTGATATGCTGTCTTCACTTCCCCTCAGGCCTGTAAACCGAATGCATTAGCAATGAATCACTCTGCAACCATACCCAAGTGGACAACAATTTGTGTCCATCCCGATCTGCTAACTCGGGCTCCTCCACCACCTTTATGTGAGACCTAAGGGATTGCTGGAAGGGACCAACTCACGGCAGAAAACAGGGGAGCTCCTGCTCATACATTATAGTCAGTGCAGATGAGAACCATCTCAGTACCATATGTGTGTCAGACATGCAGTAAACCCCTGCCCATCAGCATTACTGTAGTTTATTAGGGTAGCACCTTAGCTGACAGCTGAACAATTGTGTTTTAGTTCTGCTGTTGCCCGATAGTGTCATTTTCATGCTCCTGGCTGTTCCCTGTCATTTTCCCCTTGCGTGATCCCTTTTGAGATACTGATGGTTACACACACACTGAGGAATATGGAAAAGACTCAGTAGCGGCGCACTCCTTCATTGGAGCTGTCATACTTCATTGAAATGAAAAACCAGTGGGAAGCGTAAGAAGCTGAACCAAAAAAAAGAATAAGGAGGTAAGAGTGAGAGAAATGAAGGGTTTGGGCGTTTATCATCATCCACTTGACACACAGGATAGGCGACAAGCGGCTGTGATAAAAGAGACATGGAAAGTGATAAATGTGGCTAGAGTGTAAACTTTAATGGCCCAACCTTGGATGGGAGCAATTTGCCAATATTTAATTAACTGTAATGTGATCAATCAGAGTGTTAAAGGATGGAGCTGTTCCGGTGGGGCACACTGCCAGCCACACTCATCCTATAGCTCATTTAGCCTTGAGAAAGCTCTAAGGAAATGCAGCAATCAACAAAGGCAGCTCTAGTTTGTGTCTGGAGGATCCCATTGTCACTGCACTGACAACAGCTGTACGTTTTCTTGTAAATCATCAGAGATGTTTGTTTCTGTTTGAGGCCTGTAACATGCAGGGGCGGTTTGTGGTCAGGATTTTTGTTTGCGAGATTAATCTTGCATGTTTGTGAGATTATGTTGCTTTTTTTTTCTTACATCGGCCTCCAATTTCAGGTTTGACACGATGAATGCCCGTTCACTGCATTTTTATGGCAAAATGAAATGACCTACAAAGGACCACTTAGCAATAGGCCAGGACAGAACACTGCTTCATTTTTCTTTTGCTGAATTGCTTGCTACATCTGTCTTCAGACTAACATTTTTTTATAACTGTCATTTTGTCCGCCCTCCCATTCACTGTCATACTCTGATTGTGGCAAAGAGCATTATTTATGTCTGGGAGTGCGGCGTTTTGATGGATAATTGTGTTAATACTTCTGGCAATGCAGGACATAGAACTGTTTTTGGAATGTTTATCGAATGAAGTTACTAATATCAAGATCGTGTGCTAATATCTGCCAGATCATTCTAGTGCGACCTTTAAAAATGTGTAAAAAATAAAAAAGGAAAATGGAAAGGACCGAAAAATCAACACGTGAAACATCCTTTTCAGTCTGTTTTTAATAAAAAAAAAAGTCTACAATAAATGGACACAAGACAAAAGACTTTTTGTTTTGCCAGTGATACAAAAGGTTAAAAAGAAAAACATAAAAAAAGAAAAGGTCACTCCATGGCCACACGAGCCGGGTTTGACAGAAGACAGCATTTCAAGGAGGCCTCTTGAATAAACATCTGACAGCTGCTGTTTGTCAGATAACACCTTACGTATTTTTCAGGTAAACATATTTTACACTCAAAGCACCGAGACCCCTCATTTACCTAACCTATCAAGGTCAGTCGTAGTTTGCTATGCATGTATGCCCTTGCAATCCAGCTTTTTTGAGCATTGAACAAACTCTGAGAAATAAATAAATAAATGAATAAATAAACTCGGACCTCGAGCGACGGCGTTTTTTTTCGTCTGGACCTCGGGGGAAGATTCCAGTGATGCCTCCTGTGCTGTCTGTCAAATGTATATTCCATCAATAGAAAAACATTCTAAAACGGTCCAGGAAGATAGACAACAGTCAGGCTGAGTCAAAATGAAGTGCAAATTGATGGCATATATTTTCCCAACCTCAATTTTCTACTTGACCAGTATAACCCACCATGAAAAAAATAACAGCCCCCCATGCTTTTTTTTTCAGGTGCGTTCCGATTCTGTCAGACAGGCAGGGTTAGTGAGGTTAGAACTCTTTGACAAAAAAATATATGAATTGGCTAATAAAAGCTTGGCTCATTAAATTAAAGACGGTAATTGGATTCCTGCATGTGCAATAAAATAACGCTGGATTGGGTATAATGAAATTGTCTCTTCAAGATTTAGTTTCTCTGCTGCTCTCTTCTTCCCTGTGAGGACTGAAAGGTGGAAGACGCACAGCTCCGGTGACAGGCAGAATTAGAAAGTGGGAACAACACAGGGAGCATGTAAAATGGAGCGAGACGCCAGTTTGTTCATCAATGATTTATGTGAAGTTTCATGAACAAATGCAGGCAAAGTAAATAAACAAAAGATTCAGAAACATCTTGAGTTTATCATCTCACCATAAACAAACCTGTAACAGGCCGACAGTGTTACAACGTCTTACCCGCCTAGATGCACAAGATGGAACAGAGAGACTGAATATAAAATTCAATAGAACTGATTGAATAGACCCGAATAATGCTTGGTGTCGATCCTTTAGTTTTTGTGAGCAATGAAAAGCTTGCCTGTAGATTTGGGTCAAGTGCCTTGCTAAAAGCAACACTATAGCAGTAATAAGACATTTATTCTGCCAGTTTGAAAGCCTATCCCCCAGGAATTATGTTTATATATGACTAAATTGCAATTCCCTGTAACTTTCAGGTCTGTCAGACAATGTAATCAGTGCAGAAATATGTTCTGAGGCTATTTAATTTTTGAATTAATTAAGTGCCACGTATTGAAGTTCCACCTCACGATCAGAAGAAGGAGGAGGTTATGGAGGTGCAAGGTGCAGGACTTTGACACTGGAGATCAACACTTTTTCCACTTTATCAGTTATCAAATGTGTCTGTTACATGGTACACTGACAGACATTCAACATTCAGAAAGCCCCTGTTATTACAGTTTACACATGTTACATGTTACAATAAAACACGTGTCATTGAACACGACTCAAAATTGATGACACTTGTTTGTCAGGATGTGATAACCTATATAATCCAGTTCAGAGTGTAAA
>JAPQRN010000006.1:6718196-6771296 GCA_037367275.1 Coranthus polyacanthus | reverse complement strand
GTAGGCTGTAGACTTTCATTTGTATGTCAGAATGGATTTTTTTTCTTTACTATATTTTATGTTTGAATGCAGAGTAAATGCTCAATTCACTGAGTTATGAAATACTTGCGGAGAATGTATGCGGTATACTCTAATGTGATCAATAACATTTTCTCCATGAGCCACATGCCCTGAACACTGCGTTTTCTTTTTGTTTTGGTGTATTGTTTAATGACTGCTCACTAGGATTTCTACTTTGACCACTTAGTGCGAGTTCTGACAACAACGTTCGGTTTTGAGCGCAGGTAAATCTATTTTGAAGCGATAGTTCGATTTTGCAAAAAGAATCAGAGGTTTTGTGAACGTGAACGAGTTTTGTGTTTACCATTCTGAGACATGGGCAGGAGGGTTCAGAAAATGTGTTTTAACAATTGTGAAAACTGTAATAGCCCTGGTGGCCATGAAGTGAACTGCAGTCAGCTTTCTGTTGATTGTGTGCTTACGTGGAGTTTGCGTTGTTTAGACTACATTTCTAAGCTAAAGGTATCAGTGTTGTACACTGTCGCTGCTGTGGAGGAGTGGACAATGTTATGTTATGTTATGTTATGTCTATTCACACATTGTAAATAAAGCAGCAGTTAATGCATGTAAATTTCTCATTGTTACACATTGCACCTTTAAAAAGAAGTCAGCATGAAGTCAACCTGTCTGATATATTTACCTGAGCTATAGCTAATCGGCTTTGCTGGTAGCCTACCTTTACTGTGCTGAAACTAGTATCTTGTATTTGGTAGTGGTTTTTCTATTTGATTATATTCTGCCTCTGTTTTCATGCTGAGCACCCTTAGGGAACGTTAGTCTTTGTGGTTTGTGCTCTTTAAATGTGTCTGTCAATCCTCAGTGGATGCCCCAGGTCAAAGTATCATGCAGCAGTTTTATACTGTCGACTAGGGCACTTTTAGTTCAACCCACTCCAGGGCTTGCCTATCACTCCTTCAACCTTAATGACCCAATAGCCTGTACACGCACACATACCAAAACACACACCACTATCATGAAAACCTGCACAAAAAGTGATTCATCAGCACTGATTTATTCCCAGTAGGAGTATGTGTTAATTACAGAGGGCCAATCAATAACTTCCACTAAACGATGGCTCAAAGGCATGTATGTGTGTGTGGGGGTTTGTGTTTGCGTGTGAAGCCCCTTGGTGGTAAGTACAGTTGTTGCACCTCCATGATGGATGATGTGACTGTTTTAGCCATCAGGAGTGTTTTACAGGCTGTGAGTGGTCGTCTCTCTGAGCTGACCCTGTGACAGGCAGCCTGGAGCTGAGCCAGCAGCTGGCAGGCCCAGACACAGCTGGACTAACGACGACAATGAGAGCAGTCAGGAGAGTGCCCGCAGTACTAAAGATAAAAGCACCTCCATCTAGTGCACCGTGGATTATAAAAAGGCACAGTTGACGCTGTGGGTCAACACAGTTGAATAACAGAATTTAAGGTTTGAGTCAGAAAAGACGAGGTTCTCAATTTGGAGGAATAAGGTTAATATAAGCAGCTTTAGGTTGATATAGGTTCCTGAAAGCCAAAGATATTTTGATTGTGTTTTTTTTTTTTATTTGTATGTTGTATTTATAAATATTTATCTTCACATATTTATACTATTTATATTTACTTCTGATTTGTATTTTATATTATTAAAGTGATCATGATTCTTGTTGGAGCAACAGTTATCCAGTCTCCGATGAAGTAAAAGTTCATTTCAGACATGCATAATGCATTTCCAGTGTGAGAATGTTTTGGGGAGGGACCGGGATGATATTGGCTGACTAATCAGCTTTTGGCTTTTCCCTGCTCCAAACTATCATTATTATATCGGCCTTTAAAAATCCAATTATAAGTCGACCTCTGTTCTATTGTTTATTGCCTGTGTGGTACAAGCTACTGGATCGATCAATCAGCAGTTTTATTGTCTGGTTATCACAGTTTACAGACCCGGTGTACTTACGGTTGTTGTGCCTACAGACAATGTTTCTGCGCAATGAAGCATTTTGACAGATACTCTCACTTTTCATTTTCTTTTTGTTGTTTACAGCACCCAACGTCATCATAAAAGATAGAAATTCTGAACAAAATCAGTAAAAATAACTGATCTACTGGTCACTGTGCAGCTAAACTGGAGCTGTTTTGGGGTGAAGGGCCTTACACGCCACAGTGGTGGTACACACAAACATATACTACCGGTTTGTGAGTTAAACCCCATCCTCTGTATCACAAGGCCACTTCTGTAAGCTTTAGGCCGCCACTGCCAAAATAATCCAGGGGTTGTAATAAATTCTCCTTCACTCTGAGTCTGAGTTTTTCATTCTGGTGAGCATTCATTACGTTTTGTGCTTTAATGGCATCCATTCCGTTGTATTTCTGTTCAGTCCACTTGTACATAAAGAAACCTTGCTCACTGTGACAAATGATACTGGTCCACACTAATACAAACAACCAAAAAGAAAATGAAAAGTCAAAAAAACAAAAAAAAAAACAAAACAACAACCGTAAGTTCAATGAGATGCATCCACTCCATACATACCATACATAAATGGTTTTGTAAAGACACAACCGATCTTGATGTTCCACCTTTGGCCACCAAAATCTAACGTTTTTGTAGGAAATTTTAAGAAATTCCATCAAGTCGTTCCTGAAATATCATGCTCATTAGAACGGAGAGACATGAGGTCGGAGTGACCTTGACCTTTGACCTTTGGCCACCAAAATTGTTCAGTCTGTCCTTGTGTCCAAGTGAATGTTTGTGCCAAATTTGTGAAATTCTATTGTAGATATGAGCCATTAACTGTAATCAGAGCCCTGCTAATTATCAAGATGGATCAATAACTAAATTCAACCCAGATAACAAAAACAGTATTTTGTACTAAAATTATGATTTCTTCTATTGTTCTTCAGGTTTACAATCACCACAGTCAAAAGCAGATGCTGTTGCCACCTCTTGTTTTTCTGTGGATTGTTTTGTTGGATCCAAACTTTATTTTACTGCCAATTAAAGAGTAAAGTCAATATTTTACTGCCACTTACTGAGCAGAATCATAACACGAAGCTTGGTAAAATAGCAAGAAAAGTGTTTTCTTATTTGACATGATTGAAATGGACATGCTTAAAGACTGTGCCTTTAACAAAGACTGGGAAACCACCAACTGTGCACTGTAGCTGCTATGGATGGAGGAGCATGTGTATGTGCCAAGGGAGAGGATAAAAACAATAAAGCAAAGAAGAATGGAGGGTCGCCTGGGGAGTGGTGCTAAAGCACCAATAACGCTGTAAGGAATTTGGGTAATTTTCTGGTTGAAAAGCATCATTTAGCTGCAGATGAATTTGCGTAAGACTCCATAGTAATTAGAAAATGGGGATATGATTATAGAAGGGCGTTAGACTGAGCAATGACAGGCTTTAAATGCAGAGAGTGAAACACAAGAAAGCAAAGAACCGCAGTAATAACAAAAACAAAAAAGAAAATTAATGTAAACACATTAACAGAGTATTATCATAAGAGTCCATGCTTATTTGAAACTTTTAATTATCATTCAAATGGTTTAGTCTATTACGGCTAAATGTCAGTTCAGTCAAAATATAATTATTTGCATATTTATGATTTATCAGAGCTTAAAGTATACAGTGTAGAGCTTGGGAGAAAGTTTTGAACGAACTAAGTTTGATATGAGAGAAGAAATATAAAGTTAAAAGTGAGTAAAACCTGTGGTATTTATAAAAAACACGTCGTGACCCTCGGTGTGTTGAATGCGCTGCTTCACACCAAATCCTGCTGTAGTGTGGGACACTCTTTGAGATACAGTAGACCTTGACAAGAACAAAGAAAAAAAAAATAGGTACAGACGAGGAAATCCCAGGATTTGAAGCAGCAAGATGTTCAGATTTTTAAGTTTGTGCTCTTGAGGGAATGTGCACATGCGTGGGTGAGTGTGTACTCTACTATAAGTCTACAAATTTCTGAATAAAAGTGAAAGGCTTTTAGGAGGGCTTTGCCGCCTTTGACTGGAGCCTGTCAGTGATGGAACCAAAGCTACTGACTTAGGCCTCTGTGGACTGTCAATCACTAAATCATACCATCGCTCAAAGCAGGCATTTAGTGACTCAATTTGTCAGTCCTCTAAGTCTCATGTCCAAGGGCTGTCTACCACTCTCTGCCCTTTCTAATAGAAGTCAAATTTAGCTTGATAGATCTATAGCCCAGTAAATTCTGCCACAGGGGTTTCTTTTTTCTTATTGACTTTTTTTTTTTTGTTTATCACCCTAAACATTGTCTCAAAATAATTTGCAATGTGAATGAAGACTGAAAGCAGATTATATGTCATGACAAAATGTGCATCAAACACGATTAAATTATCAATTGCGTGATGAAGGTTTCAGTTGTAGTTGTTGTAGATAATGGAAAGGCGGGAGAATGCCGACTGACGTAGTCACTCAGTGCAGGCTTATTCCAACAGACTACGTTCTGTGAGAGAGAGTAAGGCCCAGTTCAGACTTTGCATTAATATCCGTCCTGAGATATCCAAACAGAGTCCAGCTGTAAGTGTGTCTGTTCACACTTGCATCACGAGATGTGTCTCGAGTGATCGCTTGTGATCGGATCTGACTTCCTCAATGTGCTGCAGCTCATCTATAGCCTAAAACATACCACATTTCAAGTTGGACAAACTGGCTTTGTAATGTTTCTTTGCAAATTTCATTCACTGCGGTGGAGTGTTTTCTGCTTATTACTCCCTGCATGAGCTGATACAGTGAATCAATCAGTGCAACTTAGATTTTGACAGGACAACTTTGACCAGTCTATTTGTTGTTTTTTTTGGTTCTCTTCCATGACGTACACTGTAGTGATGATTGAATCTTGTGCTTAAAACATGTTGAATGAATTTCTCCTGCAGTGGGCGATCTGCCGATACTGTATTTCTTCATGGGGAAAAAGAACCAGAGCGTTAGAGTTAAGCTGAGTAGGCAGTCCTTCAATGCATCCCAGGTTGTATTCCTGTTCAGACTACTAGGAGAATGTGAACGCATGCATTCCAGACCACCTCCAAATGTGTCCCATAGTGATCGGATAGGAATAGTTTCCTGAAATGTGTCCGAGCTATCCGCATGTGGTCGGATTTGCCAGGATGGATGATAAAATTAGGTCTGAACGTGGCGTAACTGAGAACACAAGGCCAAAACACGTAGAAACAGTTTATAAAATACCTGTGTACTAGGCCTAAGACACACACTCCACTGCTGTTTTTAGTTACTCATAATTATCTGTGAGATCAGCAGCTTCAGTCAGAATGATCTTGGCACAAACTTTGACACAGAAGGAGAAAAAACATGGCTACCCCAGTTACCATGTGTTAATTGATTGTTGTTAACAGCTGATTTAATTAAGAGCGCGACAGTGTTAAACTCATATGATCAATGCTAAGCTAATTGGTGTGTTTCAGTCTGTGATTTGCAGCTGCCAGTTAAGTTCAGTGCTGATAATTTAGTACAAAAAGTTACGCAGCGGCGAGTGGGGTGTGTCCTTTGAGGTACCACTGTAGCTAATTTAGCCTGTACATTACATACATATTTGTATATAATTATCTTTATGTATTTATACTACTTGTATTTGTCTCTGATTTTCTGTTTTCTGTATTCAATATTAATCAGCAGTTAGGATTCTTATTGTTTTTTTCTTCTTATTCTTGTTTTGAGTGGAACTTTGCTGACATACACTATAGACCTCTCATAGTATAAAACTTAAAAGACAGCTGATGCGTGTTTTTGCTGTAAAATACAAGGATTTTGGTGGATGCCAGGTGTTTATCTGAAAAAGAAAACAGAGGTTAGGTTTCTGAGCATATTTGGATAGTCTTTGTCAGTTTGGAGCTGTGCACGGAAGCAGATGTCGCCACATTTCGGTGTTTCGTTTACTTTGTCAGTTGTAGATATTTAAATGATTTTACAAGCTTCACTATGTAATGTGAAAAAAGTGTCTCTGTGTAAAACTGCGTGGGGGCACTCGTGGTTATTTAAATGTATTGTAATGCCTTTTGAGAGAAAGCCTTATGAGATTTTGCAGGCTTCACTCGATCTTGTTAAGAAATGAGTTATGGTGTTTAATATTACTCATACAAGTCCAGAAGGCAAATCTGAATCACATTTTTGACTACACTGATTAAATGGAGCTGGTTTTTATTCAATAATTCAAATGTGATTTAAAGCAACACGTGTGTAAATCAGTCATTCTTTCTAGTTTTTTTGGTTGTTTTTGAAGTTATACATTTTCTGAATAACCTTACATGAATATTGCTTTGATTATATACACATGTTGTTTTTTAGGTATGTACTATCTGCAAATATAGCTCATTTCCCTGTCAGTGACATATGACAATATAACATGAGCATGTACGCCCTCATAAGAAAAAGGAATGCTGTTTCCCATCAAGGTACTTTTTCTGTATTTTTACTGCCTTCTGCCTTTGACAATGTGAGCAGTACAGGCAGAAATGAAATTCTTCAACTGAGCACTACGGTGCAATAACTGTTAACGTAATACTGAGTCATAAAAATAAGTCAAGGTCATGCCACTGTATAAATTTGTATAACAAGCGAACTGTGTTGAAGCCATCCATTTTTACTTTCAGTGATGTTTTTGTGTGTGTGTGTTTTTTTGTTTTGCAGTATTGCTGTCAGTCTTATTTGTAACATCTGCAGCTGCTTTAATTAACGGTTCCCATCCTTAAGGTGGCATTTTGGAAGGAAATGACCGAGGACTTCAGCGCTGCACAGTATTCCAATGCATCAGGCCTGGGCTAATGAGTGCAGGACTTTGCATGTAAAGACATGTGTGAGCATGCATGTTCATAGTCATACAGTATGCATCGCTGTGTGTCGAGTGGTTCGGAGAGATAAAGAGGGAAGAGAAGCATTTTCACTGATAGAGACAAGAACAGAGATAGCCGTGGATACCCAACAGCTCTCTCATCTTTCTTAATGATACATTGTGATGATACATTTGCAATGATGACATCTCTCATTGTAATCTGAAGTGTCTCTGCCAGTGTCTGAGCTGTACAAGACAGGATGTGAAATTGGGGTCTTAGAACGGGATGTTTTATTAGCTGTTGGATATTGCCAAGGTGGTTAAGATAGTCTATTTGATTTGCACTGCTCCTTTCATTTACTCTGTTTGATTTGCGATAAGTGACTTTTCCTCGGGAAGAAATCGGTAGTAATTTCACAGTTTGTGCCGGTCTCTGTCTCTTTCTCTGTCTGTCTCTCTCTCCCTCTCTCTCTCTCTCTCTCTCTCTCTCTCGAATATGACAGGCCTTTTGTATTTCATTTCATTACAGGAACTCCTATGAGCAGCCTCAAGAAATGATTGCAGTGAACTCACAAATGAATTGATCCCAATACAAATGAACTCATGATAGTAATCCCATGCTAAGTGGCTGCTGCTTAATTTCATATTGATGAATGAACTGCCTCAGCCGGTGCTCAGAACAATGGTTTCTAATTAGAGCGACACTAATTGCAGACACATTGATTGGTTGGTAGAGAGATCTTAAGGATCCTATTGGATCAGCTCAAGAGCTGTTCCAGGAGAACACTGATTTCCTGTTTTACACTAATTTCCTCTTTTTCTGAAGGAAAACACAACATTTAAAAGAAATCTTAAAAGCATATATATTAGTCTGCAAAACTCTCTGACTTTATCATATTAAGGTAACAGCAGGATGTTGAAATGTGAAGCAGAGTGCATACACAGTACTCGCTGGCAGGCTGTGAAGCAAAAAAAACAAACAAAAAAAACAAGATGTACCTTTGTGTGATGCTAGTTGAATATTAATAAGGATCAAATGCATGCATTTTGCCTTTCACAACACAATTCTATTGACCCTTGTAGGACATTAAGGTTCTGACAGATTCGAAAACAGCACTGAAGTATAAGCCGGTGCCCCTGCCATTTTAGTTCAGTCTGTAAATCATGAAAATGTAGGTAAACAGATTAATTAAATAGATAAAATTTAAAATGAAGGTCACACTTCAGAGGTTCAGTAAATGCGCAGACAAAGTAGGTTAAAAAGCACCATTTGCAAGCAACAAAGGTGCCATTTGCAGTCATTTTACTTAAATAACCTGTTGCAATAAAACAAATATGAGACAGGATTTGTAGCCTCTGTAGCCTCTTCATGTACAATGGGTCACATTTGTCTGGAAATTGACTTTGCAGGAGGACTCTAAAAGCTCAGACATACAAAATAAAATAATAAATACCAACACGGTCGTCCTTGAACCCTTGCATCTCATCATTCCTATCACATTTGAAAACATTAAACAGTTTATCTCTTGTGAATTAATGTCCACAAATCTGTTTTGTAAAAAATAAAGAAATATGAAACATCATTTCCAGGCATGTTTTTCTTTTTGATGTCTTCTCATTATTGAAAGTAAGCAAAGCAAAGCGAAACCTTATTTATGTAGCACAATTCATTCCAGGTGGAAGCACAATGTGCTGCACAAAGTGTGAAGTACATGTTGCAGCCAAAACCGAGCCAGCAACTGACTATTAATTAAAGTCAATCAAAAATAAAACTTCAAACCAATATAAAATACAAAACCGTCAGTTAAAACTAATAAAACTCAGATACTATGGTAATTACTAAAAAGGAAAAAAACATGAAAAAAGTACGGATATTATTGTCATTAACGGTTACAATGCAAACAGGAACTGTGACATTTATGTGGTATTGCCAAAAATGCACCATTTTTAAAACTAGAAGGAAACTCAGTGGAGCGCATACCTTTGCCAAGGCCCCAATTCAAGTCCAAATGCAATCCAAAAAATAAAAACCTCCCAAAACAGAAATGAGAATGAGTAAAATAATAGAAAATAAAACATAATCTTATCCTTTATTGTGCTTTTTTTTACACTATATATCAGGCTATTTTCAACTAAAACTCAGAATATCCCATCAACAACTCAACATGAAACTGCCCCAGAACATGTAGAGTTTGACTTAAAGTATCTGAAGCTAAAACTATAAAGGGAATTAACATTAAAAAAATGATTTTGACTTTATTCATTATGTATCAATATGTTGATTTTTGTTCAATTGTTGTTGTAGCAGCTGCACCTGCACATTGATAACAAATCTGTAAATAAGATAAACATGTTTTCTATTATATATAACATAACATTATCTAAAGGACATAGATAATTATTATTTATTTATATATTGAGAATTTGTTTGCTGTTCTTTTTTGTTTTTGCTGTTTTACTTAATTGTTACATGTTTGAAATAAACTTATTCATAGTTCTATAAAAAAAAAAGCCTTTAATCTAACATTTGAATCACAAATACTGGTGACGTGATGTCAATACTGGGCATAAATGAACCTCACGGGATTGTTCTAATTTTTTTAAGTTTAAAGGTCATTCTAAATGTCTGACGCTACAGTTATAACATTTTGTCGCATGTATCCCACGCTGACATTTTCTCATCATGCGTGACATTTAATCTGTCCTGAATGATGACTGTGTTGTGTTGTACAGTAGCCTGGGTTTCCTGTCTCGGCTCAGATCAGATCATTTGGTCCGATCTAGTGGAATGAGACGGAGTTAGAGAAGGTCAGCCTCTGGCGCTGTGTTTCTGACTCCGCTCTAATGTAATAAGAGCACAGTCACACTGGAGAGGCGTGGATTAAGCTGTAATCCACCTGCATCTCTCTTTGTCTCTGATTTGTTTGCACCACCCGTCTTTCTCTCTCTCTCTCCATCTAACTCTTCTAGCCTTCCGTCTCTTTCCCAAACTCAATCAATTTATTTCAACCTCCTAGTCTCCCTTTCAACTTCACCCTCTCTGGGTTGTTGGGATTCGGCTTCTTTCTCTCTCCACTCCTCTCTGCTCTCTGCTGCTCTTCTGCCCTCTAGTTTTTATTTTATTAACAGTGTCAGTCAGTCTTTGGGTAGGAATGCTCCACAGGTTTGTGATCAATTTGATGTTTCGACAACTTTCATCTGCAGTTTTTCTCGGAATTTAGTTCAAATTAATCTGACTGGGAATCCCCACATTAAAGCTTTGTGTTTGAGGTCAATTTGATGATTTGTTTTATTATTTTGCTACTAATGACAAATCAGACAAGAGCCGGAGGCTGTATGTCACAAACTGACTGCATATTAGAGTGAGTGAACAGAGTGCCATGTTACAGCAAACAATCAATTGAAACATGAATTGATTCTGATCTTCGATATCGGTTCATGACATCCTTGATTATTTAATGCATATGTTACCAAGCAACCAGGACCATATCAATAAAATCATAAAAGGATGAGATAGAAATATCATTAAAAGCTGATTAGAATTATAATGATGCAGTATGTACTGTGCGATAATAGAAAAATGTCTGTTGTGCTTATACATTCATTTATATTGTTGAGTCGCAGATCACACTCTTTATGGTAATATTTTTGTCGTTTGGGCGCTTTGCGAGGCCACAAGGCACAGATGCCGTGAGGAAATTTGCATGAATGCAACACAAACAAACAAGGAGGAGAATGGATGAGGCAGAGAATGGGATAATTCTGAAAAGGAATGGTTTGCATGGAAGTTCCAAATAAAAGAAGAAATGATAACTTAAGGTTATTTAAAACAATATCTTAATTGAATTTACAGAGCATTTACTGTCATGATGTACTACCATGGTATACAATTATTTATACCATGAGATAAGATTTCTCTTTATTACAATAGCTTGGTATAGCTAACTGCATCAGCCTATCTTTTCAGCCTAACCACAAGTCTGATCTTACTGCACTTACAAGTACTTTTTTTAGTTGCCTCAATACACACTTGCTTTAGCCTTGTTCAGGCTTGAGGGACTACTTCTCACAGCATCCCACTCTTAACTTCCCAGCATTGAATCCCATTCTTTCCTTCACCGAGTGTATGTGTGTGTCCTCTGGGGGATGAAACAGTCCTTTCCTTCCGCGCTGCCTACGCCTCTAACCCTCCTCATGCTGAGGCAGAGACAGCTGTTATCATGTTTTATCACACAGTGCGTAGAAAGCAGATTTCATTCTTTAAAACAGTTCTCAGGGAGGGCTGGGCAGGAATGTGATAGTGGAGACGGCAAGGAAAACCGGTGGGAATAGTCACGGTGAGGTGTATGTGCCAGTGTAGACACGAGAGGAGTGTTGTTTCGTGCCACTGTGAAATGATGGGTCATGAAATTATGCAAATCTGGAGGAAATCATGGCTTCTTCAATAAAATTTGCATCCGACTCGAGGAAGCCTGCATATAAACACATAGAAAACTGAAAGACGATTTATTTATCGAGACGTTAATGATTTGCATGTACTACAACTCTGGATTTTTTATTTGTTTTAATGCAGATTTATTTGTGATCATATTAATAAGTAAATGTTGTATAGTGAATTTGTTCATGTACAAAAAGCAGAATCAAATTACTTTGGCCACTGCAACAACTGTCATCTGAATACTTGATGTTGATCCCGGCCGTGGATTAAAGCGTCACCGGGATATCACCCAAAATACAGTAGGGAATTTGAACAAGTCAGGACAGGATTTAGAACTAATACCATTTGAACAGGGCCAGTGACTCTCTCTGAATATTATAACCCTGTTGCATTAGTATTACCAGAGCCTGGAGTGACACATTTCAGGCCCATGTGTGTAGAAGGAATAATTTCCAGGTTAATGGTTAATCGTAGACTCTAAGCTCAGAACCTATAATTCCCATGCAGGGTGAGTAATTTAATTACGACAGTATAGTATCACCTTCAGTTTTTCCTTTACCACACCATAACCAAATTTTGGTTCACAAAAACATTCCATTTTGAACTTTGGAAATGGAAATCAGAAGTCTCAGATGCTGTGAATCAATCAATCTTAAAAACAACATCTAATTGGAGTAACAACAGAAATTGCTAGCTGATACTGACCAGCTCAGAAGCTACAGCGTCTGAAGAGCTGAGAGATAAATAAACACTTTTCAAATTCCACTTGTTTTGTGTGTTTTTGTGAATGTGTGTAGCTTGGATCTGTTCAACTCTGCATGGACACGCAGCCATTCCCAGAATTCATTTCATCATTGACAAACACATACCCCTGTGTATTCTTCTGAAACCGACAGAGGAAGGGAATGAAAACTAACTACAGAGATGTGCTCACTTGTGTAACGACCTGAATATGCATGTTTTGTTTTTTTTTTTTGCTTCCTCTACACAGGCATCTGTCACACTCACTCAAAAATATGTTCAACCTGTGAAACTGATACATCTTCCCCTGACAGGTACCGCTGATACGCACTGACACTCCACAGTTTTAAGCCCCATGTTTATACATCTTCCTTCCGAGTTTTCCTTGCTTGCACTTGTGTTCATATGTGTGTTATTTATTCAGTGTAAGGGTCGGGATTATTCTTCTTTCCACGAGCTCGGCCTTGTCATGTGCGTGCTGGATCGCGGCGTACGGCACCCATGTGCCAAGCTCTGATATTCTGTGTCACTCCTCTTTGACATGCTGACATTTACCGCGCCACCGCCGTCTTTGTGCTGCTCTCATCACCGTGACAGCGGACTTACAGATCTCAAAAAATCCCCAGCGCAGTATCAATTTGCTCAGCCGGCTCACTGTGCTGAGTGTAAGATGCACACAACACGTACATGCCGGAGAAGTGCTGTGTAGAGTGTGGAGGCAGGCGTGAATACACACAAAAACACACACAGTACTGAAGTGGATACTGAAGGGCAAGAGATCTGAAACCCAAATTGGCTGGTGTGATAATACCCTCAAAGGAAAATGATTGAAAATTACTGAGAGTGACATTTGTTCACAGTGGTCCATGATTTACACCCCTATTATATTATTTCATCCACAAGAAACATGGATTTCAAGCCTGTAAATATGACAGTGTGGCTGCTGTAATGATACATTGACATCCATGAAGCACTTCTCATTATTTTTTTCAATATTGATCAAGCATCAAAAGAGTGTCCAAAGCACATGCAGCTAAAACTTAATCTACAATCTATCATCTGCTGTAGGCTGAGAATAATGCATTATTAATCTCCTCTTGACACATAGGGTGTTGTCGTCATAAATAGTTTAGAGAGCCTCATGATTGACTCTAATGAATTAATGTACAAAGTTTAGGTATTAATATTCAGTGCAATTTTTTTTCTTATATTTCACTGAAAAGTCTTTATAGTTTGTTTTTTTTTTTTTTACAAATGCAACTCCAGTATGGGAGAAATCAAATTCTAATTACTTAAGGGCAAAATATGTACATATAGAGTCATACCATATTAACCCCTCTCAATCATCATTTCTGGCAGTCTAGAATTGTGCAGACACCCTGCCCTCTGCCTGTATTTTCTTATTTTCCTCTTGTTTTGCTGTGTTTGCGACTTTCTGGGCTTCGACCTTCGGGCAGTGAGTTTGTACCTCCAGCTGATAACGGCGTCGTGAAGCATCGGCGCGCGGAGCAATACAGTAATGAAGCGACTCTGGTTCATTCTGCTCTTCTCATTTGCTGCATTACCCCTAGTGTGGTGAAGTTCTGTCTGAAAGGCAAACCTCTGGGCAAAGCGCACACAGACCTCTCAGCCTGTCACAGACTCTGCGACACACGCAGCAGAAGTGTGTGCTTCGGCTGTATTCCGTCTAGAGCACCGAGTTTTGCAAAGGCATGGGTGCGGTTATTTGCGCATTACATCATCACAAACAATCAGAAAATGCCATTTTATTTTTCTATTTCAGAGCTTCTCATTCAGTCTACTCCTCACTCGACCGTCGCTGCTCTCTCTCCCCCGCTCGGTGAGAGGAGAGGAGGCTTGAACGCAAACCAGATATGTTAAATAGTTTACCTTTAGGCATCATTACATTTATGTATATCTGCTTTTGCAAATGTCTTTTTTTTTGTATTTATTTTTGAGATTGTGCCATCTGCAAGAGAAAGCAGTTACAGCTTTCATAACGTGACCTCTTTATCTGTGCTCACAGAGGGACATGGATTCTAGAAAACAGCATCTTCAGGCATTGAAAGATGAGCACATTATATTACTTTTTTTTGGCATTATTGCTATGAGAGTAAAATGTGTATTTAATACTGATGGCAATTTGTAAGTTTACTTCAAACTTGCTTTTAGTTGCTTCATTGAACAGCTTTATCACAAATAATATATTATTATATATCCTTTATAAACTACATTGCGTCACCTTCATTAATACACATTGATAGAAGAGCTTTTGCACATTTTAACTACTCTCACTTAGTGGCATGTCATTTAAATCTACATATTTACAAAAAATAGGTGACATTGTGCTTTTTTTTTCTCTATTGTGAAATACAGCATAACTAGCATACTTACACAAATCCCTAATACTTTTTACACCTGACATTGCAGTTATTACGGCCTTAAGTGGGCAATTAGCACCTGACTTTATCTCACAGGATGATTCTTTATTTGACATTATCTCTGTCTGTAGTTACACTGAGTGGCACGGGCCCTGTGGCTCAGGTTTAGCTATGTCTGTGTCCAGAACAGCTGACAGCATCTATTCTGCAGTTAATGTGGCGTACTGAGGACCTGCAGTAAAGATAATGTAAGGGTTGTAAAAGTGCTAAAGCTAATTAGTTCCCCGGCAGAAGCTCACCAGGTGAACGGAGCTGTTTGAGATGGAGGACAGACTGGCAGAATGATGGAGGAGATTTTGAAATGGAGAGTAGAGTAACAGACTGCAGTGGCCAAGATGAAAAGGATCTGAAGGTTAGGAGAGTCCTGTAACTTGGTCACTAGCGTAGGTGTGAACGTGTATGTGTGCATCTTTTACTTTAGCTTTTGATATTAAGTGTAAAGAAGAAAAACTATGCCTTACTGTCCTCATTGTCTTCCCTCATAGTTAAATGTAATACAGTCCATCACCAGTACATTGCAAAGTGTAATATTTTGTTATTATAACTTAAACAGAGACTAAACCACCTCTGGCTGTTATAGTAGTAGTTACTACTAGTTTTTGTAGTGTTTTTTTAAATCCCTTCTTTCTACGACACCTCCACATACCAGCTGTGGTATCGTTGGTTAGTGAAATAATAGAATGATAAATGAGCCGACAGCTTGACACCTTAAAATTCTAACTAAAAAGGGCAAACTGCTTCTTGCATTGGCACTGAATGTAGACAATGAAGGCAAGTCATGAGGTTTAGAATGAAACCAGTGTTGAGGAGTCATTTAATATAACATACATTTAATACATATTGAAAATATTGCAAGGAAAACAATTTAAAACTGCATACGTGTTCCAAAGCCCTGGTTTATCAGTGATTCTGTCAGTGATACATTAGTCAACATTATCGTGTGCAGGGACTTACATCAATATTTAAATAATTCATTAAAATAAAATGAATCTGTGTCATTTTCCATGCACACTAAACAGTTTCCTAGCTCTTAAATGTGCCCCCTCATGGCACATAATGATAATCAAACTTGTGTGATGTGGAGCACCGGCAGCAAGTGACACATTGTGACTCCTGATCTATTCAAAGAAAGGGTTTTTAATCACGAATCAGTTCAAATCTATGAAGGAAAAGACCATTTTTGTGTTGGTAAGTTTAATATATCAGGGGTTTATAGTCTGGGGAACAAGGGAGGCTGAGTTTCCCATCCCATGGGTTTTCAGTGAATGAACCAGGTGGGCTCTTCCAACAGGGATCAGAGACGGTGAAGCAAACAGAGGCAAGGTGTGATAGAGGACTCATTTTAGAGTTGGAAAGGGGATCCGGGGGGTTCAGCATTAATACACACATATGTCAAATATGGGGCATCGATCAACCTGATTTCACTAAGCGATGCAGCAGAGACAGAATTTGCTTCATTTTATATTTAGATCTGTTGGTTTCAGTGTTTGGGCAATGCAATCATCATCTCATCAGTGTCGGTTTTATTGAAAAGGCAATGAAGCGCAGCAATTTGGTGACAAAGGAAGGAGACTAGAGGGCTGTTAGCATGAGCAATGAATTGTTGGCCAAGACACCTGAAGTTGTGTAACTTAGAGGCAAAGTATTCCATATTTTCCTTAAAAAAACACGATATAGACTCTTAGAATAATAATCCATCTCAACCATCACTTCTGACTCTCTGTCAGTGTGTGGTGGTATATTTACCTGCAAAGACCCTGCCCTCTGCCTGTATTTTCTATTTTCCACTTGTTTTGCTGCGTTCAGGATGTCGATGGGGGCCGTGTGTTTGTATCTCCAGCCAATAACAGCATCGCACTGCGTGTCTGGGCGGAACAATATAAAAATGAAACAAGTCTGCTCTCCTCTTTTGGTTGTATATTGCCTTCCCATAGAGAGTAGAGTTTTGCGAAGGTATAGGTGTGGTTATTTATGTTTTTACAATATAGCCACTGAGACAGAATCAGGAAACAATGTTTTATTTTCCTATTTCATAGCTTTTTGTCTCGCTATCAGCACTCTCTCTCTCAATGCAGTCTCATGCTCGCTCGACCACCGCTGCTCTGTTCTTCGTTCGCCGAGCAGCGACGAGGAGTCTGAACTGTTGTGTTTACAAACACAAGCAAGAAAACATACTTTACCTTTAAGTTAATTCTCTTTTGTTGTCATACCTGGTTAAATAAAGCATGAATACAAAGTGAAAGTAGAAATGTACTGCAGTGTTTCTCCACCAAGGTGAAATGAAAGGGGGAGAAAAGAAAGGTATGAAGGGCAAATGAAGGAATGGAAAAATTCAGTACTGTGGACAAATGGCATAGATGACAGACACTTAATAAGAAGCTGAATTTGAGAAATGGCGGTGTTGAACGACAGAAATAAATGAGAGAGGGAATGAGGGGAATAAATGATAGGAGGAATAGAGCTGTTCGGTGGATCATGTTGGCCAGCCAATCACTGGGTGTTTTCAGGGGTGGAAGGCAGCGATGACGACACACACTAGAGAATACAAAGCACAGGGACACACACACACACACACACACACACACAGCCCTACATTTTTATTTAGGAGAGGAGACAGAACAGCAAGAGGTCAAATCAGTTGAGCTGTTTTCAGTGTTTCCATCATGATCTTTCTCTCTGTTTCCTGTTAAATATACCACACCCGCACCGGTTTAAAAAAAAAAAAAAAAAAAAAAAAAAAGCAGTTGCGGACAGCACAAAAATGAAGTCCATAGGGCATACGGTGTTTATGATGTGTATTGTTACTCATACAGTCTTTCGTTCTCGCTTGCTCCAACACACCAACCCACCCGAACACAACACACACACAAGCTTTTGGCAGAGGCTGCCCTACCTTCACACTCCTAGGTCCCTGGCCCAATTTGAACAGTATCAGTGAGCGATGGTGGCCCGCTGCTGCCAGAAGACCTGGGTAGAAAAAGTCGAGTCATTTTTCACACCTTGCCTTAACACAAACTTCTCTCCAATGAGAGTTCGGAAAACATTTTGCCTCTAAGCATTTTAGTTTGTGTACAGGGAAAGAAAGGTGTTTGACTAGTACTACAATCTTTGAAAAAGCATCCTGTCCGAGCTTTAACTAGATGAAATATTTACACTGAAACTTCTAAAAAAACATGGAAGTATCTCTTTGCAATTTCACTTCCACTTAGAGGTTAGGTGTTTAGTCTCGCTCTCTCTGCCATCCAGATATTGCATCTGCGAAATCTGTCCTGTCTACTTTTTCTGACTGACATGATTGCAATGTTTCCTCCTTTTGTAATGTGGAATAAGACATAATAGAGGACATAACATGGAGTCCTCTCCAGAGACACAGTAACAATATTTTCTCTCAGGCTATTCTCAGACACTTTACACACCTGGTGTCACTCTCCCCCTTGTTACTCTCCTCCCTCCACATTTTCTCCTCCTGCGTTGCCCCCCAAAGGTAAACACTGCCAGCAGCAGTAGTAGAGTTGTCACCCAAGGCCATCGTCTTTCACAGTCTGCAGCAGCCGCTCTTCAACAAGCTCATTCAACCCACACTTTCACTGTGCCATCAGCCTAATGCAGTCATTACCACAGACACCACTGTAAGGGTTAGGTTCCTGCCTCATCGCTGTGGCTGCATGAGTTTTTAAACAGGGTGATGTAACTGATAGCAATTTACATATAAAATACCCCAAATGTATCAGGACCCATGACGTAGCAGTATCAACATTTTGATCTTGTTTCCCACTCATATTCCTTAGTATACATTTTGTGTTTTGGTCAGTGCTAACATGATGCCTCTATAATCATCCCATAAAAATATGGCAAAGCTTTTACCACTAAACCCATTTTCTCTCACTCTAAAGTACTTGAATAGCTTTTAAACACATCCATTACCCTGCATCCATCATTGTGTCAGTGTTTTCAGTATATATTCGTGTATAGCCTCACATCCTGTTTGTTTTGGGATCTGAACACGGTGGACAAAGCTTTAGGTTTTGATTCTGGCTCTAGTCCCAGTTTTGTTGAATGAGCAGAATAAGGTAGGCTGAGTGGAACCATATCCATTGTGTGGTTGGAGCTGAGCCTGTAACTCTCAGTTGTGATGATGGTGAACAGCTGGGCCCGGCTGCCGGAGCCGACGGCATGCGATGAGATGATCGATAGCTTAATGGCAGGATTTCAGCCTGTATTTGGGCCGTGTGGCACTACATAATGTGGAGTGGGGATAATTATTTCATCACCAAGATCTGGAACTGGGACTTTTTAATTTTCTCCGGGGAGCAGTGGAGTGTAATAGGTGATGCCCTGTTGTAGAAATGGTTGAAATATCAGAGTTTTTCACTTTAGAGAGCCAATATCTTTTCAAATTAATGCATTTATTACCGTGTGTTCTAACCCACGCACAGGTTAGTATTTTATGCAGCTTATCATACTGTTAACATGAACCTTTGACACCACATAAATGGGCATTCCTGTAGTTTTATGAAAAATAGATGCAGAAGCCCTTCCTCCCTTTCAATAGCCTTGTTTCTCCGTACAGTAATACTGACCTTCTCAAAATTTCTCTTAGTCTTCACTGATGCCAAAAAAAGTGAGCACTTTCAATGCTTTCTATGCAACAGTAATCTGTTTTGATTGAAAGCTGGGCAGTTTTTTTAATAGGCTTGTCATAATCCATGCATGAGCTCTACAAGATTATATAATGCAGTTATGACGTCCATACAGTCTGTAAAGACCAAAACTGCTAAAGCAAAACTTTCTAATGTTTCTAATGTTGCTTGATTGTAAAAGCAACTGTCCAAATTGCAGCTAGAATCTGCCTCACATTAAACCGAAGAAAAGGCGCAATAGGTTCAATCAAACTTGTAATTACTCTGTATATTCTGTTGCGTGGTTGCTGTTAGATTTGTTCTGCTTTGTTGACCTAAGATCTAATAAACTATCCACGGTCAAAGAGAGTGTCAGTAAGGCGATGGTCTTTGTTTCATCGTGTAGCTCAGCTCTGCTGAGAACATCCTCAGGGGCATTAATGGGGGTCATAAACTCTGATACGGATATTTGAACACATTCAACTCTAACTGGCCTTGCACAGACAAGGACACATGCTTTCCCCTGAGGCCATTTCCATGAACAGAATTGTAAAATAGACATAATCGATTTCTCTCTGTGTTTAATGTGTTTGCATTGGTTGTGTTTTGTGAATGCTTAGCAGGCTTTTTCATTCCTTCGTTTCCATCTTTACCCATTCTTTTTTAGGGTTAAGCGTACTTTTGTTACGCTTTAGGCTTATGGAGCAGGTTATTCAATTCAGATTCAAACTCTGATTGAACAGCCTATATGTAATCCAACATCAATATATAAAAATGAGTAAATGGCTTAAATCCAGTTATTGTGTGCAGTTTTGACAGACAAGAATAATATAGCCTTGTACTGCTACAAATTATAAAGAAATGTTTCATCTTACAAATGTCTACCAACAGGTTAACCTTGTCCTACATTTTCTGACATTAAACACTAAAAAGGAAAAATCTTTCATGGAGTCTTTTCTTATGTGATTTCTATGAAATTTAATTGTTCCTGGGCCCGGTAGCTTTAAGGCTTTAGCAATTTGTTTCTGAATAGATGTAAACAACACATATCCAACTGATTAAATTGATGTGTTTGTGTTTACTGTAATGTTTCATTTGGTGCTGCATGGATGCCAGATTGTTATTGATGGTCTGACTCTTGCACAGCAGTGCTTTGGCTTCTTTCCAGTTCGAGGCTGAAGTAATTGACACGTTGCCTGCTGGGGTTTGTGATTAAGTTTATTGACATATGGGAGGAGGTGGATGCGTGGCATCACTCAGTTGGCAGAACTAACAGACCTTCCAAGTTACTGAGACAAAATAGCATTGATGTTTCCAGAATCCAAAAAATTGTAAAATGATAATGTATGGTGCTTTCTGTGTAAACCACTTGAGAATACGGCAAAATTAATACTATCTACAATCTATATTTACAGATCTAGATCTACAATATGTCCAGTGTTGTACCGGGTGGAAGAGTACAGTCAGGATATCTGAGCATTTTTCTGAATTGAGCCGGTAGTCGAGTGCTTAAGGACGGTGACCATGAACCACTACATCCAACATATCCCACATAGAACATACTGTTTGTTGTTACTAATGCCTTTACCAAACCGTTTTCAATGAAAGAGACAGCCTCTAGCACTTAGTTTGCACACCCTGGGACAGGTAACTGAGAGTGTTCCCAGGTGCTAGTTCCCAACAAGGGTCTGGTAACATATTAGGAATTGAAGATTTTGCAGATACAGCTACAGCAGGCTCAGAAATTCTGGCAGTTCCCCAAAGCCCACCTTGTTCTGCCTCGGCATGGCAATTTGATTAACAAGTTCAATCCTCCACTTTTCACTGTGACACAAATGTGTCTCAAACAGAAACACACACACATGCGGAGTGTGGGTGTTCACTCTGTTAGAAGACAGTGGGATGTCATTAACTCTGTGAGAGGAGCCTTTAATGTAATTAACAGTGAGGAGACAAGAGACGGGAGGTAGCAGACATACATTGAAACACACCACCACCACCACACTAAACTCCTGTTGAGAAAGTGTGTCTTTAATTAAAAATCCCCCCTTTAACACACACATACATACGCACACTATAGACTAACACCACTCCAGCTTTTATGTGCTCCAGTCAGGACACGCAGACTTGATTAGTATTAATTCTTATCTGCAGAATGGACAGCTTCTCAATTGTGTTTTTTTCTCGGCTGGCTAACTTCATGAAGAGCATAATTACAGCATTTTCAATTTCAGCCGACTGCAGAGTTAGGGCTGACAGTCGAGTATCTCTGCACTGCAGATGAGAGGGCTGGGTGTATATGAGTGAGTGTGTATTCATGTAGCCCAGAGCGCTTGTGGATGTGCGATTGTGTTTTTGCAACTAAAATGAGAAGGCGAATTAGCAGGGCATGTGGGTGACTAATACAAGAGATAATTTCATGGCAAATCCAAATTGGGAAAGCAGCTAAAATCATGACAACTGTGTAAACCTAATAGCAGACAGCAAGTTGTGTGCAAATAGGGTTTATTGACTAATAACAGTAAAGTAAAAATATTAAGACAATGTGAGTGCAATTTGGTGCCACCTAAGCAATGCCCGGTCCAGGATCTGTTCAGTAACAGTATGATATCCAGTAATCTGATTTATTTCCTGTCTATCCGGTGTGTGTTCCAGCAGTAGGAGGATGAAAGGCATGTCAGCCCTGATTAGAGCTGCAGAACTGGCACAATTTGAATCTCTCTCTGTGTGTGTATTCATGCCTGCGCTTTGGTCACTCTCCAGTAGGGAGATCCGAGCTGCCCGAAGGCAGTGGCCATGTTCCCATCCTTCCCAGAGCCACCTTTCATCTCCTTTCATATCTTCCTTTTCCTTCTCTTCGTCTCAGTGGTAGGACTGTTTCCTGACTGATATCTCCACGTTTACTTCTCACTCAAACACACAGCTGCCGTGCATATCTATGCACTTATGTGCGAGAGCGACTTTTCGGAAAAGCAGCTTGTGTGCATATTCAGATGTAGGCAGCTCATCAGTGATGCTCTGTCAGCTTTGATAATAACTTGGGACCCTGAGGCGCTGTGGCCCCCGATACTTTGTCACACTCCTCCAGCTCTGCAAACATAGGCCACCGTTGCCAGTAAAGCTGCTCTGCCTTCTCTGATAATGAGCTCTGTGTCCTCAAAGATACTCTGGTGTGGACTGGTGCCAGATTCCCTTGAGGTGTTGAGCACTGCACGACTTCTGACACCAACAGGACAGCTGCTTAGGTCCTGAGCACACATTCCCACCGACTAATAGGCAGTCATTAATTTAGACTTGATTAAATGAGAATGTACTGATGCCCAAGGGAGAAGTTAGTAATCACAGCAGCAGACAATAAGGTGGAGGAAAGAATTAAATAAATGGAGGGTGTCAGAAAAGTCAGCTGAGTTAGCATCAAAGTTTTATAGATTGTGTTTTTGTGTTTGAGTGCAATGATAACTACAGAAATTTAAAATGTTTCATGCATTTTACATGAACTGAAGATTGTAAAAAATTATTTATTCGGCAGAAAACCCAAACAGTGATAATAGCCCAGCAAATAAACTAATAAAGCATCCATATCCATTGCTTTTCATCCATTCATTTTAAATGGCCCCCCTTCAAGGAGACAGAGTTCCTTCTGACCATAAATCTTACACTTAAAAGCCTGATGTGACATGGAGACACATATTTAGCTAACAGTTTAGCGCAGTAATTAGCGTTTGTAAGCTGTCTACCTCTGCCAAGTACCAGCCGCCCAACATCTGTTCCTCCGCTGCTGCCGGGGCCAGCGCTTCCATCCTCGTCCCTCCCTCCACCACTAGCCATCTTTCCCTCACAGCAGGGGGCAGAACACTTATCAGGTCTGAAGTGAAGTGATAAACAAACGTAGGGCAAAAAAAAAAAGGGACAGGCCTCTTCCCTGGTGCTGGTTGGGTGTTTATTTGAGTTTCAGAAGAGGGAGGTCCTCCTCCTGCAGTTACCGAAGTTCACCTTGACCCCTCTCACTGCTACCTATCAACTACAATTAAATCACAAGAATCATGCTGGTCACCCAGTCTCAGCGGTGGCCGTGTGCCATCACCATATCCTCAGCATATTCACTGTGATGGGAAGCTTCTGCGCTTGCCCGTGTATATTGGATTTATTTCTTGCTCCACTGGTGATGGATTTTCCATTTGCCTGTTTTGTACGATGGTGCACTATTGAGAGAGGCCGCACATCGAGACTGTTGCATCTTCTGTCACTCCCCGTCGCACACCGTTTGCTCAGTGCCATTTTATGATTTTGCTCTCCCCGCTGTGTGAGACAAGCCATGCTTCTCCATATTGTGGGGCCCCATTTAACTCTGATAAGTCATTGTTCAGGCAATACGGAGAGGAAAGTCTTTACAGCATGCAGACAGTGTAGACACCCCCTCCCTGTTCTCTCATTTTCTGTTCTCCCTTCCTCCATTTACTCTTTCTTTATCATTTTGCCTATAGCTCCTCTGTGGGCAAATTGTCATTTCAGAGCCCCTGCCCCAAAAGGGATGAGGGAGGAGGGAGAGTGAGGTGAGCTGAGGTGAGGTGAGGTTGAGGGGATTATGACAGAAGAGGATGAAAGGGGAGAGAAAGGGGAAGGCAGTAGAAAATAAAGTTGCTCTTATCAGAACTTGCCAGGAGCAATGCACACACAAAGCTGCTTGGGAATCCAATTTAGTCTTTGCTGTTAGTTTAAGTGATATCAGTGTAATTAGCCGTCACAGGTCAGAGTGTGAGCCCGGCACGTTAAGTGATTTCCTGAAATCACAACTTGTGGAAGTGTAAGGGTACGTCAAGTCACTAAGAAAAAAAAAAGAATAAAACAACTTCTCTCGCCAACTCCAGAAATGGAGCACAATGCTTATAAATGTCAGCTGCCTCTACACTCTCTTGTTTTGGTGGTGACAGCTGGTTACTCTGGTTTTAAGTTGATTTTCTCCCTCTACATCTCTCCACAAGGGTGACTTTGAGCTGTCGTACTTCTATTCAATGTTACTCAGTTGTGCTCAGATGTTGTTTATTTGAAGGTTACAGCTAATGTCATGTTCAAGTATGTGAGGTGGGCAACCAGCAGTGGCAGGTGCAGGGATGTCCTTGGGCTTTTCCACAAAAACAATTAGATCTTAATGTAAGATAGCGGGAATTTGAACTTGATCCATTTAAAACTTCTAATGTGAGTTAGTGTTATCCTTATAGAGTTTTCTTTTCTACATTACAAAACTGACTCTAAAAGGAATAGGAATTACCCAAGGTGGCTGAATACGTCTGTATGGGAACCCAGCTCTCCTCTAACACAATACAGTACATAAACTTGTGAATGGACTCTTTGCAGTACTCTACAGATCACTGACCCTTGCGACATTGCTTTTTTTTAGTTAGGAACATTTTCAAGGGAATAGGGGAAAAGCTTTCATTCTTAGTTATCCTGAAGCAATGCATACAGTGCAACCACAACAGGAAAAGTATAGCCTGGGAACCAGACAAATCTGAGAGCTAATGTTTCATGTGTTCTGACAGATTGCATGCCCCCCCCCCCCTTTCCATTCAAACAGATTTCCAAACCCGTAGCAGGCAAATCACAACTGTTTGTCTGATATGGTGAGACTGACAGAGGAGCGCTGTTGTGCACTGTTGTAAACAACCAAGATGGCAGCTGATGTGGGATGGTTTTTGAATCTGCTATTGCTGAGATAAGAATAAGCAACTGCTTTTAAAGGAGCAATATGTATAATTTGCACATCCTTGTTTGGGAGCTGATCATTTGTAGACTTTTTTTTTTTTTTTTTAATTTTTGTGGAAAAATCAAACCCTCTACATAGAAATCTGTGTACATGTTATTATGGATGTAGGCAACTGAGAGAGTCGTTAGCTTAGAAATGGAGTTTGCCATATTTTTTTTTATCACATGTTTTGTTGCTCTGACTGGTTGTAGGTCTATCAGTTGCAATCAGAGGCATTTTGGCCCATGCCTGTTGATAATGTCCCTGTTGATAATGTCCCTTGGAAATCAAAAATAAAATAGGAGGTTCCAGATTCTCACATTAGAACGGATCTGATGATATGTGGTATACGAAAAGTATGTAGAAATTATTATGAATGAGAAGCATGGAGATGCATGCAAATATCTTACTTTGTCCATCAACTTTCCCTTGATAATACAAAATATACATCTGGTTTCCATCTGACAACCTGTGATTAACAATAACATCATCACTTCTTTTTTTCCTCTCTCCCCTGCCTCTTGCTCCTTTCCTCCTGGTCTCTAGGGGAGATCTGCGCATTCACCATCCATGGGCTGGAGGCTCCGTTCGAAGCAGTGGTGCTGAACGGCACGTCTGGCGAGGGTCAGCTGAGGGCTCGAAGCCTAGTGGACTGCGAGTTGCAGAAGGAGTACACCTTCATAATTCAGGCTCATGACTGCGGTTCAGGCCCTGGGGGCACAGAGGGTAAAAAGTCCCACAAGTGAGTAAAAGTCACCTGTAGAAGTCGAGCTGGCAAAGGTGCTTTTTCACTGCAAACTCTTGAAAAACTCTTGATTACATTGTCTCGCTGTCTTTTCCTGCTATCCTTTAAGCTGCATTTTGACACTAGAAGAATCCATGCCAGCAGAGTTACAGCATGACACCCACCTCCACAAAATACCGCAACACTACTTTAAAGAGGTCAACTGATAAAAACAATTTGTCACACTTGTTGGCTCTCCTGAAAGTAGCCGTTGTCTGAAATTGCTCTCTGTGTGGCCTTTCAGGCAACTACCTGTCTCCTCTACACAGCTCTTCAGCCCTCTCTGTCTTACTGCTCAACCCCCTCACCTCAGCCAACAATAGAACCGAGCACACAAATCCATCATCTTGTCCAGCTTATAGACACTTACACACTCACACTGACACCTACTATACACAGCGAACCTGGAATTATAGCAGCAGGGATTTCTAAGCCTCTGTGGAAGTTTAAGCTCAGTAGAGCGTGTCTTGTTTTCACTGTATGTTGTTTGTGTATAAGTGGGTGGGAGAGAGACAATACGTGTGCACAAGGCAAGAAGGGTAATGGATTTGTGCCACTATTTCCATGCTGTTGATCCTGTTTTATACCCCTTTTAAGCACCCAAACGTTTTGTTATGTCACACTATTACTTCATATCATCATAACTCTCAGCCCGCTGTGATGCAGACCCAGTTCGGTTTGTACAGACAGACGCTGGAGGGGAAGTGAATTTGGGGACACTTTAAATGGCCTGTCCTTTTGCTGACAACTCTCAAAGGATGAGGCTGGCCTTTTCGCTGCCCCGCTCGCTTGCTCACTCCGATTTAGAAAGAAGCTAACACGGAGGAAGAATCTCTGCCCAGGGCTGTGCTCAAATTACACATGACACGTCAACTACAGAGACGGAAAGAAGTCAAGAAAATTAGCGGCTAAAGAGGACAGAGGAGAGGATCAGAAGTGACACAGGATGAGTTTAAACTTTAACTCTCTATCCTCTATTCTTCCCTGCTCTGCTTACCACTGACTGCTGCCCTACTTCTCTCTCCTATTTTTTGGCCGACTACAGCTCAGCCAGCCCCAGCTGTCTCACTACTGTCACTCTTTCTTTTAGTTCTTGTGTCTCTTTCACAGACTTAACTGTTTGTCTGTGAAAGAGACAGTCTAGAGAATATTTCTCTAGACTGCAATCTCTGTAATCACAAATGGAGGCTCTCTCTGTCCTAGATGTAAAAACTAGCTCTCAGGGTGACTTAAAGGCATTTTAGTTCTCACAAATATGTTGTCATGTTGTTTCGTACATTGGAAGTGAGTGTCAAAACGTAACATTTTAGCATACACAACATTTCACAAAACATAACATTTCACCGAACACAAGAATATTTCCGGAAACATAACAGTTCAAAAAGCACAAAAACCATTTCAGAAAACACAACATTTCACAAAACATCAGAACGTTTCAGGGAACATAACGCGCTTCACAAAACACGACATTTCAGAAACGTGACAACATTTCAGAAAACACAGGAACAATGTGCGTTGTTGTGTTTCCTGAAATGTATGTGTTCTGAAATGCTGTTGTGTTTTGACTCTCAGGGCCACCATAGTTTGCTGTTCAAAAGAAAAGTCATCATTATGCAAAGCCAGATAAGTGCTACATGTTTGCACCTTTGGTGGCATTGTCAAACTGGTCACCACAGCAAGGGCTTTACAAAAAGCTAACATTAGTGATTGCCTTTTTCTGACTGCCCATGTAACAGAGCACAGGTTTTGCCAGTTCTGAAACTCATCACTTCATTCTGCCCACCGAGATATTTTACTTGGCCGCCTGTGGAAGCTTTAGTCACTTGTCAGCAAAGTGCAAAGCTAAAGTAAATTCACCTAAAACTCCTTGAGATTGTTTCTGCTCAGGTCAGCTTTAAATGTAACACAAATTAATCTACGATATACTGCAGAGCTGACCTCTGCCAAACGAGCTATTTGTACTGAGCTGTGAAGTCTTCTCAGCGTTTGTAAAAATGAGCCATAAATGTAATAATTGTCCATTTTTCTTCTGTCTATTGACATTATACAAAAGTGATTCAGTGTATACAGAAGACGTTTGTGAAAGCTCTTAATTGGTGTCAAGTACTGCAGCTCTTCTCTGAGAAGAATCACGATGTATAGTAATTTATAAAACCACCTAATTAAACCCAACTCTGTATGATCAAATAAAAACTAAAAGTGCTGGTTGATTGCACTGGAGGCCACAGAGCTTGACTAACAAGTTAGTACCTGCAAGAGGGCAAAGGTGTTGCTAAACACAACCTCAATCTTTATTTCAATGAGATGTTGCAAGCTAAAAGGCCAGGAATCACTGTTTAAGGGTAAGATACAAAACTAAAACTAACATTTGTCACAACTCATCTAAAAATTATATAAGAAATCTCAACACCCACCAGTGTAGCTGAACATGTGAGCGCTGAGCCTTTGGGATGTGTGCAGTTGAAAAACAACCAAATAATCTCACTAATTAGCATCTGAAGAAGAGATGTTTCTCTGTACCTCCCCATTCCCCACACACCTTATTCTGTGTATAGATGCCATGAAGTAATTAGGCATAAGGGACATCTCACTTCCTTACAAAGCATGTCATATTCATCATACCTCCCAGGACGTGCACTTTACCACTACACATGTATTTAACACCTGCCCAGGGGTTAGGTGCCTGGAGACTGTCAGGGGGTAATGAATTCACAACAGGGTTAGGAGCCCCCAGGGTTTGTGTGCAAATATTCGTGTTAAAAAAAGTAAATGCAATTTAGGCACACAGATATTTCTCTTGTCTGTGCACATACACATTCACACATACGCTCAGTGCTTGGCAGCCCAGTAGTTATTAAAGTCATCATTAATGAATCTTAGATGCCTGTATGTCCTAACCTCACTGTGGTTTGGAGAGGCCAATTATCTCACCGAACAGCAAGCTGAGGGACAGCCACGCACGCACACACACAAATCCCAAATGCTGAGTCAAATTCACACTGATATACCTACATTTACATATAAATAAGACAAATACCGTAGCTGGGAAAAGATAGGCTGATTTTGCATCTCATAACCATTTTCACACAGACACACTCATACACAGCCACGACAACAACCACCCGAACACGCACCCTGCGTTAACAAACAAAAGTCACTTTCTTATGAGTGAAGAACTGGGCCAAAAGCTGTGCCTTGTTAGCATAAGCTGTCATGATAAATTACAGCAGTGAGAAGACCAGGGGACTCCACGAGATAATGCAGCCCTGTCAGTGTGTCTGCGTTTTATTCTACCAAGAATCTTAACTTCATGCTTGTCACACTTGATACTAATATGAGTGAAACCTCATTCTGTCAAAACCTGTTAGTTGATGTGATTATTATTCTGTTGAGAGAAAAAAAGTATATAGTGTTGGAATATGTTGTTTATCCTTAGCTAACATAATGTAATGGGAGAGTATAGGCTCCCTGTTTCAATTATGAATATGCGCTGCCAGGAACCACACCATCTGTCCTTGTCTGCTTCAGTTACCAGACAAAAGAAAGTGACAATTGTTCCCATACCAGTTTCAAACCACATCAGATGTCACAGTGTAGTAGCAAATGCTTGGAAGTTAGGATGCTGAGGCTGGCAAATGGGCAGTCACATATCATATCGTGCACAAATGCACAATAAATGATGATAAAGGTAAAATAATATTTTCTCATGTGGTTAAATAGCTTTAATTCCATTTTATTACCACCTCTATATTTCTATTTAGAATATGACAGTCTAGGCTATCCCTCAAATATTTGATCCATACTGGTATAAAGTAAGCAGAATCAGGACATGAAGCAAAAAAATGAACTGGATTACAACGCATTATACTTAACTTGTATTGAGATTACATTGGCCCCTGTGGAGTCCTGTAGTAGCGCCTCAGGGTGCTGAATCAATGTGCAAGTAGGATTTCCTTGCATATTGATGAGGTTACCGTCCTGTGTTATGTTGTGCATTTGATCCCATCGGTATAGTTAGGGTTGTTTATTTCCATTCCAGTCGTACACAAGGAAATTGATGATTCAACCTCTGGGCTAATTCTTGACAGAGATTAATTGAGTCCTTTGCCTTTGTGCTGAATATATGTGTGTATGCATGAGAGGCATTCAATAATGACTCAGTTTGAGTGGCTGTGTGTATTGAATGTTGATAAATAATGAGTGGAAATGAATATGTGATAAGCTCAGAACAATACTAACCTGGCATTAGCATGCATCACCTGGTGCTAACATGCAGCTGGTATCTGACGGTGTCTGTGTATGATTTAGCTGGATTAAAAACACACCTGGCACTATAAATTGGGTGCAGCTGTGGCTCGGGAGGTATTTTGGGTCATCCTCAAAGTGCAAGGTTAGCTGTTTGATCACCGGCTCCTCCCGTTAATATGTGAAAGTGCCCTTGGGCACGACACTGCACCCCAAGTTGCTCCCCGTGAATGGGTTAAAGGTCCAGTGTGTACGATTTCGGGGGATTTAAGAAAGGATCTAACAGCGGAAATGGAATCATATTCAGAATTATGTTTTCACTAGAGTACAATCATGCAAAAATTTGAATCTCTGTGTTTTTGTTACTTTATAATAAGCTGTTTATATGTATAGAGGGACTGGGTCGCTTCCAAGGTCTCCGCCATGTTGCGCCACCATATTTCTACAGTACCTCAGAACAGACCTCCTCTTGTCCATTTTATGGCAGGTGGCACCCAGGTTTATTGTTACCTTCTATGTTTGAGTGTGGACCAGGGATATTAACTTTAAATGAACCTTAACTGAAATGTCCAGAATGGACAAAACAAACACTGGCACTATGAGGGACATATGTGTGGCCCTTGTAGGACGGGGCAGGTGGGGGGTAAATGCTAGATTACACTAAATATCACACACTATACCTTTAACGAGGTGTATTGTTGTACAAAGTACTTTGAGTACCAGAAAGATAGAACAGTAAATCAAATAAATAAATGCAGTCAATTTACCATTTAGAAAAAAAATCTCCACAGTGATTGCAAACATTGCAACTCTTCAGGAAAGAAAAGTAAAATAAGAATTAATAATACACCACAATATAATGCCTGTGCAATCTGAGACTGCTTAGGTTTTAGCTTTGGGCAAGTAGCCAACATGAAAATTTGATTCAACCAGATATTCTGTGTTTGGGAAAAAAAACAAAACAAACAAAAAAAAAAACCCATCGACATAAATGCTGTTTGAAGGTGCAGAGTTTGGTGTTGATTGTTAGTGGGATCAGCACTATGAGCAAGCCCTGATTGAGTTGTGTCAATTGATTGCGTGATTGATTGATTCAGTGGAACTGGAGCTTATTTGCTCAGTGTAATAAACCCATACCATTTCCTTAATTGAAGGTATTGAGTCGCTGGCTGATGATGGACAGGCTGTAATGTTAGGCACTATTTGACTACAATTTGACCACACAATCTAGACTCTAATGCGATGTATCTCAGTTCACTGGAGTGATACAGCTTGCTTAACATTTGACCTCTTTTCTAAATAGCGAGCTCTGTAGTCATTGTCCACTTTGTTTAGTGGTGCTGTGACCATCCCTGCACCCACGGGGTCATTTAACACCCCACTGTTTTTTTTGTGTCTCTCTGACTCTTTGGGAAACCCCTGCTTCTGAGTAGAGGCCTGTCACAGCGAAAGATGGTGGCCATGGGCTCTGCTTGGCAATACTCCAGCAACATGAAAACACACATACACACACAAAAATGCACACACCCCAGCCCTAGAGAGCCAAGCGTCTGTTTCCGCCAGATGTGAGCCATCAGCAAAGAAACACACACTCACATTCACAATGAGACATATTCACAATTATTGCATTTAGTTATTTATCATGCATTTGTGTGCTCCGATACGTTATCGCACACACACACAACACAACAAGCTCTCCATACAAGCCCCAGAGGAGTGGAACATATGTTTGCTTCCTCACCACTGGGGACTGTGTGAGGCAGGGGGGTAATGTTTATGAAAAACCATCATTAATATGGCAAAACAAGGCTGGCTGAGGGATTTAGTGTGCATATTGGTGCTGCCATCATCTGTCAGTGCTTCTTATTATAAACTTCTGCTGCTGGCATTGAGTCCATCATGGAACCCAGTGGATTAATCATCATCATCATCATCATCATCATCATCATCATCATCATCATCATCAATCACACATCTTAAGCGTAAATTTGTAGATTCTATTATTATTTGATATTATTTATTGTTACTGATACATTAATGTACAAGCAGAATTGTAAAGCTTTAACTTCAAATATGTTAATACTTAAAGACAAAATCAGTAACATTTTCCTTAAAAAGACAAAGCAATATATAGACCCTTACAATAATAATCACCTCTAACCCTCGGTCATTGTGTGGTTACCTGCAGAGACCCTGCCCTCTGCCTTTATTTTCTGTTTTCCTCTTGTTTTGCTGTGTTCAGGACATTTCCGGACATCAACATTTGGGCAGTGAGTTTGTACCCCCAGCCAATAACAGTATCGCACAGTGTGTGCAGGTGGAACAGTATAAAAAAAAGCAACTCTGGTTCATTCTGCTCTTCTTACTTACTGCAGTCATAGACTGTATATATTGTTAGACAGAGGAACCTTGATGTCACCCATTAGTTTCTGAGCTGCCGTTTTGAAGCCAGTAGTTTGCGATTCAGACGTCACCATATTGGCTTTTCGGAGCCGGGCGTGACCATATTTGGACAACAGGGGCGAAACTACGGGAGCCCAAGGGGTCAGAGGTGAGCTGATGCTAAGCGCTAGCTCACTGACTCAGTAAAAGGATAAACTTCACCAAATATTGCTTAGCAAAGTCATTTTACAGTCTTGTTAGTGGAACCTATTAACCACAACTACAGTGGAGCTGTCTGTCAGGAAAAAATGTGTTTTATTAAATAAACTGAAACTCCGAAGGTCCAACTCGGTAGGCGAAAGAGCCATCATTCCGACCTGTCAGTCAAAGCCCGACACGGCAGACATTAAAGCTTTCTATTAGCCCTGAAATCTGATTAAGGGTTAATTGATTGCTGTGTCACTAATTTCCTTAAATAATATCTGCTTCCTTTATGAAGACATACAAATATAACCAATCACAGGGCTCAGCCTGCATTTCTGGAGTGTTATTATATTCCATGCCGTAAAGAATATGGAATAAATAATTCACTAATACGCAGCTCATTTAAAATAGTTTATTCTGATAGTCGACGGTCTTATCTCTAATTCTACAGACTATTAATACATGACCACGGTATCTGTTCAACGAAGGAGATTAAACAGTACAATAATTATTGCTGAAATGTAGTCCAAAGTAGTATAAAACTCAAGGATGAATACAAAGTGTACTGACTGCACTGCATGATTACATATACTTTGTTAGTGTCTCCCCATTTCTTTGTGTGTCTTGTTTTCAAACCAGTTGCTGTTTATGTGTTTTCGATTTTATGTGCATCTCTGTGTACAGAAGCGCAAAAACAAATAGGCGCCTAAACTTGTGACAGGCCCCGATAAGGCAGTGTGGAAATCCATTCTGCCTGTTTCCACCCTCCCCACTGTCTCTGCCTTTGTTGTCCAGTCTCCATCTACAGCCACCCACATGTTGGAGATATATTTACAGCTTATTTTAATAGGATATTTTCACAGTTATTACCATACCCAGCAGCTAATCCTATAAACAACACGCTCATCTCCACTCCTTTGTCTCTTAAAGCAAAGCACTTTGGACTTGCCATTCTTGAAGCTCAAAACGGTATTATTGTAGCCCATCCTCATCCATCACTGGTCGTCAGTCAATGAATCGAAGGATTGATTATGCAATCTGTTGCCTTCTGGCTGCTGGAGAGTATTGATGAAGACATTTTAATGTGATGAATGGTGGGCTTTTTTCATTATGTATGACTTAACTTGAAGTACTGCTGATAGATCACTTATGGAATGATTAATTAGTGCAGTAGAAGCACTGTGTATACTGTGCATGGTTGTGGTAGATGAATCGCTTAGGAGATCCAAAGGTTTATTTTGCCATGGCAACATAATTGCAGCAATCCATTGGGTCAGAAAGTGTGTTACACAGATCAGATGTGATTAGTGGTTAACAAAGCAAACTATCACCCGTAGTCAATTCTGACCTCAACTTTCTAAACCTAACCATCGCTTCTGGAACAGCAATAATGAGAAACATAACTTCCCCATTTTATGTCGTTTTAGTATAGTGTCGGGGCTAGATTCTATTAAACACTCGTATTCCTTTTGTGTGTGTAAACATCAAAGATCTGCTGTTATATATAGTTCAAATATATACGTCACTCGGATTCATTAAGACAAACATTCTGTTTTCTCTTTCTATCTCACTTTTATTGTGTTATGACTATGAAACTGTTCCCCTAACACTTAAGATGTTTGTTTTGCTGTATTGCAATATTTTGCTATGATGTGTAAAATCACCACTAAGTGATGGCTCAACTTGACTCTACTGACCTTTTTTGGTTTTCCGTTGTGCAAAAGTTATGGATAGTACCCAGCATCTGCTAGGTTTTTTTGGTATCACTTCCACTGAGGCTGCAAGCGAGCTGAGGAGATAACAAAAGGTGAGGTGATATTGATTGGTAGTAGAGAATCGTCACTATCACTGAACAAACTTGCCAAAACAACAATTTTTTTCAGCAGTCTTTTGTCTTGCTGCCTTCAGGTGCAGTATGTGGCCGTATCTCCTTGTGACAGCAGTGAGGGCATTCTATATCTGCAGTGGAAAATGAAGTACCTGGTACCAAAAGCTGAGATGGGTCAAGTTGAGTTGAGTTGAGCTGGTGCCATGCAGATGAAAAACCCCATAACTAGTGAATGAATCAAGTGTAGTAACAGCTTTTCCGTTATTTACCAGAAAGCAAAACAACCAAACTGTTAGACTATTGTAACTCTGTACCCCATAGAGAGATAAAATCCTTCCTTTATCCACATGTTTTTTCAGTAGTTCTCCTGATTTCATACTTGTGTCTGCTACTGCGCTTGTTATTAGTGGAACCCTTAGAAAGAAGACAGCACACATATTCATGTCATTCTAACATTTCGTTCCTGATATCCACACTCTTTTTATTGGTACATTTCAAGTTCTCTGCTGTGACTCTCTATCCTGACAATCCCTGCATGGAGTGGACAACCTAGCCTACTGGAGTGAAGTTCTTCTCCAGGGCTGCATTTTTAGCAAAGTGCCTTATTACATATGTCAGTTCTGGATGGTTTCTTCTCTTTCGGGAACAGAACCCAGTAGGGTACTTCAGCTCTCTGTGTAGATGATATGATATCCTAACTTCCACTTCCTTCCTCTCTGTTGCCCCCTACTTTCTGCAGAGCCATGGTGCACATTCAGGTCAATGATGTCAATGAGTTTGCCCCTGTGTTTCGGGAGCCCCAGTACCATGCTGCGGTCACAGAAGGCAAGATTTATGACAGCATCCTGCAGGTGGAGGCCACTGACCAAGACTGCTCACCACAGTACAGCCAGATCTGTAACTACCAGATCACCACCACCAACACACCCTTCGCCATAGATCGAAATGGTAAGTAGAAGAGAGGGACAATTAAATTCTTAAATAATAAAGTCTTCAGTTGGAAGAGATGTATCCATTAACAATGGATATATACATATACTACTATACTTGTCTATATATATATATATTGGTTATATAGTTTTTTTTATAGTTTATATAGTTTTTTTTTCCTCTGTTATATCACAATGCCACTTTTCTCCAGTACACATGCAACCACAGGAAACACTCACACATACTCATACCTGCATGCACTCAGGTAGTAACAAAACTCTGACAGATGTCTCTCCCCAGGGTAAAATGTATTCTTTGCTCTTTCCAAGGACAAAGTCAAGTTTTACCCAGAGAGCCATCCGTCTCTGCAAATCATATCACACAAGACTGTGCACACACAAACATAAAGATAACAGCTAAGAAAAAAAACTATGGAGTGTCTCAAATACCCTTTCAAATTTACTTGACTTCACTGAATTGTCACTTGTACAAGAAAAATGTTCCACAAAAAAAATACTATAATATTATGAGTACACACACAACACACACAATTACAGGTCAAGATTTCTCCATGTCCTCCACTGACCTTTCTGGCCTTCGTGGTTCAATCAAGGACTCGCTGAGCTAAATCACATTTCCATTTCTAAATAATTCATACATCTTGAACTGCTGTTTTTTTTCTCTGTGTGTTTTATCAACCTTGCTGATAGGATACACAAAGTCAAGTAGGATTAAACATATTCTTTGAGTGCACACTTTCAGTCTTGACTTCTTCTTCTTTTTACTGCTGTAACTAGTGGCTCCGGAACAAAATTCACAAATGTAAGAGACATTTCTATTTAGGTTCTTGCTGCCAGACCGCTGAGTCTTGGTGACTTTTGAGGTGTTGCAATAAAAAGGCTGAATGGATGAGGTTAGGCCCAAACTGCACTGTGAATGATACATGGGGGAGGCTGCAGCCAGAGAACTCTCTTTCGTCTCTCCATTTGAAGGGGTCTCGCTCAGCCATTGACCGCTGAGGAAAAAGATTTGAGAGCCCTTGAACTCAAGAGCACCTGAGGGAGAGAGGAATAAGATGGAGGAAGAAAAGGAGGGGTTGGTTATGAGAACAAGAATAAGCAGCATGAGACAATCGGGGGAATAAAGATAGCAAACTATATTGATAGATATGTTTTATATCGTTTGTCCCTATGAAAAAAACAAAACAATAATAATTGTGGCCAGTACCAACCAAAACCTCATATTGTGACCATCTGCTGCAAAAAAAGGTAAAAGGTAAATATCATTTTCATGGTTACAACAATAACCTCATGGTTACAGTTACCGAAAGGTCATGGTTGAAAGAAATGACACAAATAGTGGCTTACTGTCAAAGCATTCTTCACCCAACCTTCTAACCTTACCCATCTTTCTCTGTCTTGTCACATAAAAGGCAAAATATGACTTTCTGGGCTCCAACTGTTAGCTGTCAGTAGAAGCAATATTACTATGGTTATAGTGATTGGCTGGTTGTTATGAAAAAAAAAAAAAAAAACCTATGGGAGCATTTTCTTGTGTGTATGTTTGTGTGTGTTTGATAAAGAGGCAAATAGACAGAGCGAGATGGAGGGTAAAGTAGTCATTTACTAGCTGGCCACCCTTGCCAGCAGTCACAGCACGCACAGTCTGCTGACACGGATAAGTTGATGTTGTAATTGAAGGAGGGGGAATAGGAATCTCCGTCATGGTAAGGTGTGAGTGTGTAAGTGTGCATGCATACTTGTGTGTGTATCTGAAAAAAGAGAGAGAGAACAGCACAACAGATGAGGCAGCAAACAGTGAAATGGGATGAGGCTGCATAACAGTGAGACAATGATGTGCACTGAGAGGGAATGGGAAGTTGAGAGAAGGGGAGTATGAGGAGGGAAGGAATTCTAAAGAAGCTGAGAGACAGACAGACAATGGGCAATGAGGAAGACGGGATGGCAAACAATGCTGTTCTCGTATGAATTACATCTAATCCTCCCACTCACGCACTCATATTCAAATATACCACATTATCAACATCCAGCTCCCCCTGCACCTCTTCCCCGCAATACAAAAAAAACCTCAAGAAGCATCCTCGCTGTAATGCAAGTCACAGTAACTCATTCCAGCTACATTTCAACTAGCAGCCATGAGGTCAAATAGTGTCTCTTTTCAATGCCCTTTACACTCTGCAAATGTTCTCAGTCACTGTGCCCCCTTCCTGCCCAGGCTCGGCTGCGTGAACAGCATTGTCATCCGTGTGTAGTCGAAGACTCATCAAATATTAACAGACACATTAGGACTACAAGAGCTCCCTTCATGCATTCTGCTCAGCATGAAAAAGACGTCGGTTTAGTAAATGGGTCGCGGTTACCGACGAGGCAGTAGACTCTCAGTCAGTGGATGTGGTTTGGATGCAGATTGCACTGTAGGGACAAGTGGGTTATTTGTTACTTTTAAGGTGCTATATGCAGCATTTTAATACATATAAGTCACTACTGAATTAGTTCTGTGACACTGAAACAAACAGGTTCTGGCACGGTTGGCCATGTACAATATACCTTTTATATCACCACAATGAATCTGCTGGGATATTTGCTGCATTGGTATAAGATTTTATTACTCATAAAAGATGGCAGGTGCCACATCACCTGGAACTGAGTTAAAGGTTCAGTGTTCAGATTTAGGAGGCTCTAATTGCAGAAATGGAATATAATATTAATTTAATGATTATGTTTCCATTTGTGTATAATCACCTGAATATAAGAATTATTGTGTTTTATTACCTTAGAATGAACTGTTTATATCTACAGAGGGAGGGGGTACTCTTCCACTGTGTCCTCAGAGGAAAAGTTCATTCTGATCTACAGTTTCTACAGTAGATCAGAAAGAACTTTTTCCTGCTTTTTTTCCCCATGTTGTAGTGGGTGGCATCCAGCATTAAGGTGCATTACTGTCACCCACTATGTTTGATATTTTTGCATTTTCAGTGGCAACCGTAGGGGAGGAGGCTCGACCTCGTTAGATGCCACTGAATGTCACATAGTGAGCATGTAACTTTGAGTTACAGTGTCTGTTATAGTTAACAAAAAAAAAAAAAAAGACTTTTACTATCTCTACTCTTATAGACTTTCATCCAAAATAAGATATGAATGACTTTTAGCTGGCAATTAGTGATGTGCGATTCAGGATTTTGAAATTACCCGCTCCCGTCTTATGAGAGCAAATCTGAACTGCCAAAAATATGTGTTGATTAGCGACCAAAATACCGCCAACTGTAGCCTGTATTTACAAAGCTATCTGTCCACATATCACTTGTGATGTTAATTCTGTATGCCAGTGTTTTGTTGACACAGACGAGCCTTTTCTTTTTTGCTTGCTGTTTTGCTCTGTCGTAAATGGCCTGCCTGTGAAGTTGCCCCATAATGTGCACCAATAGCCTATTTATTAACCCTTGTGCCACATGACTAAACCCCTTACTGCACCCGATATTGAATGGGTGTAGGTCAGTGCGGCAGAACTCCACAAACTCATCCGTGGGTTTAGATTTCACTGCAAGAGGCACTGTTGTTCTTCATGAATGCTGACATCAAGGGCTCATTTGATGGAGTCTGAGTGGGCTTGCTGAGCTGTGGGGCAGAGGCCTCACGACATGAATGCTTTATAGTTTGGTAATGTAGATTATAACAGCGAGGGCATAAGAGGACCTGTGCCTGTTGGTGTGTGTGGATGTTTGACAGAGGAGAAGAGAAGGTGGACTATCACAGCCTGGCCATTTGTACATAATGTGTCTTTAAAGGTTCAATATGTAAGACTTGTGTATGTCTGTGTTGTAGTCTGTGTAGTGCTGGGTACCTGCCATTTGTTGACATTAGCCAACTCTATTTCTAAGCTAACAGTAGCTGGTGTTCCGCACTGCAGAAGAGAGGTATTGAAAAACTCTGGACCATAAGGATTTTCACTTAAATACTGCCCCGAGTCCTCTACATTAGAAATGAGTGTCTTTAGCCTGTACACTGATTTCTATGGATGTAGGCAACCGAAACAGTCATTAGCTTGGAAATGGAGTTCGCTTATGTCAATAAACAACCAGCTCCCAGCACAAACCTCACAGAAGTGCATGACCACATGCAAATCCTACATTGAACTTTGGAGTTTATGACTTCGCTGGAATGCTGCTTTGTCACTTTTTGATCTGAGGCCCTGACATTGGTGAACCTAAAATGGCAAAATATTCAAATAGTATAATAAGGACCGATAGTTGTATTGATGCTCATTTGAATTAAAAAGCAATGGCTTATGGCAGAACTTCCTTTAGATGTTGAGGATCTTAACTATATGTACAGCAGAGATTAATTTCATTCTAATTTTTCCTCTGGTACAAATGTATCATAACATTTATGACTGCATTACTTTAACGAATTCCAGTTATATGTCTCTGTCTTGCACACCTAAATGGATCAACTCAGCCATCGTTTGATCTGTGCATCTTAAGTAATAGTGTTGAAAAGACAGCATTGAAAAGTGAACACCACACCGTAAATATGATTTATATACAATTTTTCAGTTGCTATACTTTTTTAAATGTTATTGAACCTAGTTAAGACATCCATCGTAATTATTACCATCTTAAAAGTTACACAAAGGATGTAAGAAGGAGGACATACACCCACATCCTCTTTGTATAAGGAAGCAACAGGGGTTTAATGGAAACGTGGTGTTAATTCTGTGAAACACTGCCACTAATCAAGGTACTTGTGTGAGATAGAGGCTACCTGTCATCTTGACCAAGATCTCATTTGTTACACTGATTATATTAAGGTATCACAGTTAATTTGACAATGATTTACAATGATGCATAAAGTTTTTAATTAAATACCCATTACTTCTTCAAGCAAACACAGACACGCGCAGCAACAACAATACACATTCTTTGTATCTTAAGTCCAGAATGTGATGAAGACAAGGTAATACGGTAGTCCCGTTTGAGTGCTAAATTTACCAACTCACTTTGCCAAAGGCAGTTTAAAGTGTACTGCTAACTTTCATACTTTATAAATGTTACACTAAACTTTAAAGTAACATAAGTCAGTAAACAGTAGATGACGACCTTTTCAAGTCATCACAATGAAGCACAGCTCCATGAAGAATACATTTGGAGATGCAGTCATGTTGAGAGCAGCCAGAGTAGCAGTAGATATGGAATGCAGAAACATATCTGTTGCTCCTCGGTTATAACTACAATAAAATGAAGCTCATTTAGCTGTTAAAGCTCACACAGCCATTTTATGACTTCATAAAGTCAGTCTCCCGATCACTGATGACTCCATAACTCCAGACTGTTTTCAGTTACATTGCCCACATTTAGGTTTGTGGTATTTATGACATGGTCCATTATATATTTTATAATAACTTCCAGAAACACTTCACTTATTCCTATGAACATTATCTGTGTGTGGGTGTGTGTGTCTGTGGAGAAAGTTTTGATCCAAGTGCCTTGTGCAGAAGACTACATTTTACAATGAATACCTCCACGTTATAGGCACACATACAACCCCTCTCATTCCACCTCACATTATCTAAATTGATTGCAGGTGTTAGGTGTTTTCACTAATGGAAATTCTGACTGCACAGGAAGTATGTGCATATTGAAACTGGAGAATGAGATAGAAAATCGCCTAAACACACTGATGGAGTGCTTTGTTAGCACAAAACTGGACTCACCTCTGCAACTGAACCTCTTCACCTCTACATCCAACCAGACAATAGGAAGGCATTTTATTTACTGACAACAGGTTAGATGATTTTTAGGTTTTCAAGTTCCAAAAACTAAAGTCTAAAGTCTGTTATGCAAAATAGCTTAGTACAAACTTTTTTCATTATGACACATAATAGAGAACTAAAAAATTACTTTACAGCACCTAATGTGTTTTCTGAAAAAGCCATTTGAGTTGAATGTGACTCTTCCTCTCCATCAGGTAACATCCGCAACACAGAGAAGCTGAGCTATGACCGACAGCAGCAGTATGAGATCCAGGTGACGGCCTGGGACTGCGGCCAGAAGAGAGCGTTGCACAGTGTCCCGGTCCACATTGACGTCAAACCTGTCTGCAAACCAGGCTGGCAAGGTGGGCCTTAATCACATACTATATGTGTGCGTGTGAGAGATTTCAGGCAGAGTGATGGCCGACTGTTTATTGTTCATAGATAGAGAAACACAGATGCAGTTGTTTGTGTGTGATTACTTACAGAAGGAGTGCCTTCAGTAAGAGCTGTATGTGGTCGGTTGGCTCACAGAAACACAGCTGTGAATATTTGCGTATGATTACATTTGTGTGTGTCCATGTGCGTCCACTAACTGTGAAGTGTGTATTTTCTCCTGTCTTTGTCTCTCACTTTCTTTTTTTCTCTTTTCTTCTCCTGCCCCTCCTTCTCTCTCCGTCTCTCCTTCCCTGAGGAATTGGCCTGTCAAGTTTAGCTGGTGCGATCAACAGCACTTTAGTAAGAGCACCATGACACAGCCAACACGGCTCTTAGCACATCAGAAAGCAGTCATGGCAGCCTTAACAAGGCCCAGAGTAATGCAAAGACAAGTGTCTGCACTGAGTGCTACTACAACAACACCACAAATGGTGCTTGACATAACTGCACATGCAGTTTATACTTGTCAAAGAGAACAGCAACATGTGTGATAAAATTTGAAGCACATGTTAGCGCGTTCAGTCTATGTTATTCTGTCATTAACAAGGTGATAGATTTTTTGGCATCCAGCCATGTTTGATCGCACAGGATGAAATGTTCATTGGCTAGTGATAAATAGTGGTAAATGAGGAGCCTGGCAGCTGCACAGTGGCAGCGACTGAACCCTGCAAAAACTGTTAAGTTGTTTGGCTCATGTTCAATCTTACAATATGTGTTTTCTCACTTTCTCACTGGCAACACTTATTATATTTACTTGTTTCTGATCAAGGTCAGAGTCTTAAAACAACGCAGAAAAAGCCTAATCCATTCAATTTGCAAATTAAAAATGAAAGAATAATGAATGTTTTTGAAACTCTTAACACAAATACTGTCTATCCTTACACACCCATGTGAAATCCAAACAGATGGTTTCCGTTATGCTTGATTAGACCACCACCTAGGACAGCGTAGGCATGTAGAGACTGACATCCCTGCAGTGCAGTAACCTCTCTGGCTGAGTTCAAGATTGAGAGGAATTAAAAGTCGCAAAGTCAAACAATCAAAATAGAGGAGTACAGGGTGTACCGTTTGTTCCCAATTTCAAAATGAATAGAAGCACAAGGTACAAAGTCACTGTGGCAGCACTTGGCGGCATGCTGTGTATTTTTCGCCCTTATTGCCAAAAGAACAAAGAGCAAAGTTCCTTTGGCAAAACAAGGAAGACGGCAAGTAGAATCACAAACTCTATGATGTAGATTAAAACTATGCAGATACTGTCGACACAAGAGAGCAGGCTTCACATAAAACAAACTTGCATGTCACACACACATACACAAACAGATAATATTTAAAAAAAAAAAACTGTTCACATCAAAAGCATTCTGGCAGATTTCATATATTGTGTGCTGCGTCTTCAGATGAGCATATGAACACTGTGGGTGAATGTATAATACGTGCATGTGTGCACACTACACACATGCACATGCACATAGGCCAGCAGGGTAGTCACAAGTGTACAGAGTGACATTAACTCCCTCTCTAGGCTCTAGGTGATAATCCTGCCTTTGAAGCCTGCAATATTTTTGTGCGTGTGCATTTTTCAAATTAGGATTTTCAGCATGCAATTATCACAAGAAGATGAACACAGATTCACTCTCCTCTGATTAAAGGGCAGTCATCCTTGTGAGCATTGTTTAGCAGCAGGATGGAGTGGGAGAAGTAAATGCCATGGCCTTAGAACAGTGCATATTAAATATGGCTAGTAGTCTTAGTTTTATTTTTTATTTTTGTTAAAGGCTACAATTGGAAGACTCACACACACACACACACACACACACCATACAAAAGACGCGCTGTCTTCCGGTAAAAAACAGTAATCTGTCTGTTCAAATTAGCTATGATCTCTGGCTTTGGACATCAGGGCTCAGCTGCGTGTCTCTCGTGACCAATCGCATGCACACACTCTTACATGTGTTTAGATGTGTATAATTCTCCGGTGCGTCACTTTTTCAGTTTTCTTTTCCAGTTGTCGTTATACGTAGAGAGGATTTTCCTAAATTCTAATGCACGCACGACTGGTTTACCACAATACCTGCTGTATGTTAACACTGAACAAAATGCCACAAATGTCCTTTCTGTAATCATTCAGTCATAACAGATGGTATTGAAACAAAACATTGCACTAGAGAGCGATTTCTTGTTTCTGTGTCCCGCCCCTTTAGGAACCTGTTCTATTTATTCTAAAGGGAGTGAATGAACACATATTACGACCCATTTTTCACAAGCTACATATGAACATTGTGACTTCAAAATGGCTTTGTCCGTGACCTGCCTGTCTTAGCTCCATACTGGCAACACATAGATCTTCTAGTATCTAAGCAGGAAAATAAAGCAAATGATAAGTACAATGAAATCATTTTTAGTTGCCAGTAAAAAAACATTATATTAGTGTATAATTCTTTTATTAGCCCTACTTCCATCCATCCGCACAATGTTCCCAACTCTTCTGATCATGGCCACTTTTTTAGACAGGACCTTTATCGTTTCATAGCATTGTCACAGCTTGCAGTGCATGTTCTTTGAACTTTGATATGCTCTTTGGTCATACCTAACTGCTAAATAAGGATACTGTTCCAAATAGGAAAGAACAACAGTATCCATGCTAAAATATTGGTTTTTAAAGTCGGCTATGGGCTATTCCTGTTAGCTGCTGTTTTATTTTTTAATGTCAAATTCTCTGTATTTTGTCAAACTTAACCCATGTGAATATGCCATCAGTCTTATTGCGGCAGCATTTATATAAATATGAGAAATACCACCTTTTTTTTCGGTATGGTCACACAGTAAAAAAGAAAACCAACAAACTATAACCTCACAAAGTTTTAAAACAATTTAAAAGTTTTCAGAGTATTATACTCCATCTCCTATCTTGTCTGTTAATCTCCCCCCCTCTCACTATCCACTGAGAAACACATACACACATGAACACACAATAAAAAAACTAATAATGGATTGAGCAGACAGAAGGGAAGATAAGTGAGAAAGGCTGCTGCAGAGCCTCTTCTGTCCATTCAATGGGATGCTTATCAGTTATATTTGCTGTAGTACAGTTTGTTTCTAACAACAGACAGTTTTGACAGAAAGCTTTATTCAGTCAATCTTACAGTCTCTAAGCCTAAGACCACCAGTCTGAGAAAACAATCAGACTTGGAAAACTTTCCCCGTTTTCGAAAAAGCCATGCCGTACCAGCTTTAACCACAGATTGTCAGTAAAAAACTCCATTTGCCTTCAAGCACCACTCTGAATTCAAGACCAGAACCGTTTTTGTCATGTACAGTATGTCCACCACGGCAGGTGGTGTAGTCACACACAATCACACACACGGCAGTATAACTGTTTGCATACTGACACACACAGATGAGCTCACGCCCAGAGTGAAACAAAAAAGTGATCTGAATATTCATATCCATCCTTTGTGTTTTCAGTAAGGCCCGTAGCTGCTTGTGTACGCACAAACGGCCCCAAATTAAAGCTGACCACATGGGCATTGTCACTTAAGGTGATTAGTATACATCTCCGACTGCAGTTCACATTTCTAAACTATCAGGAAGTAATAAGAGCAATGTGTCTACTTTTTGTCAGGATTAGATTACATTTAAAATATACTACTGCAATCACTCTCTGCTTTCTGTACCACATTGTTTTTCCTGAATATCAGACCGAATGGAAATTCGTTGATGTAGACTATGTTGAAGATCCTGAAAGCACATTTGTAGAGTAGGAGAGCTGGATGAAAAATTAATATGTGTGAAACGTACAGTGTAGAAGATGTGACTGGCCATTAAAAATGCATGCACCACACATCAATACTACTCTTCTGGAAAGAAGATTTTTGTAACAAGGACGAGAACACTATTTGCAGTAAATCAAACTGAAGCATTCCTGTATTTGCCCAAAATAAATTCACTGAATGGATTCTTTAAAATGGTAAAGATGCTTAAAAAATATTTTTTGGTAGAAAACTATAGAAAACAAGACTCATTAAAGTTTTAATTTAATTGCATTTCCTGAAGAGAGTCAACTTAAAAAAATAAATAAAGTACTTCACTGTTAAGAAAGATGTGTTTGCCATACTTCTGACAGGATTTATTAAAAATGTATTTTACCACTTAGCATATATTACACATTTCATTGTTCAGATTGGTTGTTGTCATGAGTGACTTTAAGTTTCATTTACGCAGTGTTATATCTACAGCTTTTATTGTTAAAAGTAAGAATGGTGGATTCGTTGTTATTTATTATTTTATAACTTTCATAAGTATAGGCACAGTTCATAATCTGTCCTCCGCTACATAAAACTGGAACTTGAAACAGTGAACTGACAAAGAGCGTACACTGATGCCTCTTTACTCAAGAGATAAAAATATCTCTTTTTACAGCTGCATACTTCAGGGTGCTCTGTGCACCTACTGGTCAACGCCACAGAAGTGACAGGACCCGTCATGAAGAATTCAAGCATGCTAGACTTTCCGTCAGGATGTTGTGAGACGTCCCAGATGTTTCGTACGGTGTCGTCCATTATGACACACTTCAAAGGATAAAATGATTGATTATCACACCTGATCACACCATTTGTCATTTCCTTCTCAAACCAACGGCCAAAGTCAACCCGATAGGCCTGGAATTACGCTGGTGTTGTTTAGTTGGACCATGGCCTAATTGAGAATTGAGAACTGGACCTCAATGCCAGGCTACTACTGTTCCTGCATATGGCATATATGTCGTAAGACAGCTCTCATCTGCTTCCTAGCCTCAGGAGAGATGGTGCATTTGTCCCACATAGAACTAGTGGGTCATGGGTTCATGTTTACCCAGTTAATATAATGTCATTGTAATGATGTGAAGATGTCATCAAGAGGTGTAAAATAGTTTTACGAAAGATGCAAATTAATAGAGGACTGGACCAGCAAAAGCTTCATGAGACTAAATAGTCATAACAAAATAAAACATTTCTGGTAGTCTGATAAGTCTTTTCTTATCTAAAACTATCTTTTACAAAAAGAGCATCAGAGATGTTTGTTACTGTACATGGCAGTTGAACATTTGCTGGAAAGTTGAAAGTCTTGCTCAGGAGAAGTATCTGAGATCAACACAGACTCTCACAGTATTTTCTCCTTTTGAAGAGGGGAGCTGCATTTTGTGCTCAACTCTCCAGTTTGCCATTCAAGTGTGTCCGTGTGTGTGGCACCCAATAGTCCTGATCTCTGATAAGACCAGGAAGAGGGTGAATTAAAGAGGGGAAGAAGAAAAATAAATGGCTGGGCACTTCCCTGTTCCATTTCCTCTCACCTCTTGCTCCTCTTCTGCTTCCTCTGTAATCTCAGACTCAGGCTGTCTGGCTGCTGCTTTAGCACTTTTCATCGCCTCTCTGGTATTAGCCTGTTTCCTCTTATTACCTACATTGTTTCATTTCTCATTTTGCCTCTGTGCTGCTTCTATTTCTTATATGTTTCTCTCTTTTCCTTTCTTTCTTGCCTACATATGTGGGTTTCATTGTTACTTTTCTCCCTCCTTCCTTTTTTTTGTCTTTGTCTTTCTTCTCTAGGCTTATCACATTGTATTACTTGGCCTTTTTCTCTGACCTCTATGTTTGAATGCCGTCTCCATTGACGATCAGTCACAAGACTTTTCTTAGTCTACTTTTCACTTTATTGCATTACAACATAACATGCACACATATTGTTACAGGGATCAACTCGCGTGAACCCTCTCTATCATCTTCCCCAGCTTCAGGCAGGAGGGTTTTATGAAGAGTGGCAGGAGTAAAAAGATAGGAAGACAGGCAGTTCACCTTATTGTGTCAGTGGTTATATTAAAAGAAAACATGAGCACGTATGTACGGCTGGAGAGGAGTCATGCTGCTGGAATAATCATAATTTCAAATGCTCAGTAATCATACAGATCCAAAAATAAATGCAAGGAAACAGATGCCTGCTGCCTGATACACACGTGATGATTTACATATGCGTAAAACACACAGGCAAAGATAGACACCAACACGACATGTAATAACACATCCACACCTAGTATACAAGAGTGATTGCACTTTATCACATCAGCCCTTCTGTCTATGCTTGTTAAGATTGGAGATTTATTTTTAGTGACACTGTATTATCAAGTACCACTGTACGATACAAAGACAAAGAAAGACAGGAAGTGAGTCAGGGGCTAAGAACAAAGCAACGACACAGCAGGGAGTAAGTGAAAGGGAAAGAATCATGTCAGAAGAGTTAGGGGTGGAGATAAAAGCTTAATATTTTTTTGCCTCGGGGACATAGGTTTTGCCCAAGGGAGGGACTTGTATAGAATCTCAGGCTCTTGTTCACCGGCAGTGCTGCAGTGAATTACAAAATGGACAGGAAAGAGCAGTGGTGTAATCATGCAAACGTTGAGGCAGACAGTTGTACTGGCAGCCTACAACTGAACATGCACTTACGTCCAAGCTTCACTTTTGGACAGAAGCTTTGAATAGAGTATAAAGGACAAAATGCATATGTGGAAAAACCTCCCTGTGGGGTGAGCAGACCCTAGGGCAGACATGTTAGAGGGATTACAGTTTATATCCCAGTGCCCCATGGATCCCCTCGGGATCCCCCATGAGGAGATAGAGGACAGTTAGTCTTTGGCCATCATGAGCAGGATTTAAAATAGGAAAAGGAAAAGAGAGACTCTGAGAGCTCTAACTATCAATGCTGACATGGCGCTCTTTAGACTGAAATGTTTTAGCGTATCTACTTTAAATACCCAGGATTAAACATTTCATTTTCACTCAGTCCTCAAAGGGGACAGCAGAATTATAGTAACGCTAGGCGAGAAATTATGGTCTTTAAGGAAGTTTCCCCCAGCGAAACGGGAAGTAGTGTAATTTTATTAGAAATGATCCCATTAGAGGCTTTATACGGCTTTATATTTTAGCAGCATGCTTCTGTAACCTCAGGTGATGTACAAAACAGATCTGTAATTTCTAACTCTGTCAAAAGATCAAAACAATATAGTTATAGGTTGCCAAGCTCAATTTAAAGACACAAAATGTTTCATGACATGTATATACTGTAAGAGAGTAGGTTTGAGAGTAGGATTATCCCCACAAATTTGCCACGCCAGTTTCTTTGCTTGTAAAACACTTTGAAAAGAAACTCAGGTCAGAGAGAAGAACATTTTAAACACAGTCAAAAAAATTTTTTTTTTACTCTTGGTATTTTTCAGTGATATGGGCTTACCATCTTTTAGTAATTCCCAATGTGAGTGTTTTTTTTTGTGTTTGGTGTTCAAGAAATTGAATGTTTTTGCTAACTATAAATTGTACAATCTATGCTCCAGTGGACATTCAGTCATGTCTAAACGTTGATATAACACTGACAAATTTCTCACATAGATTACAAAATGTCTTTCTTGATTTTTCTCACCACAGCATTTTTTGTAGTCAGTGGAGTTGTTATTTACCTAGTGTTATGTGGTCATTGGCAGCACATACATTTAGGCTCCTTTTGCTACGTATTATGGCTTTAAATCTATGTTGTTTTGTCTGGTGTGGCCACATTATGCTCAAAGATTAGTAAAAATGAGTATGTAATGTGGATGGGGAGATGATGTGGTTCCTCAACGTTTTTTTTATGCCGTTAACGCAATTTAATCACTTTGTTAAAATGTAATTTCCACTAAAATATATTTGGGTAAATGTGGTTATACAGTTAAGTCAAAGATTTGAGAACCTCTTCCAGAAGATGCATAAAACATGCTTCCATCATGGAACATTCAGAAAGGAAATGTTCTCTCTTACACTATGACTTTAAATTTTGTGTCTTTTTTTTCCTCCGCCACCGGCTTTCGAAGCATTACTTTTCTCTTTCTGTTGCAAGCCTTGCACTCCAACGAAACAAGAGCTCTCTGGAGTAAAGTCTCCTGTATGTTTCACAAAGAACATGCATGAAAGCATTAAAATGAATGCTTTCAGGGCATTGTGGGGAAAGAGAGAGGGGGAGAAAGAAGAGGAGAAATCAGAAAGATGGCACTCTGAAGTGGAGGGGCGGAGGACAGAGGTGGAGGGGAGAGGAAAGGGAAGTGAAAGGAAGGAAGGAAAAGAGGAGCAGAGTGCTCTTTTAAATGGAAATTGGCTCTCCCACTGATGGCTGGGACGAGTAATGACGACCCCCCTGACTACTTTAACATAGTGTCAGCATTTTTACATACGCACCCGTACGCACACGCACTATAGTCACATCACCATCATCCTAAAAGTTCACACATCTACATACACATTCAAACGCATGCAAGAGCTTACTGATGACACACACTCACTCACACTGTTCCACACCCTCCAGAGACTAGGAACAGCGTGAAAGTGTGATGATGCATCATTTTCTTAAGCACCTCTATCCATCTTCCCTCCCTCACTATCTCTCACTCTCTGCTTTTCACAGCCTTCCTTTGAGGAAAGATGGGGGAAACTTAGCTTAGCTTGTATGTCTGTAGTCTCACACTGTGCGAGTATGACAGAGCATATATGAGTGAATGCTACATTCTCATCTATTGTTTAGTATCGCAGTCTAGTAAGAAATGGGAAACTATGGTCCGTGTTAGCGCAAATAGGGGTCATAAACAAAGTAGAAGTTCTGTAAGGATGCACTAACAAACCATGATAACGAGTGAAACCTCTGCTGCGGAAAAAGATAATTGCAGTTCTAGTAGCAGGGAACATTTTAGTCTGGGACATGTTTAAATGTGCAGCATGTCCCATTCCAAGTTGCTCGTGTGCTTACGTGGAGTTAATATTGTAATCTTTGCTGCCCTGGAAGCTGCTTTATTGGCATTAGTGCACTGTATTTCGAAGTTAGTAAGGTGGTGTTGCACCCTGTTGCCACTGTAGAGGAGCGGAGCGGCAGTGAGGCACTCAGAAGTGAACACGGAGATTTTATTGGATTTTTATTGGACTTCAGTGAATGTAGAGACAGTTAGGAAAGGTATTCATTTTTCAGGCTGCGTTACCATCTGTTCACACATTGGAAAAAAAAAAAATCAATTAATACATCTACATATGTTTCATACTGAATCTTTAAGAGCAAAATGCAAATGGAACAAATGCCATTCTTGGATACATTCCTGGCATCCATAACTGTTTGAAAGTTATAATGTTATTCCCTTTTAGCTGATTGAATAGTCATCATAAAGCAGCCGGCTAGATAAATAGTTTACAAATGCAATCTCTTAGTTTCCAAAGTAAAGTATAAATACATCAAAAACAATCAAGTGAAATCATGATAATGGTAACTATATAAATTGCAGCACACTGGTTATAAATATGTTGCCTCCTCCAGTGTTATGATATAAAGTATAAGTGCTTACATAATCACCTCTCAGTGACAAACAGCACCTATCATACAGTGCATGTATAGTGTAGAAAGATCTCAAGACCATTCATCGTCGTCATGCTCCAAACACCATTAACAATAATACATTTAGCCCATAACACAACATAAAAAGCCCGTTCACTTGCAGATACAGACACACATACATGCACACAGACACATACGGTACAAGTACCCTTTTATGATCATAGCTACGGTGAAGAGTTTGTACATCTGCGAACCTTCTCCACGTGGTTGTTTTCATGTCTGCCGTGCTTCCTCTGCCTCTCGTCTTCTTCTCATATTCACAAAGAGAAATACTCTGGGGCCTGCTGTGTGAGTTCTGTTCAGCGAACTGCAGGCAAGCACACAGCTCAGTAGGGACCAAATAGTTTCCTATTAAGCCCACACTACTTTTTTTTTTTTTTTTAAAACATCTGGGCTTTAGTGCAAGTTGGTGTGTGATACTGTCTGTGAATTCTGTAGTAAGCGCTCGTGTGAATATGTGTGTATCATTCTACCTTCCATGCAGGCATCCTGTCGGTGTATCGGGTAGCTGCACCAGTGAGGCAAAATCTTTAATAGGTCTAATTTTTTCTAGCAGAAAAACATATCTACTTCAACAGTGGCCGTGAGTGTCAAAAAAAAACTGTGTCATGGACTAACACGAGATTTATGTATTGTATTTGGTATTAAATTTATGGTGCATCACTGCCTGAAAACTGCAGGGACAGGTGGTGACACAGGTTTGCCACTGATTTTTATCATCCAGAAATCAAAATATTGAAGACAGATGCTATAATCGTTTTTTTTACGGCACATATTTAAGACATATGTATTTATTCATTCTGTTCCTATAAACACACCTCAGTGCAGTCAAGTGGCTTTTTAGCAAATAACCTTTTACATTTATTTTATTGCTGCAGTACTTCCCATTATTAAACATAAACCCTGCTGTCAAATATGTATCAGTAATATGAGGTTATTTGTATGGAGCTTATCTGAACTGTAACTGCTGAAACTGTTTTTTATTTCAATGCTTCCTCACACCCTCATGTTTTACCACACAGGGGAGTTGTGTTACTAAAAGAAATATGCCTTTTGGTTTAAAAGACCATCTGCTATTTTACTTAGTTTTGTGATTTAGTTTTTTCTGATAAGCTGCACCCACACTTCTTGTAACTCATTTGCCTTTCCATGTGTGAGTCTATTCCTCGTTTCATTTGAGGCCTGTGCGCTGTACACCCCTCTGTTTACATTCATCAGAGGCTTCTGTCACAGTGGGGTCACTCTGCCGTTGAACTGACTTCATTTTACACTAAACCCGTGTCAGTAATGATGTGAAGGAGGTGGAACAAGGTTCCACCTCTTGAACTGGCTGTGAAAAATAAAAACTGATCTTGTAGTTCATATCGTGATAGTCATTGCTTGAGAGAGGCGTTAATTCTATAGTACAATTGTAGCATTGGGGAGCATTGGGTCTATATAAAAGCAGATTTTTGGGGCAAAGCTGCTGTTTATTTTGACTGTTTCCAAGGCAATTTTCTTTGCAGATAAAAAGCGAAAGGCACTGACTATTACCTGCACGCATATTCCACCACTTCCAAATTTGATACAAATCACGTGAATGGCTTACTCCACCTCGATATTCTGATTTATTCCAAACGTTTCGATTATGACAGGTGCGAAACACTGATATTACTCAGTTTTAGGATAATTTTTTGACGTGGATGTAGCACATTCAGTAAATATGTCTCGACCGGATTTAGCACAGTTCAGTCAGACAAGTTGCGTTTTAAATATTTTATTACAACAGCATAATATATTTAAAGTCTAGGCTCTGAGCTCATCACTCCCCACCGATATGTTTACATACAGGCGTTGGAGGGGTGATGGATACAGGTGGATGCTGCAGGTGATGGAGGGGACGTAAAGAGCCCGCAGCAATGATGCAGTGCAGCATCGGCATTGGCATGTCAGAGAAAGAGCTGGGAAATTCTTCCAGTTTAAATAAAGCAGCAAATTGGAGGGTTTGTGTTTGGTAAATGGTGTGTGGAGAGAGAGGCATATCACAGGTGTATGCAGCAGCGCAGCTCGAGATGACTGCCTGAACTGGCATCGAAGGCATCGCTCCATTTTGTGACACATGGCCTCTTGCCTCTTTACGGTCTGCTATGGTCAGTTTACCCACAGCAAAACTCCTGCATGTACAGTGGATATAAAAAGTCAAATGACCCGTGGAGAACTTGGCTTTAAGACTGCCTAGCTGGCTCTATATCCAGAGGGAGAGGGCGGGGCAGGGCTGGTTAAGGAT
>JAPQRN010000006.1:6676074-6710321 GCA_037367275.1 Coranthus polyacanthus | reverse complement strand
ATCCTTAACCAGCCCTGCCCCGCCCTCTCCCTCTGGATATAGAGCCAGCTAGGCAGTCTTAAAGCCAAGTTCTCCACAGGTCATTTGACTTCTAGATGTCAATGGAGTATGCTATTACCACCTACACCCGCTCCCTGTCCTGAATCTGAAAGATGCAGCATCAGTCTTTTACTCAGCGTGGAAGTGGCAAAACAAAGTATAGAAAACAGATTCAGCTGAAACATAAAGCCATACAGGTTTTAAAGGTGTTTTGCACTTTTGTGTATGATTTATCCATTTATTTCAATTTGTTACAGTAACAAAGGAGAGTACGAACAAAAAGCTTTCAGCCTAGCCTCCACTCTGCATTTTACAGTCCAGGCAAACAGGTTTGGTTTTGCAAGACAATGTTTTGCTTAACAGTACATAATGGGGGAAAAAAAGTCTTTCTAATACAAAAGGACCTACTTTGCATTACTGGCCAATGGTGGAAAACGACGACAGCCCATTTAAGAATAGTATTTGGAAATTTGCTGTGAGAGTAACCAAGAATTTCATCAAGGTCACATATTCAATTTTCCACCACACAGAGAGAAATACCACCTGTCTGCTGCACTCAGTGCCGCTTTGGAGTCACTGCTAATGGCTCAACGAACATGTAAGCAAGAAGCAAAACTCTTAAGCCCATGTCTTCCAAGCTTTGAGCAACCAGTTCAAAATTATCACACGCTGCAGAATTGGGTGATGTACTAATGTACTAATCAACAGGTGAAAAGATTTATGTTATATACAGTTTATATAGTATTTGCGTGCAAAAGGGATGTGTAGGTATGAGGAAGATATAGTACAGAAATGCAGAAACAATGCAGCCAAAGCTTTTGTGTTTTCAGCCTTTTTTTTTTTTTTTTTTTTTTTTTTTTTTTACAAATACGTGTTTAGCCCACACCATTGTTTGAACCTATTCTCATCACAGCTACTGATAATCCCATAGTAACAGTGCTGCAGCAACCCACAACAATCGCAGTCTGGGGGAGGTAAATCAACTACAAAAAAGATGCAGTGTGTGTGTTTGTGTTTGAGCAGAGCGTGCAGGGAAGCACACATGGCAGATTTAACAGGCTGGTGTGCAACAAAGAGCTGTTCCTCTTCTTCTCCAGTCAGCTCAACATCACGCTTATGTCTCCAGCTCCCAGCCAGCAAGTCTAACTAGACGGATAGATGGATAGGACATGGGCTGATTGTTTTACCAGCACTTATGGAGAGGAAGATGCCGATGCCCAATTTTGAGGTGGTGTAGTTTTCACCTAAAGAAAAAGTTTCATACAATGATGATGCAAAGATTCTGCAGTGTGACACAAGACCGGACTGGCAGGCTGACTGAGCAAATGTTGGAATTTTCTGATATTTTGTGTATGCCCAGTACACTGTTTGAGCTGAAGTAATGAGGGAGATTGGCACACAGTAAACAAAATTCATTTAACCACTGAATTGGATACATAATTTTGCAGTTCTATCTCATTTTATCTCTGCACAGAGAAACACAAATTCACACCACAAAGCCTGGAAAAAAACAATGAAGTGAAAAGCAAAACCATCACCACAGCACAAAATAATAGCCTGTCTGCACAGAAAATACAATTCACAGCTGACGGGACAGACAGTGACAGCATAATGACTACTGCTGCTAATGCAGGTACTGCACTGCACTCCAACAACAATGCAGCAATTTCATTAGCCGGGCACATTCTGCCAGGAGGATATTGAGTTGTGATGCCAGAAACATCAATGACAGTGAAATATTGGAAATGGAGTCTTGTTTTGATGGCAGCCTAAATGCGCAAAATGAGGTGAAAAACATACAACAAATAACAAGTAGGGCTGAAAATCAGATATGATTTCAGATAATAATCTGCAGTTGGTTGGTGTTTCCGCTCATGAGATCAGACTCTGCAGGTATCCTTAATACTGTCACTGCTTCTCCCTGTTTTTTCCAGGTTGGAATAAACGAGTGGACTATGAACCAGGGACAGGCAGTAAGCAGCTCTTTCCCAAGATGCACCTGGAGACCTGTGGAGGTCCGCTGTCATCAGTGAGGACCACAGTGGAGCTGCAGACCAGCCACATTGGAAAGGGCTGTGACCGTGAAACCTACTCTGAGAAATCTCTCCAGAAACTCTGCGGTTGGTTCTGCCGTCTGACTTTGTCAAAAAAGACATTTCTGTTACGTGTTAAACACCATATTCTTGCTTGTGTGACACAAATGCCAAGTAGCTTAAATGAAGTGAGCATTTCTGGCATGTAGCATTAATCACATGAGAGTGGGACCTGTGGCTATAGCGGTAAAATATATACAGTAGATGGCTGATCAAAGATGACTTCTGACTGAAGCACAAACAGAAAATTAATGCAGTGAATTAGAAGTAAGTTGCTGCTAAAAGCTTCAGAAGAATCCAGGCTCTCACTACCAGGGTCAGACAAGGCCTTAGGCACCTGTCTGTGCCCTTTTTAAGCTAACATCTGAAAGCTCCCAGTCCGTGTTGCTTTCTTATCTCAGCTCGTGTCCCTGGTAAACCCCTGTGCTAAATGAAGGCACCAGAATGGCAACTTAAAGCTGTGTCACTAATGATATGACAGAGAGAGGGCATTAGCCGCCCCAGATGCAGCCACACTTTCTCCTCAGTGACTGATGAGCAGCCGAGCTGCCGTGTCGGTGCCCAGAGCGCCGAGAAAGTAGCCGAGCCTACCCACCCCCCACCCACACTGCACCACCAGCAGGGGGGCTGGAGTCATCATCTTTGACTAACGGCCTTCACAAGCCCCATTCCAGCTCATCTGAATGCATAACATTTCCTCCCTGCCTCCCCTGGCTCCCAGTCTATGCATGGTTTACCACTAAAGACTCCTTTTCAGGCACCTCATAATCGTTATCTGATAGCGAATAGAATAAATTGTAATTGCTTTTTTAAAGCACAATCAATTTGAGATAATGTACAAAGACATCGGGCAAAGAGAAAGCTGCAGCTGGGTGCTGGAGAAGTCGATGCGTATTTATTTACTGAGGGAATCTAATTAGTGGAGTCAGAACGTCGACACTGGCGTGAGTACGAGGGGGGAAAAAATGCAGCTTTACAGACAAGAAAAAAACATCAATTAATGTGCTAATGCTGTGTTATTAGCAGAAAGGAACAGACGCATGTTGCAATTGTTTATCTGGACAAGGGAGACATGGTGAATTCTGACACTGCCCATTTTTTGTCTGAACAGCATGGTTCCTGTATTACTTTGATTTATTACCATCCGTAAGCTGTTACAGACTATTTATAAATGCGGTTTAATGCGTGAAATGCATTTTTCACTGTCACACTGACAGGCAGAGATAGATCAGTAAGGGCACGTCAAAAGCATTGGGGGAGCAAGGGGAGAGACGTGGTAAAAATAATGTTAGTCAAGGTGACAGTCTGGAAAAAAAAATCTTCAGCATCAAGTTTTTTGTGTTAAAGGATTGTATTGTTGTTATTTCAAACAAAAGCAGACAAAGGGAAAAGGATGATTCAATTCAGTGAAGAAATTAATGGTTTGTTAATGAGAATGTATAGGGATCGTATAAATGAAATTCACTTTAACGTGCTGTTCTTTTCAACAAGGCATCGCTGTATCTCTTCTCGCCTTGTGTTGCCATAGTACTCGGTCAATATGTCCTGTCTGTTTCCTTAGTGGCGCGTTTTATTGGTGAGCTATGGGCTAAATTTGTGAACAGTGACTCACATCTCATTCTTTTTGAAAGTCAGTTTCATTTGCTATGAATCAATACCCACATCCTCTATCCATCTCGGCCCATTGATTACATATTAAGCCTTGCCATCTGCCATACTCATAAGTAATCATAGCCAAGGTTAGGCCAATATACACTGCATATCTGCCGTGATTGTTATTGACACATTTTCTATCGCACCTCTTATTGACGACCCAGGGGCCTCCTCGGGCAGCACTGACCTTCTCCCTGCCCCCAGCACGGCCACAAACTGGACAGCTTCACTGGTGACTGACAGCGGGAGAGACAGCGACTTGATCTTCAGGTTTGACGGACGTCAGGCTGCTAAAATCCCAGACTGGGTGGTACCACAGAATCTGACTGACCAGTTCACCATAGCAACATGGATGAAGCACGGGCCGAGTCCTGGGCTTAGAGCTGAGAAGGAAACCCTACTCTGTAACTCCGACAAGACTGGTGAGTAGTACGCTGGAAAGTATATATTGATTGATTGCAATTCTCCATTGGATTGTATTTTTTTTTTTTTAAATCAGTGAGTGAAAGTGTTATGTATTATATCATCAAGTCATTAGTGGAAAACAAGAAAACACTGGCACAGGGCAGGGTCTCTGCAGATAAATATACCGCTACACACTTCTAGTGGGTCGTAAGTGATTATATGAGTCTTTACGTTGTTTTTATCCTGCATACTGCGCCTTTAAGTCAAGACTGTATAGAGAATCACTCAGCTGTGATCTCTGTAGATCTTTAAGTGAGCTGATCCCCATCAACAAAATGGTTATTTGTATAATATTACCATCGTATCAGGCTGATATGATGGTCTAGACAATGCATGATCCATGACCGCGTCGGCTGAAATTTGAAAACATATACATCATTCAACATAAATCATCCAAATGGATCTATCAGTCTCCAAGTCTCCAATCTGGGACTCTGGTGACAAGTGTCAGGGAAATCATTTTAATGAAAATCTGGCATACACATTAAGTACTTTTTAAAACTTAAAGTAAAAGTCATTATTTACAACTCCAGTCCAGTGCATGAGAATGTATTCATTAAAGCTTATAGTACAGTAAAAAACCACCAAGTGAGGCACAGAAGGTATCTGAGATTTACATAACCTCATTTATCTTTAAATATGTGTAAATATACTTAAATGCACAGGCAAATATTCCCTCAGCATGTATAATCAGAACTAGTTGAGTTAAACTCATTATCACAGTCTGCAATGCTCTTACCATTTTAGTAGTATACGTAAATGTGTTTAGTTACCTTGACCTTTTGTAAGTGCTTTATGCACACACGTGTAGATCACGATCTGATGCATTTGGGGAAAATGTCACTTTAACACCATGCAAACTGTACATTTCTCTAATAGCGCAGCTCAACAAATATAGTAACATTTTTGCTGCTTTGCCAACAGGCCTGATTTTGTTGTAAAACTTCCAGTATGAAAAGCTGTCAGAAAGCTGTCCTCTTTCGAAGTATCGTCCCAGGCCCTACTTTTTCATAAAGCCAGATGCCAGACTGGATTTACCTGACAGTGAGCTGGTCCCTGGTGTCAACCCCCCCCCCATTTCTCCCTTTCTCCTACAGAAATGAACCGTCATCACTACTCCCTGTATGTCCATAATTGCCGCCTGGTGTTTCTGCTCAGGAGAGACTTCACCCTTGTGGACACGTTTAGACCGGCAGAGTTCCACTGGAAACTGGAGCAGGTAGGGTGCTGATTTTAGGACACATTCAACAGACAGGTGAGGTGAACTTGTGAAATGTAACACAATTGACCTCAGTTTAAAACCTCAGATCACTTTTGTGGATTTAAAAAGTAGGTTATGTGCCAGTATCTCACAGAGCGGGATGAAGCCAGCTGCCTGGATTAAACCTATATTAAAATCCACTGGGATTTGTTTTCTTAACTTAATCCATGCCGGGCTGTATTTGTGCGCTATTAATGGAAGACTCTCTGTACGGTTTGGGGTTCATTTGCGGAGTGTGGCATGAGGTTTTTTAAGGAGGAAGGACCAGTCCACAGGACTTCACCAATTGGTTTCACATCAGGCTCAAAAACACCTTTACACACAGCCTCAGTCATGGTGAACTCATACCGCTCCAGTTTATATGTAAATTTTGTAACTTCTCAACACATATTTGCCATGGATTTGAAGACGGTTGGTATTTTATTACAGCTGGAGCATTTTTTCTTTCGGTGCTCTGCCATTTCACTGCATGACATGTTTTTCTGAGGAATCAAATATATCCAGAGATAAAACACCTACTTACGTGACACAGGATCAGAATTGGAAATGATTGCAAACACTTTTTTGGGAGGATTTTTTTGGCAGAGTAATACTGGCTAAAGTAGGGCAAGACTAGGAATGTTAGAAAAACACTAAAAGATTCAACACTTGGATTCAATGAATCGTGAATCAAAATCTGCAGTTTTCTCACTAATTTTTAAGATTCTCACTTAATTTTTAATTAAAACTCCATTTAGGTGTCGCGCTTTTGGGTAAAAAGTGAACTTTGTCCTCATCATATGTCATACTTTCAAATACTATATACCAAACTTTCAAAGTGATGGATACTTGAACAAACAGGCAGAGTACATAAGGTCTGTGTGTGTGTGTGTGTAGATAGCAGCTGTCTATTGATCAAGGATGCTGTCTTAAAGGCAGACAGGTCACCTCGACTCTCAAGACCCTGTGCTCACCCAGCGAAGACATCTGATTTGGGGGAGAGGCTCACAGCTGAGCCGTGACATCCAGATGCAGCCCACAGGACTAATTTGATCAGACAGATCACTGGTCTTTATTGGGGGACAGCATGAAAGAGGTCGTACATCAGCATCTTGACTGCACATTGTGTGTGAGGCATTGTCTGGAGGAATTTAGACTTATGCTCCAGAGTCAGACAATTCCTCTGGGGTTTTCTTTTTTTTTTCATTTTTAAGATGGTACTTTTTTTTCTTTTTTTTTGGATCCCAAGCTCACCAGAGATATACTGTATCTTGCCAATCCCAGGGCTTTCAGTCACAAAGGTGATCTTCATTAGGTAAAGAGCCTTACCTTCACTTATATACTGACTAAACTGGCACTGGAAGAACTGGCCCCTCATCCAGTTTTGTGTTGTAATGCAGTCCAGCTAATACCTTGCCAAGTTCGGCTTTAAAGGACCAGTGTGTAGGATTTATTAGCATCTAGCAGTGAGGTTGCAGATGGCGTGAAATACCCTCTCTAGAGCTAATGTTTGGTTCGTCTATTCCGAGCTACTGAAGAAACATGGCGGCATAACATGGCCGACCCCATGGAAGAGGACCGTTCCCTCTGTAGATATAAAGGGCTCGCTCAAAGCCAAAGAAAATGCAATGATTCATAGTTATACGTGATTACGCCTTCATGAAAAGATAATTATGAAGACTTCTATTTCTGCTAATGCTCACAACTTGAAAGCAATTTAAAGAGCCAGAGAAGGTGTGTGTCTCTTTGAAGCTTGTTTGTGTGTGTTAATTCTAATATGTCAAATGAGAGATGATTTCTGTATCCTTCAACTGCATCACGCCACATTAGGTCGGTTTCCTCCCCTGCTTCATTTAATACATTTATTTTTAGAAATTAAGTTTGCAGGATTTGACTTTTCGTGTGGTTTCAGATGGTTAGTTAATTCTGCAGTCTTGTCTAAATTGATCTCGATTTTTTCACTTATTACCTCTTGGTGATAAAAGTTTATACCCACTATGCTGGCGCTACATACATCTTTGTAACAAGTTGCACAATAGTTGTTAAACTGTAAAGTTTCCTGGGCACGTCTGAATCTCCTCTTTTTTTCTTTTTTTTTTTTTTTACCCCTCTCTCATCTCCCTCCCTCTTGTTAATAGTTGTCTCTGAAACCCCGGGGCATGAAAGGAAACTTTCATTAAGTCGCTATCTCCCTTCGCCTCTCGCCACTTCCTCCTCCTCTGCTAATGTCTTTTAAACCAAATGAACTTCTGAATACCTCCAACCCAAAAAGGCCTTCCACAGAAGAATCTCCTCCTCTTCCTTCATTGATTTATCACGCAAGTCCAATTAATTTCTCATACAATCCAATCAGGCATTGTGAGCAGCTACATAATGACTAGAATATGTGGAAGAGATGGTTGCAGATATTAGTTTTACCTGCTGAAAAACTTGTATACTATCTGTTAATAGCAGGCAGAGAGTTGTTTGAGTCTTTATGCAGAGACCTTTTGTGCCGAGCATGATTTAGTATTTTGAAGCTTTACTATCTGTGCTGTGTATTGTTAAAAGAGATGGCCTTCGGTTTTTATTGACTTTATTGAAGGGCTTTGTATTGAGCTTGTATTGAACCCGTCTTTTGTGCGCAGTTTCATATTCTTTAATTGCAAACTTTTATTGAAGAATCTCAAAGAAGGCGACTGTCAATCTTGAATGTGTTTTCTGAATGAACCAACTATGTAAAAAAAAAAAAGAAAAGTGAATTGAGTATGCAGTCGAAGAAAAAGCCTTTGGATAACACAAGTGTCTAGAAAATTCATTCTTTTCTTCTACAGTGTTTTAACTACAAGTGAGGTTTTATTACAGACTTATCATTTGAACGAAGCAATTCTTGCTGGTTGACAGAAGAAGGATGCACTTTGGTTTGGAAAATATTTCTTAGGTATTTTTAATGCATCTTTTGTGTTAAAATCCACTTTTTCAACCTAAGTTTAATAATTTCTGCCTCTGGAAGCGCTTTCAGGAGGTTGGTCTTGAATGTTACTAAAACAGTAACAAAAAAACAACTTAAAAGGTACAGTTTGAGGTCACAGAATACTAGTTGTTAGTCGTGCTTCACAGTTTGCATGTTTTCAGGAAGTTTGATAATGTGTCTCATGGACGGAGATATGTACAGTTAGAACAGAGCCTGCGTTGCATCCTCGTCTGACACCGCAGAGAGACTTTGGCGAGCGGAGAAAATCAATGAGAAGTCACCTCAAGTGCAACCAGCTGCAAAAAGAATGAGAAAAACCAACTGGGATAATTGAGATCTAAGTGGTGTTTTCATGCAGAATCTACTTTGAAAGTGGAAATGTCATCACTACCTCAGATACCCCATAGAAAACACTTACGTTTTCCCAGAATGCAATCAGAAAAACACTCACAGGGACTATTTCAGGTTTAACCAGTAGACCGCAGTATGAAATGTCAAATGTAGGCAGGTTTAAAGGTCTCTTATGTTGTGAATTCTGTCAGTGCAGCAGCTACGCCTACTAATAAGTGATCAAGCAGGAGCAGGTCCGCACTTTAGATTTTAATGCATGACACAAGGATGGGGTAGCAACTCAAGTTTAATACTTTGTACCTCTAGTTCTTCTGTCAAATGAGGGGCTTGTGCTTTTCCAGAAAATCAGTTTGTATTCTCCTGTTTTGTACGCGTTGTCAGTACCAATGACTGAATCCACTGAATGCTTGTGAAGAAAGACTGACTGAAAAGCGTGGGCTATTTAAGTCATTACTGTGTCTCGCCTGCACTCTTGACTTTTCACCCCGACTTCAAGTGTCACAGTGTGGAAAAGCTACAATCAGTTTTCCCTTTAGACATGGATGGACAGCATGTTGTGAAAATCATTATAATATATTCTAAGCATAGCCCACACTTTCAGTCTCTCCTGCAAATGCAACAATTGGACACTGAGTAAAGAAAATCGAAAAGAAAATCAAAGTTTCCTAACACACTTCTTTATTTTATTGGTTTTCATCTTTGATTGATTTTTAAAGATCTCAGCACCACATTTGGAAAGCAAATCCTAGTTTATGACTCCAACTGAACCACTTTTGTCTGTAACTATCAATCTGCATGCTCTCTCTGGGTGTAAAAGATAAGAGACTTTCAAAGTGTGCCTCATGTCCATTGTGCACTTCAACACCGTTTAAATGCATTCTCAGTCATGACAATAAAAGATGCAAAACAGCACTTTTTGCCAACTTTTTGGCATGTTGTTCACCCGCAGTTCCCCACTAACTGCTCCGTGCTTATTGTCAAAACAAACATCTCCTGAGCACAATTTGAGCGTTGAACATCTGGCATTTTCAAATTGCCTGTTGTTGACTGCTGTCATCAGGAACTCCTTGTTAGTAAACTACGGGATGTTGAGGGACCACACTACCTGATGAGCTTATGAAATTGAGGTGTTTATATTATAAAGTGGAAAAAGGAGTGGTTTTGCGAGTAACAGTGAAGGTCCGCACAACATCTGTTTCACTCGGAGAGGGAAGAGATAGTAAAAGACGACGCATCACATACGCACACGCAAAACACACACACACACTCTGGTTGTCTCTCAGGCCCAAACCTGCAATGAGGTGCGCAAACCATCACCGCAGGCTGAAATAATAGAACATGCAGCTGTCTCCAATTTTTCACCAAATTAATGTGTAAATGAGGGTGGCGAAATTTTGATCCACGAACGAGATGAGCAGATGAGCAAAATAAGAGGCACATATTTTTTTTTTTTTTACATTTTTACCATTTTAGCAGAATGATTTGCAATAACTGAAACAGCAGAAAAAATATAATTATCACCAACCACTTTAATAGCAAATTAGCAATCAGAATTCTGGTCCGTTTTCAATGTGTCCAGCATTAACAGATGAGAGAGCAAAAAGTGTCTCTGTCTCTCATCCGTGTTGCTATTTTTCCTTCACTCTGTAACACACACTGAATTTCCTTCCTCATGGGAGGGGTTGTGTTGAATGATAGATGACTCCCACTAAAGAGCCCGCTATATTTAGAGCTACGCTGCACCAACTGGCTCCAAAGATCATGATGTGCACACATAGACATACACAAGGTTTTGGTGAGTCGTCCTCAGTGTCTGTTTGAAGTACATGCCATATTGAGACCTGTTTCAAGTCTTGTCTGTCTACCTGAGGCTGACTGTCCTTCCGCATAAACACACTGAAGCATTAAGCTCCTAAAAATGTTTTTCTGTGTGTTTAGAGCTTCCACATAGCTCCAGGGGAGGGCCAGCATCTCACTGTTTACTATGCTCAGGGCTACGATCTCACAGCTTTACTCATAAATACTATGACTGCTGTCCAGCTTCACCTCAAGAGAGATGAAGTGACATACAGTACACTGGCTTTATACACAATTATCCATGCCACACTATCTGTAAAATTGCACCAAGTGGAGCATACTGTTCCTCTGTGTCAAAGTCCCTCAGAATACAATTGTCATTGCAGCCCATTTCGTCAAGCTACTCACGCAGATTCACATCAAAACAATGCATGTACTGGGAGGAATTGTCCCTGGATTTTTTTTTATATTGACTGGCAGTCATGCAAATGGCCTTGTTTGTATTCATGTGGAGGATCGTATTGACAGCAGAAATCAATAAGCACTGAAAGATGGAAGGGTAGAGAGCGAGGACAAAGGTAGCACAGAAACTGAAGACGAATAGAAAAGGTAAATGAACTAAAAAAAAATCACCTGAGGGCATAAGATCGAAAGACAAAAATTGTTGAACAGAAGAAAGATGGAGTCAACAAAGGAAAGAAATGACAGACAGAGCTCCCCACTGGGAGAGCCTTGTGCCAGTATATTATATATTGGATAGAAAGAAACAAACAATAAACAATAGAACAACAGTCTTATTTCTTAACTGCTGATATCGCTGAAATGTAATTTGTCTGCTAGATTTGGTAAGCAGGACACACCTCGACACACAGGATGATGGACAGGCCTGAGATCGATAAAGTCACACAGGGTGCAAGGAGACAAAATAACTTGCAAAATAATTTAATAAGTGTAATGGGAGCAGGCAGTTGGCCGTTGCAAACCTTGCAGTATGATATCACTCATGCATCACAGACAACATTATCTTCTCTTTTCATATTCTGCTGAGGCGTCTTTCACCCTCTGCTATCACAGTCCGCTTCACAAATGAAATCAGCCTTTATTAAAAACACAGTTTCCAAAAGCCTGTTCTATGCAGTTTTCCATCATTTTTATTTCTTTCACATCCATGGATAATATTACCTCCCCTTTATGAGAGTGGGAAGTACTACAGGTCTTTGATAGGTGGAAATCGTGCTCAGTATAAATGACAGAGGTGAAGGAGCTATGGCTTGTATTACCGTGCTGACTGTGATTGTGTGGAAGTTTGCGTGTGGATCATATTGACAGCAGAAATCAATGTAGCAATGTGCCCTATTGTATTGTACAGTATGTGTATGTGACACCATTGTTCTGTATGTACTCGTGGTGATTTCCTTCTTTGCTATCCAGCAGAGCTGTCCTCAACTCTATGTCAACTCTTAGAGCTTTTTCGTACCTTTAGTTTGTTTGCTCTGGTCCCACTCAGTTGACAGGTTTGTAAACTCGGAGCATTTTCCCCTCGGTTAGGTTTCTTTTCACACAGAGAAAAGTCCAAACAAACTAAAATGCATCACTAAACACCACATGATAACATTTACTCTGCTTATTGGGCAGAATGTGGGTAGGAGGAAGAAAATAAATACAGGAAGAAGGCCCTTCAGGAGTAGTGTATATTTCTGTGAGAAACATCAGTCAGGGTGTGGAGGAGTATTATCTGACCAAGGTCGAACCATGTTCCCACCACAAACTAATCACCCCGGAGTTCATTTGGGATCAGACTGAGACCACTTCTTTTTAAGCATGTCGGTGTGGGTGTTTTGGTCCACACCCAAGTGCAACTACTTTGTACACAAATTAATTGCACTAAGAGGGAAAATGCACTATAATTTGATTCAAACAAGTTGAAGTCAAGCCTCACCGGTGACAAGCTCCGCTGTTGAATTTTTTTTGTCATTGAGTTAGTTTTGTCCAAAGTCAAAAGTGTCAAACATCAAGTGTCACTCTTGAAAAGTTTGTCAAATCTCAAATCATTAGGTACAGGTTCAAGGCATGACCCAGGCCAATCACGGATGGACGGGACATGACATTCCCACATCTCTACTGCACAGACATTGCCTTCAAATTGTGTCACACAAGCATCATGGCAGCTCCCATGGCTGCAGGATTTTGGCTTCATTTTGCATAAATGGTTATAACGTCTATGTCGGAAACTCTAATCATTTGTGACTTAAAGATAAGTCTCTTTTTCAAGGTCATTTTTGACAGGCTAATATCGAGTTTTAAATCATCTATGAAATGAAATGAAAGTTAATTTGTGAGTAATTTGCAGTAGGTCTTGTTCTTGTTCTTTTTATAACTGAGACCCAACTTTTTAATGCACATCCCTGCTGATTAAATACTCAAGGTGCGCGGCTATGCAAGGCCTGCCTGCTGCTGTTTTGTCGTCAAGGACAAAATATGGCATAGCATCAAGAAATAAAAAAGCCAATCTAATCCCAACTCTGGTTCAGAAGACTCACCTTCAAACCTGACCCACTCTAAAAAGAAAAATGCAGATAAGTCAGGTCAGTAGCAGCGATGGGACACTCGCACCTTGACATGCCATGAGAAACTGCTGTGAGATTTAGTGATGAACACCCTTACTTTGATGACACGGCGCAGGGTTTCTAACATACTACTATAGGAACCAGTAACCTGCAGCTCACTTTAGCATCGTAAGTGGCTGCCTCGGTTTCTGTACAGAAAATATCTACATTGCCACACATTTCGCTATTCCCCGTGTGCGCATAGCTGTGTGTTTGTGAGTATCCGAGAAATTGAAGACCTTTGGTATCACTTTGTGGTAAAAGGGGGAACAAAAGCCAAATAAAAGAAAATAACAGCACAGTAAAAGCTGCTGTTCTGTGCCATTCATCATATTAATCTGGACCAAATGGGTTCTTGTTCTCCCAGCAAATCTATCCCTTTACCCTTCGCCCTTTAGTCCCTCTTACTTTTTCTTTTCTTACTTTCTTGGCAAATAACACTCCCAGACCCTCCACCTTGACTTTCTGCCTACCCAAATAGTTTTTAAGAGAGAAAGTTTATGTGCAGTGCTGGTCTTGCCTCCAGCTGGCTAAAGCAGTTCCTGGATTGAGGGTGACTGTCAGAAACTGCAGTGGAGATTTATTGTCCGCATCCCACCCTGACCTAAAGTGTGATACAGAAAAGGATGAGAAAGAGAGATGAATTGAAGAAGCGAGAGACAGAGAAGTGGAGGAACAAGTGAGGCTGGCAGAGAGCTGGTAGATTTGGCGTAGGAGTATTGGTGGTTGCACATATTGTCAGGGTTAAGGTAATCAAAGGGAGGCGTGTGATGGATGTTGTGTGGCAGCAGGCAAGATGGCACATTGTTTTTCCCCAGTCTGTCTCCCTCTACGGTTCTGCTAAAGGTCTGTGGCAACTTTCACCACTGCTTGGTTTGTACTGACAGTTTAAACCGGTGGGACCATGTTTTTTTTTTTTCTCCTCGTGATGCTGCTGTTGTTTCACACTCTGTTTCTCTGCCTCTGTTACTCAGCTCTTCTGCTTTACCTTAGCATCCACAAATACTGCTGTATAGTAGCCTGCATGGCGTCAGGAGGCAGTGACTCACTGGGTCTGCCAGTTTGATGCAACAAACAAATCCAGCATGCATTAATAATGCACTCGGGCCTTACAGGAAATCAGCACTTTTGCCTCCTTAGCAACCAAAACATACAGTATCTATATATGCTACTGGCCACTGCCAGGATTCAGCAGCATAGATCATACTTATCTGCCCCAGTATTAACTTTCACTTCACCGTTATTGACAACATCAGATGTTTCTGGTAATGAGGCTTTGGGCATACTTTAATTTTTTCAAGGTAGACCAGCCCAACACACATTCCTATAACATCTGCCACCTCAAAATTCTGGCTATACACTACTATTCTTTTACATTGGCAAAATGTAATCTCTGGAGGTGATCCAGGTGGATGCTAATGATGACACGAGAGCAACAAAAGCATTTTAGTTAAAGGTTCAGGGTGTAATACTTAGTGGCATCTAGCAGCACAATTGTAGATTACAACCAATGGTGGCTGTTAAAAATGTGGAAAACACAAAAGCCCTTGTTAGATCCAGTGTTTCTCCCTGCGGTTAATCCATGGATCAGGTGGGCCAGATCACGAGAATGAACATTAGGATTAATAGCGGTTTTGGGTGGATGAAACAGTAAATCATCAATGAGGAAAACATTGACTCTTTAAAATGTAGCAGCAAGATGTGGACATTAACTAAACTGTTACACACTCTTTGCGATGTTGCTTTGTTCTGTGTTCTGCTTTATCATGTTCACAGTTAAGTTCATTTTGTTATGTGTTCATTACCTTGAAACCAGTGTACCACAGCCATGACACCATTAGTGCGTGGGTCTCAGGGCTTAATTGAGCCTCCAATGTTAGCACAGAAATGGTGTGAATAAAATAATGCTCCACTTGATGCTGAAAGAGTGTGTTCAATTCAATTTTATTTATTAAGCCAAATATCACAAATGAAGAACCATGATGACACCTACCTTTCACCATTTTCATTTTACAAAAAATAAAAAAAAAGGCTTAGGCTACTTTAAACAAATGTTTATTTATTAAATTTGCCAGTCCATGCTAGTTATATATGACTCGTTCTAAGGTGTCAAAACCAATATTATATTTCATTTCTGTAATTAGATCCCCATAAATCTTCCACACTGGATCTTTAAGATTTATCAAATCAAATGTGAAGTATTGAGTAAACAACCTGTGACTCATACCTCAATATTGCCTCACAGTTGACTGTTTTTTTTATCTCACAGTCTCTTAGTCCATGTCAAGTAAATGCTCTGATTGTCTAAACAACAAAAAAAAAAAAGCTGAGCTTAATTTAATTAAGTTCCTCCGAGTGAAAGATACAAATGAAAAAAAACAACTGTAATATGTTGTCAGTAAACTAACACACTAACTACTGATTACTATTACTACACTATTACTCACACATCGAGTACCAGCATTTGTCCCTCGCCACTTGAAATGTTACGTAAACAAATGTGACATTTTAGGGTAAAAATGCAATTTGAACCTTGGTTTAACCTTTAGATTTCTTATTCTATTTGCTTAATTCGGTCTGATCACTACCAAGAACTCAACCTGTAAGACTGTGGCTTCCTATCATTACAAAATCCTACTTTAATTGCTGCCCATTCTCGTATCTCTGGCGCAATTTTTTTTGACTGCATTAAACACTTCACTGCAGTTGCTGTGGCAGCGAGATTTTCAGTCTGATTTAAATTTGAAGGACGAATAGACTGAAGTGTCAGAGGTTTTGTTTTATTCCTCAGCAGTCCAGAAGGCAGAATAAAATGAAAGACCTGTTTAACTTGTCTGGCAAGAATATCATATGAGGGGAGATGTGATCTATCTCACCCATCCGGCTACAAATCACACTCAAAAATACCGAATACAGGCTCAGAATGTTTTCTTTTTACAGCTTGAATACAAAAATATCTATGCACAAACTACTGACTCATGCTGTACTTTCAGCCGAGTATCCTCTAAAATTGGAAGAAATGAAACCCCAGTGTGGGTATTTGGGACCTCAAAGCAACATGCTTCAGAGACCCTTCATGTGATTTGGGCTTAATACTTTCTATTGTTCAACTGTAACAAAATCCAGGGACTAATTATGGGTCTATATTTTGAAAGAGTGTGCAATAAAGGGCAGATTTAAAGTGGCTGCATGTAGTTAAAAAGCAGACATACATCACAGTGGGTAAGCGGTTAATGGCAAGTTATTATGACTGCCAGCTTCTTTAGTGCAGACATCAAACCCTTTTGCCGTAACTACAAAATCAATATCTTTTGTTTTCCATTTGATTTTATAGTCATCTGAAAATGTTTGCCTGTTATGTTGACAATATTCTTTTTTTTTTTCTTTCTCTCCACTGATCGGGTTGGCACTTGATTTCTTTGTTCCGTCAGTCGTCACTGGGTTTTTGACAAACCTCTACTAACTTCTAAACATAATCAGGAGCAGATTATGGTGTGTTGTTCCACAGATCAACACCTCTCCTGTGTCTTTTGGTTCTCCTCTTTGAAAAACATTTTGCAACTAATGTGCGTATGCAGGAATACATGTGCTCTAAACACATACACGCCCTCAACACGTAAACCTAAACGCCTCCTTTAAAGTAACTCATTACACATTTCTTTACTGTTGGTGCGGAAAACAGGCCAGTGTTATGCAAATTAAAAGAAAAAAATACTAGAGACTATAAAGTCTCAAAGGATTTTCCCTTTTAGTTTGTTTTAAGGCATCATTTTCTATTATTAACTCAAATAAATACCTGCAAATTGCAATTGAAAGCGGAGAAAAGAGTCAGAAGTTGTTTTTTGACAGGTATGAATTGACAAACCAATTCCCCAACTGTGCAGGATCAGCCTTAAATTGGAACATATGACATGATCCTGTGGCCAGGAAGCTTATACTGACTACCAAGATAAACAAAGCATTTTAGGACAGATAAGTGCTGCATGACTTGCCGTCAGTTGCCACAATTAAATATGCTCAGGTCCATGTAGCGATAACGATGCAAGATAAGTAGGTCAAAACTAAAACGGTTAGTCCATGTAGCTTGATGTTTACAACAAATCACTGTGACTTTCTAATCGACTCGGTTTTTACATGAAATCTTACAAGCAGATGACCTGTAGCATTCAGGATAATGTGTACTGCAGACATCTTACCTGTAGCTGCTGAACGCACCGAAATCAACAATAACATTCAGTAACCTACTTTTCTCCATTCTGCTCCATATAAACCCAACAGGGTAAGAAAGTCAATGTGATCAGTCTCACTAAAATGACCATGAAGCCTAAAAAAAACCTTTTTATATTAGTGTGTTTGTGTGTGTGTGTGTGTGTGAGTGTGAGTGTGAGCGTGGCCCATTATACGCTTGTGGAGAGGTCATTTGGCTGTTGACTCCCAGTCTCTGCTGGGAGCGGCTGCATAATTGCTACTCTAATTAGTCACTTTTGCCAGCCGGTAATTCATAGTCACCTTCAAGTACATCTCCAATATGCACACACACATGCATAAACAAGTATACAGTACAACTCTTATACACATCCATGCTATACACACACATCCAACAAAAGCCTTTCCTATGCTATCACTCTCTTTTAATTGTTTCTTCTATTTTTGCAATTATAGGCTCTCAGAAAAGCAATTGTGGATGCTTACAACAATTGACATGATAATGGTTTCCATGTTGACACTGAGCTGACAATGATTTATGGCAATTATGTGTTAGCAAACAGCACTTTTACTAATGAAACTGGAGGCGAAGTATTTCCAAGCCTATATTAACAGCACTTAATGAGAGACTTTGTCACAGTCGTGGAGCGGTTGGACAACAATACTTTATGTCTGACATGTCGTCTCTTGGTTTTAGAATTGATATAATCAACTGTTAGCATACACGTAGGCCACGATGTCTGTAGATGCCTGTACCTCCTGTTTGTCATGGCGGGATCACCTGCTTCGAGCCTCATTTGGTACCCGACCCTCCAGGACCAACCAATCAAATCCCTTCATTTTGCAGCCCTGCTTTCACTTTGCCTCTACAGTAACTTTCTCATTCCTTCCCTGGCTCCTCCTCCCCACCCCTCTTTAAAGTCACCTTGCCTCCAATGCTCATCAATCTCTGTTGTGGATTCTCCCTCCACCAGGCCCTACAGCCGCCACCACCCCCAACTCCCTAACTCCACCTTTTCTCTCTGCTCCATCTTTTTGTTTTGCTCTGCTCAACACTGTGACAGTAATCCTAAGAATAACCTCATATTTATAACCATCTCTTTTTTTTGTTCGTGTGGTTACACAACTCGCCTTTTTTATGCAGGCACATCGCTGCCACTCCTTTATGCTCCAGTAACACTTTAATAAAGTTCTTTTTTTGTTAAGCATTTTGTGTTTATTTTCAAGATTTCCAGATTAAAAATTACAATGATTGCTTGATTGAGACTCTTATTACCTGAATCTAGATTATATGTTTGATTGATTTCACTTTAAAATCAGTCCTTTATTGTATAGCTGGTCTGTTTTTGTTTTGCTTCCTCCTACTTTCTAGGTAATGTTTCTCAAGTACCCTCTGATATGACCCATGGGAGCATTTGATGAATTAGTGGCCCTAACAACAGAATGACAAAATGGCACAAATAACATTAAAATATTCAGAATCACCATTGTGTTTATGTTGTGACATGGTTGAGGTTTTGTTATGATTAGGGGCAAAAACACCTTGGCTTGGTTTAAAATAAGTATATAGTTAAGGTTAGATGGCCTTTGTTGTCACGGTTACAACAATATACACGCTTTTACAGAACGGCCACGGGTAAAAGAAACATTTGCTTTAGTTTGGCTTTTTTAAAATCCAAAGCGTGGTTGATCAAACCATCTAGGACTTGCATGAAACTACATCCCTTGTCCTCATCTGTATGTGTAGTCCCTTCTTATGAGTCAAAACAGCTGGGGAACCATCGACAATACTTAGATGTACTGTATCTCATTTTAGGCCGGTTGCTTAAACAATCGATGGGAACAACTTGAACGGGGAAACAGTCTCTGTTATGTGTATAAATATGACCAACAAATCATTTCAAAGTGTTGTCTGATTCTTTCTAAGTGTGCAGGATTTTGTAGCTGCACAAAAGTGGCAGAGGGCAGAGAGAGCTCAACAGAAAAGATCAAAACCTTGCTTACTTCCTTCCCTTTCTACACCTGTGGGTTTGTGCAGTTGATATGCTTGTCAGATATTTTGTTATGGACTTCTGTTCGACTGAAAAAGTATGTGGAAAGGGAGTTTCAGTTACAGATCAACGATCCGGCAAAGAGTGAGCCATATTACTACCTTAAGGGTCATCTAGCAAGTCTGTCCACATCAGTATTGCTCATTTTATTTAAACTTTCTATTTGTTCTATGATCTGTTGTGATTGTTAATGGAAAATGACTGGTATATCGTCTTTAAGAAATAAAGATAGGAATGGTGTGGCCTTGGTATAACAGTGGAAAGGAAGTTAAAAGGTCATTCTTAGGGCAGTTGATAGTTGGGTAGTGTTGTGTGTGACTTTGACTGTGGTTATTTAGATATGAAGCATTAACACTCTTTTAATTCAGTCCTAAAAGAGTCTAAAACTGCTGGTTTTTGTCTGCCTTTGCATTGGTCTTTTTGTTGTTTTCCCTGAAACAAACAGAACTGTGGACGTTAACGAACATAAACTATCACCACTGGCCAAAGCTGTAACAAATGACATAAGTGAAAAGATTCGTAAGTGAACATCTAGTATCACATAAAAGAAGATTAATGACGTGATTCTTTTCCCTCAAGGAAGCAGCTTAAAGTTTTTCCTCACTTTTCCTTCAACTTTCCCTTTCTTAAACTGTTTATTTTCGTCTTTGCCATCCACCTTTTTCCTCCCTTTCCTTCCCTCTCTTTCTTTCATCTCTCACCATCCTTCTTTCCCTCACTGTCATGTCTCGGCCCTGCCACCTCCCAAGCTCAGATCACCTCATCTCTCTTCATTCTTCTCCCTGTTCTATCTCGTTCCTCCATCTCTTGTTTGAAGTTAGGAGGTTGGGTTGGGTGACAGATCTCTTTAAGACTTTCAACTCCAAAGGACTTGAGGCAACAACTCCCACAGTCAGGTTCTAATGGTGAGACAGGCAGAGAAGAAAAGAGACCAAATAAACTGCAGCGTGAAGAAAGAGTGAGATAGACGGGGGGCAGATAGCAATTTTGTTTTCTTCTCGCCGTCGTGTGCCCCAAGAGATGATGGATCTTTGATGTGTGATGTTTCCGTTCTCTACCTCTCTCTCATTCTCTCTCCCTCTCTCACTCTCACTCTTTCTTTCTTTGTCCTCTAGTTGTTTCGCGTCCTCCCTCTCCTTTGTTTGTGTGGTTATTTATTTCATTCATTCCTTCCGTCTGTCAATTTGCATCATGCACAGACATAGGGAAGTGTAGCGATCGGGGAATACAAAACTTTTTGCTTTCCTTTCATAAGCAAGCTAAGCCAGAGCTGCTCTCCTAAACTTTAACTTCAGCTTTGAAGTTTCGAAGTTGACACTTAATGACGGTGGACCGATGCGGTGATGTATCCTCGTGGAATCACTGTCTTTCCCACAAACACACACCCTTGTGGACACGTGTTGAGTTTACAACAAAGTGGTAGATTCTCTGAGTTATTTCCAGAATTGAGCATTTTAATTTACACTGATTTCGCCCCCTCTCCGTCCAGCTGGCGTTCCCCCATACATGGCAGTGCACCTGTTGTCTTAAGATGTAATCATTTCTCTGAAAAGATGCTGAACTTTTGTGCCACCTCGTTCAACTCTCTCGAAGCTATATATATATGTACAGTATATTTGTGCTCAATTGGAAACTAAAAATATTACATTTTGATGTGTAATTATCAATGTGCGGCAGGGCCAACTTTTTATATTGGCTATACTGGTGTGCCCAACTTTTTATGTGCACCAGCAGATAATTTAGGTGCACCCAACATTTTATTTTATGAATTCTAATAATTATTGTTTATCCCTGTTAATATATTGTAAGTATTGTACAATTTCTGACTCCTGGCGAGGGGGCTGCTCTGCTGGCCATGCATCTGTCACGACACAGGACCGCGTTTCAGTTCGGAGCATCGACACTTCAAATAAATGCTACGAATGCAATAATGTTGCCCATTTTATCATGTCTGAGAGATGGAAATTGGACAAGGAATTTAACGTGAAAGGCAGACGATGCCACCTCCGCCAATGATGCCAGGTCAGGATTAGGCATCTTACTGGGGACGGGAGAGACGGGTAGTGGAGTTGTTACCTCTGATGATGATGTTGGGTCTGGACTGAGCCTTTACCTTTTTTATTAGACAACAATCAATAATTCTTCATTTCGAGTTATTTAAGTTAGTGACGTCACTCGAGGAGGAGCACAGAGTGTGGTTTCACACACACACATATGACTTATTTCTACTTCCCACCTTCATTCAGTGAAGAAGAATATCAGGGTCACAGGCAGAGTAGGAGTGGTTTTCACAGTACGCAACGCAGGTGGGAAAAAAATAACATTAACCACACAGTTGCACTTAACAGATTTTTTTGCCGCACTCTGGAGCCCTGTACCTTTAAACCATATAAACCATAGAGGCTGTGTGTGATGCGAACATTTGTTTTAAATGCGTGAGGAAAATAAATAGTCACAGCTGTGTGTTGTGGGACACACAAGTGACTGAGCTCTCCAAAAAGCACTTCAAAAGCTACTGGTTTGGATCACCCTTTAGTATCCAATATGCCACCTTAAAATATGGCTGTTCAATGTCAGTTTCCCTCTGTGAAGCTCTCCGGCTGTGCTCAGCTTTAGAAAGTCACAACAAATACCTCTCTGAGGGTGAAAAAATGTCAAAACATCAATTAAAAACCTCTCAAACCATTCACACTGTAGCTAAAATCTTTGATTTCAGAATGCTGACAGTGACAGAGGAGATTATGCCATTTTTAGAAAAAGTTTGTGATTTTCTAAGGGGCTTGTCTTGTTTACACAGTGGCTACATGTTTGGTCCCTCTAAAGGCTACAATAAAATTTCCATTAGAGCGTTGGGGTTGCAAACACGCTGCAAAAACATAATCTGCATTTCACTGGAGAATCATAGTGACACAATTGACGGTTCACTTGCCTTAAAGTAGCTTTTCCAGCAGTGTGAGGATTTTAAAAGTTTGGTAAACAGGGATTTAAATATTTTAAATATTTAAATGAAGCATGTACCATCAGAATATTGGTCTTCATATCACTTGTGAAGCACCCGTTTCAGTAGTAACCCTAATCACAAACCCTGCCTCTGCTTCCTAAGTAGTATTGACACGTGCATTATTCTCTCCCTCCTTCTGTCCCTGAGAGACATCTCCAACTGGCATCCAAGCCCAGCAGAGGCAGCCTCCTCTCAAGCAGGAGCTCTGTGCCGTCCCCCCTTTGATGCCTGCGAGAGGAAGTCACCCACTAGGCGCTCTTTGAAATACTGAACAACAACAAAAAAAGAAAAAATCATAGAAGAGCAGGAAGGGAACTGTTTGCATGTTCAGGCTGTAAATGTCACAAAGATTAGTGTGTGTGTGTGTGTGTGTGTGTGTGTGTGTGTGTGTGTGTGTGTGTGTGTGCGCGCGCATGTGAATGAACATAACATATTGAACACTTGAAGCTTAAGTAATGAGATCTAACCATATTGGGGAATAAATCCAAATAATATATTAATAAGTAATATAGTAATAAATTAAAGAAGACAAGCCAAGCAAGCATGTGGCCATGGATATATAAAGCCTCAAAGTTATTCTTACAGCAGTTTGATTTAGGAGTCAATGGATTATTGGCGCATACTTGAAAGGGCACTGAGATGAAAAATAGTGTTTCGCCTCAATTTTGAATATTATTAATGTGAGAGTAAGGTGTGTTATGTTTTAGCAAAGAAGACACATTAAATTTCAATATGTATCTCAGGAATACATCAAAACAAGTCTAGACAACCTATACTGAAGATGCATGCAAATTGCAGGTGCAGGGTTCCCTGGTGTTTGTGTGCGTTAATGCATGTTCTAACAGGCAAATCGAAGGCAATCTCATCAGCGTCAGTCACATCAGATGGACCATCAAAAGTACAAGCAGACCATCTCCCACTAATTCAGAGCACTGACACAGCAGATTGACGTTCTGCGTATGTGTTCAGCAGCTGTGCAAAATGATCACCAATAGGCCAGATGTTGCATCTAGCATCTCAGTAGCAGTGAAAATGAACCGGATTGATTAGAGCTCCCATCTGCTGTGCTAGCACAGTGTTAATAAGCAGGCAGCATAGCACTCTTCATTAAAGAGGGAGGTTACCCAAGGCTAAATGTTCAAAGGCTGTCCCAGGTTATATCAGAGGAGCTGAGCGGAAGAGGTGCACCCGATGAGTTTTGGCACCGGTGAGGTAGGTGGTGATGTAGCCTAAAGCAGAGAAAAATAGAGGTCAAAGACAGATACACTTGACAGAGAGAATGGCAGAAAGACAGGCAAGAGTGGGCTTGTGCAATCAATTAAAATGCACAGCGAGATGGGTTAAATGGGCAAGAATGCTTAAGAGAGGCACAGTCAGGCATTTTTCAGGCAGAGATTACACAGGAAATGTACAAATGCATTTGAACGAGAAGAAGAAAAGATGCAGCAATGCAGGTGTCATTTCATCCTAAATCACAAGGTGAAGCTGTAATAAAAACACTGAACTTTTAACACTGTTATGGCAAATGTTTTGGCACAAATGGGATTGGACAGTAAGATATGCCAACAGCATCGTCATCCTGGAAGAGACGACAATGTCCCCATCCATAGGCTGTGTTGGGAAGCACTGGAGTACATGTGTATAAAATACAAAATATGAGTATTTAGGTAGAATTACAACTTAAATAGGTGGTAATCAGAATACAATTCCTCAAATCAATAGATTACTTATTCACCCTGATATTTCAAAGGTCATGCACGCAGGGTAGCCTACTTGGTACACAGGCATTATTATTATTTATGTTCTATCCTTTCGTCTATTTAATGCCGTGAGAAAACAGAAAAGGTAGAACTGCCATTTCTAGTGCCATTTAAAGAGTATTATTTGCAAGGCCACAAAATGCCCTTCAGAAAACAACATGTGAAAACAAAATGTTCTACTATATAGAACTGTAAATTCATAGTTTTATTTTTAACTTTGTTTACTGGCTTTCACTCCAACTTGATGCTGTGGAAAATAAAAGGTCAAGAATAAATTGGGTCTTCATCCTTTTTCGCCTGACAAAACGTCACACTGTTTTTGTGTTTACATAGTTATAGCTTACGTCTCTACGATGCTAATATATATTCAGTGTGGCTCCTTGGTTCATTAGATTTTAGGTGGCAGTTTTGTGTGCATGCCACATTCATTCACACTCTTAGACATAATTATAATCTGAGAGAAAGTTGAAGTAATTATTTAAAGTACATTCCTCACTTTAAGTCATCTAATGGAATGTGTTGCAAAGTACATTTAAGAGCATGAAATGCATTTTAAAAGAAACCCTCCCAACACTTACCATAAGGGATTACTGAAAAGGTAAGAATGAGAATGGTTTGGTGAGTGGGAAAATGATGTGTATCGTGAGCAATGGCTAAGTCACCCAATCTCAGTCCAATTAAACACCTATCGGAGAAGTGATTTTGAAGTGATGTATTATATATATGTGTGTGTGTGTGTGTGTATGTGTGTGTGTGTGTGTGTGTGTGTGTGTGTATAGACATTTAGACTTCTTCTGAAGTGTCATCATCATCATCATTGCTTCTTATTTTTAGGTTTTTCTTCTTTCTCTTCTTATCTTATTGTTTATCTTTGCTTCCCCTGAGGTACATTTTTGCTTTTTATTTTTGCAAATTAAACCTGCCTTTTTAGCACGTCCTCCAGCCTACAGTCCTGCTCGTTCCACATCCCCTTAAAAGTTTCCTGAACATCCTCTGCCTCTTCATATGGGTACTGTTACTGGAGGTGACGGCTTCTGAAAATGAGTGTTATGCAGGGAACGTATGCCTTTTTTGCATGACTCAATGTCACTTGGTTAATAAAGTCTTTGGATCACATATCGACTTACGACACATTTCCTCTGTCTCTCCCCCCCTCCCCCCTGTGTCTCTCAGATCTGTGACAAGGAGTGGCATTACTATGTCATCAACGTAGAGTTTCCAGTGGTGACGCTTTATGTGGACGGAGTGACATATGACCCCTACCTGGTGACAGATGACTGGCCCATTCACCCATCGCAGATTGATGTGCAGCTCACGGTCGGCGCCTGCTGGCAAGGTGAGAGGGCATAGCCAGGGTGATGATGATGATAATGCCAGTGGTGATAGTGGTAATGATGATGACAATGAAGTACATCCAAGTGTTTCTTTGATAGACTATTCACATTGAAAAATCCGAAAAACACTACAACTGTACAGTACAATTTAGCTATACTTGAACAATGTGAATATTTTTAAAGTATTATTACTGAGGGAGTTATTGAGTGTGGAACGTGTTCTTTGGCCTTGGATGAACAATGTAATTAAGAATAGCACTTAGTGTGGCTTTGACAAACGATTGAACCAGTCTGAATGAAGGCGTATTGTCCTCTAAACTGATAGCTGCCACTAATTGCGCAAGGGTAGAAGAAAGGGCACTTTTTTTGCCATGCAATTCAGCCTACCATTGATTTGATAGGCCAAATGAGACTGCTCAGTGATGCTTGGCCTTAGATAAAGAGTCATGATATCGTTTCATGCAGGAACAGGTCATCATGTGTCGCTTTCATCTGCAGGCATTGACCTCACTCCTCTTTCCCTCCCATTTCTTTCATTGAACACTCGGAGCCTTTAGGAGGATTAAAAGGGCCTTGAATAGAAAAGGGAGTTCAGACACTATTTCTGCTTTTCTAGTAGGTGGTTAAGCCTCAGTAAAGAGTTGTAAAACCGACTCTGAAATCTTAACATAAACCATTATCCACAGAAAATTGCCTTTTCAGAGCACAGAGATTTAAGTGTCCAGTACACTGACTGAAAAAAAATTGCAGCCGATTAGCTGGAACCGTGTTTAAAACATTGCTGAAAAGAACATCTACATTTACAGTAGTGGGATTAACTTTGCTTTTTGATGTATTGCTGATTATGTTAACAAAGTAATGATTTTAGAATTTGAAAAGGACAGCGTGATAGAGTGTGACAATGGATGGCAGAGTAAATAAAAAGGACTGTCAGTTAAAAAAAAAAAAAAAGTATCGTTGCATGCAACAGTGATATTTTTGCAATATTTAATTAAATCTCATGATGTAATTTCATGGTTCATGGCACTTAACTGGCCAGTCAGCATTGTGGAGTGGAAATAGATTCTGTCCTGACCTCAGCCAATGAATACAATTTAAAGTGATCATATTTCAGATACCATCCGAAGAAACCATTCTAGTGTGGTGTGACCATATTTTAGATTAACCCTCAACAAACTTACTTCCTACACGTGTACAACAATGTAGTGTATAACAATGATCCACAACAAATACTTAGTTAGAGGCTATGAATATCAAATCTGATAACATTTTAAGATAATATCTACACAACATACATATATTTATTATTGACAGAATCACAACTGTAAGAATTAGACTGGTGATATTACTGTATACTTTTTTATTGATAACAAATCCCATGAAAACAGAAAGGCGCCTTAGTCCGTGTTCTAAAACCTGGGCTGAACTGGGCTTTTTTTAATCAGGTGTAAATGGATACATTAGTTGGGGACGGTCAGGGGTTGGTTTGCACTAGTAAGAATTTACTGCAACAGGACGGTGTATGTGGGATTTTCTCAGAATAAACTACCGTGCTTATTGCAATAAAATAAAACATCACCCAGACGGACAGTGAAGTATACTGATGTCTTTAACGGTGGAGCTCTGTGGCTGTGTACTGGGCGGCTTGCAGACATCAAGGGAAATATCCTTGATGACAGTATTTATGCCAACAACTGTGCACACAGTCAACTATGTGATCACAGAATACTGCACAGGCCCAACTCCAACTGCAAATATACCGTGTACAACACCACTGTACATCTACCATTGTGGATTTCTATGTGAATGCAAAAATTAAAAATTAGTTTCACCAAAACCTGACTGACAAAATAATGCTGGGGTCGATCGAACGGGAAACCACAACATTGTGTGTTTCATTACGCATATACATGAAGTGTACTGACTTCTAGGTCGCATCTGAATTATAACTCGTTATCGTAACTGCTGCAAAGACAAAGTAAGGAATTCTCTGTCCCTTAATGAGCACATTTTGTTCATTTTCATTCTCTGCCATTTGTTAATAGAAGTATTGCCCCTGTCCATCCTTCTGCTTTCACCTCTTAAGCGAAGTGCTTGCGGTGCAGTTTTCACTGTCAGCCTATATTTAACCTCTGACCTGGCAGAGTTTGCTCCGGAGGGTGTGACAGTCAGACAGCGAAGACGAACATCTTGCCTCATTCTCGTTCATCCTCGAGTGTTCAGTGACACACTGTTGGGCTGCCTCGCTGACTTCCCTCATTACAGTAGTAAAAAGGGAGTGTTGATGATTACAGACAGGCTCAAATTAAAACAATATGCAAAGTGTCCACATACTGTAGTACGTAGATATAGGCGCTTCATTACGGGCACAATATAACCCACAGAGGTGAAAGATTATTCTTTACACTTACACTTAAGTAATGATCCTATTTCCAGCTCACCCATGCCTCTCCAGGCTCATCTGTTGTACTTTTGGAAATGACGTACATAAACCTGAGAAGAGTAAGGAGAGCGAAGATCTGGAGAGCGAGGAGGGCTGCACAGAGCGGGCAAAGAGAGCTGACACCGTGTAAAAACCAGCCCCTGTAAAGTGGAATGATCAGCGGTTTTATCACCCATATCATTCCTGCGCCTGCGTCTCAGTAATCCCCTCTCCTCTGCTTCACTTTTTCACCCTCTGCCTGGGACCCTTAATGGTTTCTCTGGCCACAGCCTAAATTGATAACATCTGTCAGGATGGGACAACGCGGTGGACATGTTGAAAAAAGGACAAGAAAAAAGGGAGGAAAATAGTGACTGAGTTAAAGAAGGAGTGGAGAAGGTGAGAGAACGTGTGATGCATAAAGAAAGACCAAGGAGTGCATTCGGAACTCTTTGTGTTGCATGATTACAAATGTGATCATGTGGGTTCATGAGCCCAGCTTCCTTCCCTTGGTGTCAGAAATCTGGCAGGGTATCAGCATGTCCTTAAACAGGAGATGGTATTAAATATAGAAAGTTTTATTCTTATGCAGAAGTTGGCTGAACATTACATTGTAAGGTAATTTGATGCCAGAAAAGATCAGAATGTTCGTGACATACCACATGAAGAAGTAGAAGAATTATAGTTACTGTGTACAGCGACTATGATCAGGTTGAGAATACATTTGCTGACAGGGGAGGGTACTTGAATCTGCACAAAAATTGCGTTTTCTGCTCTCATCGAGACCGGGAACATGAAGGCATGCAGTGTCATGCAAACACAGTGAGAAGCTAGAGGCCTAAATGAATGGAATATGAAAATAACTGAGTGGGCAACAAAGAGAGTGGGGACAAAAGGTCTGGGGAAAACTAGGGGTAAAACTTCAGCTTTTTATGGCTCCACGCTGGCGACTGCCGTGGCTGTTTTCAGTTTGTCCTTCCGTCCATCCCATTCTTGAGAAAGCACTATTTCAGGAGCATTACCATTACAGTGGAATTTCCTCAAATTCAGCACAAATGTTCACTTGGATTCAAGGATGAAGAGAATACAATTTGGTGGTCAAAGGTGAAAGATCAAAGAAACTCAGACCTCATCATGTTAATGGCCATAACTCAAGGATTCATACACTAATTTTGACAAAAGTTCCCACAAACGTGAAATAGGGTAAAATGGGGAAGTAGTGATATTTTCTATCCAAAAGGTCGACTTCACTGTGACATCATAACATTCTGCGAAAAACGCTTTTCTGATCATTACTCAGTACCGCTGTAAAAAAAAAAGTCTCTAAGTAAAACATGTATGTCACCGGAAATTATTCGCTGGAATCACACATCAGCAGTTTTTTTTGGCCAAAAATACCTTCACCTTTACCTGTGCCTTCACTACATATATTATATGAGTCTGGATAGACATGGCTGTGAACTGCAACTTGACTGGTCGAGGGAGGCATCCAAACATAAGGCAGTAATTCTAGTTCTGGCTGCCTTCATAATTCCATCTGCCCAGTCAAAAAAAGAGACTCCTTCAATTCTCTGACTGAAAAGGCAGGCAGGCAGGAAGCTGGTTTGTGCTCAGCTCCGGGGGTGATAAGGAGTTCCTTTCAGCACGTCATAGTGTGCAGTGTAGCTGCAGGTCAGTCAATTGTGATCATTCCATCTCGAAGGTCTAGTAGTTTGTAGTCTGCAGTCTATTTCTGCAATCCACTCACACCAGGAAAGTGAGTTATGATAAAGTGTTTCCAGTACTTGTCAGCTGTGTCTCCATCTGCACTGACTGAGCTTTTCAGACCCGGGATACAGTACTTTCATCAGTGATACATGTGCCTAGACCATCGGCAGGGGCTTAGGGGTACCTGGGTTGAGCTCATGAGTGTCTAATGTAGCATAAATGAGGGGTTTTCGAATCAAGAATTCCACAACTACCAGTTACAGAAATTACAAAGTGCTTTGGTCGCAAATTGGAATGCTTGGTTCAAAGATTAAATTTGTTTGTAACCACCAAAATGGATGAAACTGAAAGACAGTAAAATTGTATTTGCTGCTTGGCAAGCCCTATGAGTTAGGATGTTGGGCATTGGTTGTCCTGCAGCTCATGTGCATCCCTAATGCCTTGGTATGGTATGTCTTATAGATAATGAAGGCTTGAAAATTAGGCCCTCCAGCTCACATGTAGACATTGATAGAACTGATCCCAACTCTTGTTTTCTGTTTTGCTAAACAAATTAAATCAGCACATGCAGTCAAATTGTGGCTGATGTAACCAAATTATAGCTACAGGGGAGGTCTGATTTTTAAGAGAGTCTAGGTTTGCTCTAACTATCAGTCAGATCTATTTGCATAAGCATCTCACACAAAATGCAGATTGAAACCTCTAGCTCATAGAAGTACAATTTCTTTATCAGACCTCCATATAATGAAATGAATATTACTGTCATGCTTTTGACACAGCTGGGACTTGATGTAGTCTCTTAACAAGGGAGCAGCCTTCTGGTGACCACATACAGCAGTGCAAGTTGTGTAATTGCCAGACAATCATCTGTGACAACCGTGTAGCCACAGTGGCTTCAGTAGAGAGGTTAGGTGGATTAATTAATACAAATTGGCAAAGCTGGTTGAACCAGATTTAAAATGAGCAGACTAATGTCTACATCCAGCTCACCACATGTTTCTTGGCGCTATGTCCCTCAGCGGACAGCAATAGGACTTTTGACCTGAACAACTAAGGCATCTTGTTGCATTTTCCAAAGTATTACTCAAGCTAGGCAGAAAGGTCAAGGAAGGTTCTACCACGCTCTTGCGGATTTTTCACATTTTCTAAGGTGCAGAGTAAGTATTAAAAAATGATAAAAGCTGCTGCTTTGTGCTTACTTTTAGCTACCTGGGCTGATGTGTTAGGGCACAAAGCATCACACAAACACACTGAAAGGCCAGACAGAAATCGACCAAATAGACTGACACGCACCTCAGCTCCTGCACACGTATCTTTGTCCATCAATTATTGCTCCAATTAGTCCTACAACTGTTTTTTGATGTTTGAACAAGTTTGGATCTTTTGATGACAAACTTGAGGGCTGCTGTACCTTTGTGCTCTGCTGGACTACAGCCAAAATCTGGGAAAACTTGGAGGAAGGATAGAGGAAGTGTGAAATAAATGAAAGGAAGAAAAGGAGTGGAAAGGTGAAGTTTTGATACCCAGAGGTAACAACCTTTCAGATAATGAGTAGTTTGGAGACTCCTCTTGCTTGCTGTGGCCTTTACAGAGTTCAGAGGACATATTTTAAATGTGTTGACTTTTCTCTTTACCTTTATTTAGCCTGGAAGGGATGGCTCAGTAGCACTTGCACTTTCACAGCTGCACCCTGCTGCTTAGTCACAGGCTAGAGACGCTAAACATGAATCTATTAGGCCAATTATCAATATAATTTGGCCATCAGGACTCATAATTAAAGACTGGACAAGGTCCCTGCTACTTTGATGGTCTCTTGTTTTACAGTGTGCATAATCCACACAAGATAAATCCTTGCTTAAGTAAACTGTGATTAACTGTGAAAACTGTGTGTGTGTTTGTGTAGGTGGGGAGGTGACCAAGCCACGGTTTACTCAGTACTTCCGAGGCAGCCTATCTGGACTGACCATCCGACCAGGAAAGATTGAGAGTCAGAAAGTTATTTCCTGTCTTCAGGCTTGCAAAGAAGGGCTAGACATTAACTCTTTGGAAAGTCTGGATAAGAACATAAAGGTAAAAAACACACACCTGCTCATCCTGACTCTCACACAAACCTAAAACATCGTGTGTGTATTCTTAGGTTTTCTGCTTTTCAGAAAACCTAAGAATACACACACTTTCTGAAACAACCTTGTAGCACACATATACAAAAGGTTTTTTTTTTTTCATTCATTCTTAACTTTTTGTGCTCCATGTCCAGTTTTTTTTTAATAGTATTGTTCTATCTAGTTGCTAGAAAAGATGGTGCCAGGGCACGTTTCTGCAAACCACTAATACATATCTCAGTGTAATAAAAAAAAAAGTTGCCATTGTGCATTTCGAATATGTGTAATGTCAACATAATTTATCATTGAAGGCTTAGGTCTTTCCAGCAGTAGCCGGGTGCTGAAAGAATCTGGGGAAAAAATCACAGCTTTGTTCAGAATTACTAAACACATTCTGAGACATTATTTTCACATCTTTGCTGATTTTTTTCTGTGTTAAATCTGTAGGTTTTCAGGTTTAGACAATAAAAGAACTTATTTTGTTATGGCTAGGAAAGCTTTTGGTTTGGTTCAAATATGACTACATATAAACATGCATTGTAAGTCATTTCTATCACATCTTTGCAGACATTTGTTTATCAATCCAAGCCCTGGTACCTTTATCTAACCTGCACCAAGTGCTGTCCGTACCTAAACCTAACCATAGAAATTGTTAAATTACATTTCATATTTCTGAAAAGACATAGTTGAAAAGGACCATGAGCCACTAAAACACTATCATGTAGATATACATGTATCTAAAAATGTTGCTATGAAACATATTTTTGGTTCAAAACAGTGATATTATATGTCTGTGGTTTGCAGAAATGTACAACGGCAACATGCCATTCTGGCAAATGGGTTGTTCTATAATATGCAAAACAGGCCTCTTTAACCAGCGATTACTTTAAGACTGTCTTGGTATTTAAATGTACCTGAAATGTATGTCCAGGTTGCAGTAAAATGTTAAGGAAAGCCTTAAGTTTGGTTTCCTGACATCCTCCCTAACTACACCGAGTATATATTCAATCTACACTTCTCCTGTGATGTCTTCTCACACAAAAAACACATTATGTTCACATTTGACACAAAGAATATTTCTCTGAAGCACCGCAGTTTATTCACCAGTTGCTTCCCTTCAAACTCCACAACTCCCCCCCTCCAATCGGCAGCTCAGCTAATCCATCTCCCTGCACTGTAGAAGATAGAAGACAGAGAAGATGGATGTGGCTTTGTGTAGACCTAAAACCAACCCCTCTATCCACCCACCCTAAGTCTTTTGTACACTTTTTCTATCTTTCTCCTTTTAGTCTTTTCTCCCTCTCTCCTGCTGCTCTTTCCATGGAGCACCTTGTGCTGAGGTGCAGCAAAGAGATCTTTGCCATGCTTTTCGAGAAGACATGGTGGGATGAGGTCGGGTATGGATGAGAGGAGTACCTCTCCGGAGCCAGTGGAGTTTATCTTTTGAGAGCTATTTTATTTTCTTCTCAGCCGCACACTCATCTGGCTCCCATAAGTCCACAGGAGGATTAAGGACAGCATTTAGCCTAACAGGTGGAGGGCTGGCACAGCACAATCAGAAGAGAATAACAGGGAGGGAAAAAGAGACAGAGGGAGGTAGAGGCAGAGGCAGAGACGCAGCAAATATAGCAACAGAGTACTGTAGATAAGAGGATATTGGAGTAGAGGGGACGGTGTGAAACAGAAAATGACAGGTAGAAGGAGAGTACGGTGAGCCCCATGGAGTGCCAAAGTACTGCCACCTTGCTGATGAGAGCCAGTTTTAGGAAATAGGAGACACTCAGTACAGTTCTGGCAGGAGACCACTAAACCCTCTTTAAAGAAGGAAGGGCCCCAAATCCCTACCATCAAACCCTGCAGGAAAACACACACCTCTGTCATATACTATACTTGTGAAAACTGACTATGTGGGTTTTCTTGTTTTTCACCCTAAAAATGACTTCTTCTTTTACTGTAAACATTTTTTTTAAACTTCATGCCCTTTGTTATACAGTAGGGAAATTAAAGTGCAGAAGCCTTAAACATACTCACATTAGGTGATCCATCACAGTTAACATTAGCTCTTATATAGTCAAAGTGACCTTGCACAGTGCAAACATGGTATACTTAGCTAATTCAATCAAGTTTCAAGTCTCACTTGATGCTGTAGAGAAATTAATAGGAAACAGTGTGTGCGTCATGAAGTTGAGAGCTGCTTATTCAGAAAGTGCAAAATAACTAGGTACATTTACTCAGCTGCTGTTCTTTAGATTGAAGAAGATTTTGCACAATTGGTTATATAACAACGCAAACCAAGCTGCAGTAAATCAGACTCGTTCCCAGTGCAGGTTGGACCTCACCCGGGCTGCCCTTTGTCACCGATTCTGCTCGTAATTTTCATGCACAGAATTCCGCATCTCTGCTTTATGCAGATGATGCGGTCCTGTTGGCTTCATCCAACTGCGACCTCCAGCTCACAGTGGGGCCG
>JAPQRN010000006.1:6660150-6672732 GCA_037367275.1 Coranthus polyacanthus | reverse complement strand
GTGTGTGTGTGTGTGTGTGTGTGTGTGTGTGTTTGGGGATGGGGATAAATGTAAATTGTTACTTGTGAACAGGGAATCATTATGTACAAAGGCAGTACAGGTGCTGAGACAGTAAAAGTGTCTGTATTGTTGGCAAATTAATGATTAGATTTTATGGGAAGCATTTACGAGGGTTTGTATAAATTACACAGTATTTTTGGCTCCTTGCACTCAGGCACTAGATGAAAACTGAGTAAAGAGATTGATCATAACTCATGTACAAACTGTATGGCAAACTGTAGTAATATTGAGTGCCTGAATCCCTGCACAACGCACAAGTATTCAATACAATTTTTTTTTCATTTTGAGTTCGTTGAGGTTAGCAATGACTGTGTTTGAGCCGTAACTGCAGTTGTGAAGGTGGGAGTTAAACACTGTTGGAATTAGATTAAAATGAATAAACTGAAGAGCTTTTTCTTATCGCGATCAATAGATTCTCTCGTATGAATCACAGTGCTAAATAAGTTTTTCTGTCACTGCTGAATGGCTTGCGCGTTGCCATTGCACTTGTGGGTGTGTTACATATCAAGAGTGCGTCTGTGCGACTCCTTTTTGCAGCAGCATGGCTGTTGTGTGATTTAGGTACCAGTTGGTTGTAGTGCAGAAACGATTCTCCTCAACTGAGTTAATAACACTTAGAAAGCCTGAGATATGGCCTCCCACCATACCAGTCAGTAACTGTTGGAGGAAAAAAAATCCTCAGACTGAAGCAGCCAGTGTCACTCTGCACAAATAAACAGAGATGTTAATTAATTCCACCAAATGCAATTAATTTTGTTTCCGCTGACACCTAATAACTGCAATTACTGCAGGCATCAAGAAATAAAAGTAACCAGTGCAAATCTCTCCAACAGCCCTTTTAGGCTCCCTTGTCATATTTCTTTATAATTAAGTTGGACTGGCTCCAGGTTTTTTGCAGCTTGGCGGGCCCACGCAGCAGCCGTCTCCCTGCATCAGTGAGTTTGTATCTCCCACTGCTCACAACAATGGCTTAGTGCCCAAACAACCACAAGACACGCACCGCCATCAGTCGCCACGAGAAAGAAGAGGAGAGATTACACGATGCCCTGAAATCTGTTTTTGTCTCAAACTGTGGCTTCAAACAACGGACTGCCGAGGATTAGATGCAAAATTTGGGTTTTCACGCAGATGTCAGTTTTATGGATTTTTTTTAAACATTGCTGGAAATAAATGTTCTTTTTAGAACTTTTTGAATATCGATCGGTACCGAAACAGTTTCAGTAAAGAAATCAAGCAAAGAAAATTGGTGCTATTTAAAGATAAATGCAAAGAAAAACTTGCATAATAATGCTGTACAATTCACTGCCAGTGAGCATTTTATAAATGAAAAAGTCTTCATGCATGATCAGTCATGCTAAGCTTACATATTTAGTAAAACCTACACGATTCTTCATGCCATTTGCTGCCAGTTTTATTTTTTCGTTTAAACAAATCACTGTGCAGCAAGAGATAGGAAGACGTATGGTGATTTACCATATGGATATATGCATTGCAGCTTTATTTTCACATCAGAAGGTAGGTGAGAAAATGCTGGGTGCAGTCTTATTCAGTGAAGCTTACAGCCCAGGTTTCAGTGCAGGAAATGCTTGTTATAATGCTTGTTAACAGTGCTTGTTGTTATTTCCTCCCGCAGCTTGTTACAGAGCTATAGTGGGGAGAGAAAGCATTGATGTCCCTCCCACTGACAGATGTTTGTGTGCTTGAAAGGCCTTCGGTGAAATGTAAAAACGGAAATCTGGTTGTTTGTTCAGCTTTCACAGCTTATAACAACCCCCCCCCCCTCTCTCTCTCTCTCTCTCTCTCTCCCACTTCTACCACGACCAACCAACACTACAACCTCATACCACCACCTTCTCGGTGTGTCGTCCTCTCATATTAATGTGTCTTGTTTTCCTTTTGATTGATGTGTAATCTGCAGTTTTTGTGCTTTGTGTATGGGAATATCAAACAATGCATCAGAAGCACTGACTCAGATGTCTGCTCTCATTTGTGTGAATTTGTACGGATGTGTTGGCACAAAACATGGCAGGTGTGTGTGTGTGCGTGTGTGTGTGTGCGTGTGTGTGTGTGTGTGTGTGTGTGTGTGTGTGTGTGTGTGTGTGCGTGTGTGCGTGTGCCGGATCCTGCTCTGTCTGTGTGTCTGTGTTGTGAGCTCACAGCTTGCTAGCTTGAGTCCTAGAGAGCCGATATGTGTCCATTCATTCAAGGTTGCCAGTGGATGCTGTGCATTTAAACACATGCTATCACACTCTGACAGGCAGGCAGGGAGGCAGACATGCATGTATGAAAACACAGCAGGCACACTGCTGCAGGCCTGTGTCTGCTGCTTGAACACCAACAGAGCATTTTACCCCCGTAAATAACTGCACACACTCTGCTATGGATTTGGACTGAACCAGCTGCGATTAACAATGCGTTCTGGTGCAGCTAAGAAGTCATGTTGGGTGTCGATAAGATTTATTACCTGCAGCTCCAGTTTAGTATTCTGATGATGGACAGATATTTTGCAGAACCTCTGAAAGCTATCTAAGTGCTTTTCACGTGTCAAGAATTGTCCGTTTGAGTCCTTTGTCTGAAACCTGTCAGCTGCTCTGTTCCCTTTGACACCCTTTGGAGCAATGCTTCAGCTATTGTCCTTTTATATGACCTCCTCCCCACTGAATAGGATGATTCATCCTAGAAATAAAGAAATGCTCTAGATATTTGGTTTAAAGTGCAAATTATGCATGTGTATTGTATTTGAAGGTTATGTGTAATTTCATGGTATTGTGATTCCGAAAAAGGTTTCATAAACATAAAATATTATGTTAAATTCTATGTGGATTCTACCAAAAGGCACTGTACATTTAAGTTTTTATACAACACCTTATTCACAGTATTTGCAGGTCAATGGGCATTCGGGTTTAAACTAAGAAAAATGTGGTAGGAATATAGGTTTCTAAGGGTTTCAGCGACTAGTGTGAAGCAGGTCCTTTCAAGCAACACCTTGCAATGCTGTTTTACTTAACTTCCTGCAAACAATGTTCACTTTTCGAACAATTTTAACTGACCTGAAAATCACCAAGAGACCCAACAGAATTTGCTATTTGACTTGGCATTCAGTCAGATTCTGCTCTCATCATATTAGAACTGCAGTTGATAATGTTTGGATAACCATTGGAGAGTCTTAAAAAGCTAATAAACAAGAACACTCAGCTTCTCCCCTTTCCCTACTTTCCCCCTCCCTCCTGTTTTTGTGCAGGTGTTTTGGTGAAGACACTTGCATCACAATCCCAGACATCGATGCTGTGGTAATGGTGCTGCAGCCGAGCGAGCCCAGGATCACCATCACAGGAGTGGAGAGGGTGAGCTGGCCAGCTTCCGACTTCAGAGCGCCAGAAGGAATAGCTCTGTTCCAGGACCTCCACATCATCAGCACAGTGACCAGGGCCGACCCCACTCCACATCACACCGGTAGGACAAACAGTGTGATGGTAGTGTTTGAAACTCTTATCAGTTTGTTTGGCAGATTCTTGACCCTGTACCAGTGAACACATAAAAAAAACCCTTTTAAAGACATTTTAAACACAAAATTAAGCACTACCATAATTTAACCATGATCAATCAATGAAACTGTATGTGTATAGCGCCTTTCAAACAGATGAGCTGAAATTCAAGGTGCTTCAAAGATGACTGATGAGCCGATAAAAAGCCAGAACCAATGTAAAATGCAATAAGGTGAAAAAAGTGGGTGAAGAAACTAGATAAATGAAAAGAAACACAAAACTTAAAAAGAAATGATAGCATGGATGTCAAAAAACTAGATTGAAATAATAAAAATAAAATAAAATAAAACTAGCATAAGGTCGGGGAATTGTGTGCTTCCCTACAGAGACAGACTTCAACTCTGAGCATAACTAATGATAAAACTTGAATATACCTCACAGGTTGAAATCTCACAACTAAATATTTCAGCACTTTTTCACAGTGATAATGTGTTCAGTCATTTATGAAGTCCCATAGCCTATGCAGTGCCACCTGTCTTGCAATCAAAACAACCCTTCAGAGAGAAAGCTGAACAGTGCATAATGCCGTATGAGGTTGCAAATCAGCAGCAGCCAGCGCTTCTTTCATCTGGGATATCTGCAGACACCGTGAACTAGACAAAACAAAAGTTGCGCCTTTGCTTTCACTCTGAATAATTCTCAAACATGGTAGGGGGTAGAGATGATTAAAGCTCATGTGGGTCCATTTGACTTAGGAAGATGCAGTATTTGTATCTACCTAACCCTTATTCTATTGTGTGTTTCCACATAGACCTATACTGTTACACACCCTCAGATAAAGCTGAGCACAAGTAGTAATCTGCAGTGTAAGCTAGAGCCTTTTGTTCCATGCGACTCTGCTGGCCTTGCCAATATGTTAAGTCAATTTCCTTCTGCGCAGCCTTGCAGAGTCCACCGCTCTCCATTTAGGTGTGCAGGTATCAGTCTCTCCATTGCTGCTATACAGTCTCTTATCTGTCCATTTGCAACCGCGGACGCCTTCCTGCTGAGTAAGACCTGCACCTACCAGACGAATGATTCTCCAGGTCACGCTGCCTTGACCGGCAGCAAATGAATATGACATTTAAATCCTGGCTCGCTCTAGTCTTGTCCAGCGATCTGACCACAGAGGCAGGGACAGCTCAGCGTAGCTCCTGGCCCCAGCCATGGGCCCTGGCGCTTTGCAGCCAATTAGAAACAGATAAGCAGAGCAAGGGAGGTTTTAGCCCTCCATTGTGCGTAATGCGGCGCAGGAAGAAGAGCAGAAAGTGGCATTGCTTTCAGGAGTCTGTGGAGCTCTTTCTGCTGGTGAAATAGAGACTGCAGCTGGGGGGAAGAGATTAGCAGGGAGCCAGAGACAGAGAAATGAAAAGAAAGAGAGAGGGAAAACACGGAGAGAGAGAGATAGCGTGTGGGAGAGGGAGGCGCAATGAAGTTCCATAATGAGCAGATTTTGTGTCCCCTCGAGGCTTAAGGGATTCAAGATAAATCACACATTTCTTTTGCAGGGCATGCAATAAGTTTCTTTTGGACCCTTTTAATCACCCCCTCGCCCTCTCTCATGCTTTGTCTATCTATGTCATACATTTGTCTTTTTATTGAGTCTGCTCAGCACTGCTTCATTCCTCTCTCCTTCCCATACCACACTATCCTTTAAAGGGCTTATTATGATAACTTTACTCAGAGCCAAGGTCATCAATTCTTCCTTTAACTCGTCATCTTTAACGCTCAATATTTTTGACCCATTTGCTTTCAGGGTCATCTCCTGTTCTGTATCCATTATTCTGCTTTGGTTTAGTCTGTTTTTTTTTCCTCTGCCCCCTTAACTCCCAGTCCAATTCGAATTTATTTTCAAACCACCCACACTGTAAAATCCCAGATCAGTGTTGGCTCGACGATCACACACACTGTTTCCCGGGATAGTCGGGCACTCAAGCTGCACGGTAGGTTTTTGCTTGTGTCAGCTATTTTCCAGCCCTTCTTATATTTCAAAGTAGCATTTAACACAAAACAGGGCACCACACAATAATAAGCAACTGTGATTAGTCTAAAATCCTGCCACAAGCTGTCTAAATATAACAACCAGTTAATCAATGGAAGAAAATCCAATTTTAATGACGTCTTTTCTGTCTACAGTTCTACAATTAAAGGCATGTTTTCAGCAAGTTTACTCTGGATTTAACAGAAATCCACATTAAGCTACATTATATTACTGTTGTATAGTGAAGAACTGCATGAAAAGAAATGAAAAAAGTCACACCCTTCCATCAATACAGTTAAGCTAACATTTGCTTGCAATTTCATTGCATTAAGCTGATGTGAGGGGCATTCACATACATTTTAAGTTTTGCTAGTATATCTTAATCCAGTTTTTGTTCTTTTAATTCTGCTTTGCTGTCCATTAAATCAGGATATAAATATGCGACTTTTTAATTGTTATATGTTTCATGTTCACTAGATAATGTATGTACGTGAGCTATAAGAAGCCAAGTCACACAAAGTTACATGTTCATGTTGGTTATATACGTTCATTTGAATTAGGCATGAGATACAACTTGTAATTAAGGATTTAGCCATTGATAGAAAAGGATTCTAGAGAGAGTAAGCTCAACCCTTCCACGCATGGATGCCTATGTGTTTTTATGTCTCTCAAGGCAGTTTCAAAAACGTATTCACACGTCCACTCTGAATATGACTCCATATTATGTGAAAAGTAGGAAAATGTATTGGATTTTAATGTTGTTTAGTAAGTCTGCTGAGTAGCCAATCAAGTATAGTGCAAGCAGCAGGTGATGATCACATGACACACTGACCTGCAGTAACACAATACTTCATCAGAGTTCATCACTTGTAATAAAGTAAAGTAATAACAATAAACCAAAAGGCACTTTCAAACAAAGGCCTCCAACAGAAGCATCATTTCAGCTAGAAACCAATTATCTTACATTATAGTTTGCCCACTTTCCCTCCGTTCTCCTCCTCATCTCTGCCTTCTCCCCAGAGACCGCCACCCCAAAAACGTACACATCACACAGTCTACTTCTTTCTCCATGGGGAGACTGTTAAATGGGCATAGCCGGTTCGCTCCCTAGGGACCGTACAGTTAGGGAGAAAGCTGGGTAGCAGTGAGAGGTGGAGGCTAGTGCTTAGCAGACTGTCGAAGATCCCCAACAGCCACCAGGCAACGCTGCGATGGGAGCTGTCAGAGGGGACTTGTTACCACATCAGCTCACAGCAGTGTCTGTGTTAGGGGGAGCTGATGAATAACCGCAGTCTACGAGTAGGAGAATGTGTGTTGTCCTGTACTGTTTGAAAAATGGGTCTTCAAAGTGTCTGGGTTTTCTCCCAGATGTGTTTCGGGCATGGCTGAAAATTACAGATACATTCACAACAGACACAATTGGAAGTGTTTATTTGACTGGTGGTGCATTTACCCATTAGTGAAAAGAGAACAAAGGAATCTGAACAAAATATTCAGACTAAATGACATTAAACTGTGTGTGTAGCGCGTCGATCCGGAGTGCTGGAGGAGATCATCCATAACTTGGACTACTGTGATATCCTGGTGTTGGGGGAGGAACTGAGGCCAGAACAGGAGTCTCTCCAACTGCAGCGAAGTGCCCTGCTTGGAAAACACCTCGACGCCACCAACTCCACCACTGGCATGTCTATATATGGTAAGTTACCATGGTAACAACGCCAAGGTTACTGTTATGTTCTTAGATGGCTGGTTATCATCATAAGACTAGTCACATGAATTTCCCCTATGGATTAATAAAAGTTCATCTGAATCTGGATCGTATAGTAAAAACAACTCTTTTCTATATCAGTTCCAATTCAACCGTGTACATGTCCAACTGAAGTGCTGGCCCCGCTCCTCTCCACAGGTGTAGACTCCATGTCCAACTACGAACAGGTGATCCGACAGGTGCGCTACTATAACTGGCAGCCTGGACAAGTAACAGAGAGACGGTTTCGCCTCACCTGCTCCGAGCTCAATGGACGCTACACCAGCAATGAGTTTAACCTGGAGGTCAGTGTCTATCTAAACTATCTATATAAGATCTATAAACTATCAATGTTGAGCAGTGGTTCCAAAACATCAAATTTATGTCTCCTCGGGACCCAGATTCACAAAAATACATTATGAATTGCTGTAATGTCGTCCTTGACATAATGTTTCTCTTTTTACATAATTTACCTCATTGTCATCTTGCTCCATCTTTTACTTCTTGTTCATTTTTTCTAATCTTGTTGCAGTTTTTACATCATTCTCATCTTGTTACATCTTTTACGTCTCTTACACCATTTCATCTTCTTGGGTCTTGTACAGTGTTTTCGTCTTGTGTCTTTTAAATCATTTTCATCTTGGTACATCTTTCAGTTTTGCATCATTTTCATCCTTTTCCATCTTTTACGTCTTGTTAATTTCTTTGCATCTTGTTACGACGTATTCCTCTTGTTTTTTTCTTTTACGTCCCGTTGCATCTGTTACATCCTTTTCATCTTGTTACATCTCTTTCCTCTCTTCTACATTTCACATGACTTTTGCCATGTTTAGGTCAACATTTCTAAACTCTTCCATAGGATGCTCTTCTATAGTGCCATTAGGAAAATGAATTTGCATATCATACTATTGTTATGGATTTTACTCTGACAGTTGGCGGCCCAATAAATACAGCTCCGCGACCCATTTTGGGTCCCGACCCTAAGTTTGGGAAAGGCATTGAGCGTTAAAGGTCAAAAGAAATGAAAGGAATGACATGAAGTCTGTAGATGTAAGATAGAGACTGCTAAAAGGATTTTATGCCAATACTCACTATCTTTACTTTTCAGCAGCCACTCAAATGTTGCAGTTCTAGTGATTTTAAATGTGTAACCAAAGACAAGGCGTCATGTCTATAAAATTAGCGACTCTAAAATGAGAGATAACAAAGCACATACCGGCCAAAATATCTGCCACTTGGCTTATAATAGCCAAGTGGACTAAAGTGCTCGAGTAGGCAAAATGTCTGAGCTGACTCAGCCAAGCTCTCTGGCAACACTTTTACTTTCAAAGCAAATTTTAAGGTGAATTTCAGAAGGCAATCAAGTAGTATCACTTTTCACACTGAGAGGCACAAGAGGCAAAAAAAAAAAAAAAAATGCAAAGTAAAACGCGATTCAATATGTTCAAACAATGTAAAGAAAACCCTTTGATTGTAATGAAAATGTGAATTAACTCTCAAATTAACAGGTGGGAGGATCATCGCTTGTTCTTTATCTCTTCCCAAACCAGGTGAGCGTACTCCACAGTTCAGAGACCGGAGAACACGTCAATCACATGGTAGCTCCACCTCAGTACATGCAGGTGGTCCACCATCCGTCCATGCTTCAGGACCTGTACCCCAGCCACAGCTCGGGTAAGCAAACACACCCTAGGTTAGGTTGTTTCATGCCGTACTTCTTCTCTTTCTAACTTAATTTTTCTACTTATTATCTGCATCTTGATCTGATATACCCGATTAGTGTTTTTATTTCAATGTACAACAGTTTGTCCATCTCACACATCAAAGCATAAACCGTATCTTCCAGTAACATACACTGTACGAAGTTAAAATCAACCGTGGCACAATATACTGTATGTAGATGATGTCAATAATCTTTTACATTTAAAATTAAGATTACATTTCAAATAGTAGAAAAACACTGTTGCACATCAATTTTTTTCATGTTTCATGTGGTGTTTGAGTTTAACACATCTACTAAAGAGGGCAAGATTTTCCGATATTGTGAATTGTGATCTAGCATGCAACTTGTACAAGCGTGATGTGGAAAGCTGAAGCCGTCACTGCATGTACACTGAAAAGGAGATCTCGTGTTTCCAGCAGTTAAACTTCAGAAATCAACAACATATTCAGAGGAGGTGGAAGGCATGTCATTTTAAAGGCCCTGTGTGTAAGATTTACAGGGATTCAGGAGGATCCAATTGCAGAAATGGAATATAATATTCATAATTATGGTTTCATTAGTGTAAACTCGCATGAAAATATGAATCACTGCATTTTTGTCACCTTAAAATGAGTTGAGTCGGTATCTACAGAGGTGGGTCTACGATGTTGCGGTGCCATGTTCCCACAGTAGCTCAGAATGGACTTCCTCTTCTCCTTTTTTCTTTTTTATGACTGGTGGCATCGAGGTGTATTAAGGTGCATTACGGTCTCTTAATATGTTTGAGTTTAAACCAGAGTTAGTAACCCCTTAACTAAAAAGGCCAGAACAGACAAAACAAACAGCGGCTCTGACAGGGTCAGGGTGAGGACAGAAATCTGCAACTTCATCACTTGATGTCACTAAATATTAGACACTGAACCTTTAAAAAGGAGGTCCCTGAACTTCCTTCAGGAATCCCTGTGTTATCCAGAAATGATTTAAGGCACAGTATTTTTGTGATCTCTTATAACATGTCAGAAGGGTTTGTACATGAGCAGTCGGCTTAAACACAGTAAATGGCCTGTTAAAAAGTTTGGAAAGCATCAGTATCAAATTAATGATGCACTATGGGTTAAAAACACTGTAAATGTCCTGACATGGTGAATTTAATCGAAACACCCATCGTAAGCCCTCAAAGAAAGTGGGGGAAGTGCTCTTCACGTCTGCTTTCCATCCCAGGGTAAACATGGTTGTATCCAGGGGAATGCTAGTTTTCATTTTCTAGTTTGTTTATCATACTGTTTATCAGAGCGCTGCTCTCACACAGTTGTAATGTGGCATAAACGGCCCCTCTCCAATGACACGCCAGGCTTATTTCCCTCCCTCAGTGCATACAAGTGACCTGAAATAAAGAGAACATGGTGAGGGAAAGGCATTGGTTTTAATCTACCACATAAGATTTAATTATTCATCAAACTCTAATGGATTCTACTTAGAGTCCTGGAGAGTTCAGTGGCCAGTGCTGTTAACAGCCGAGAGAGATGTGAGGGAGTGAGTGTGTGAGAGTGAGACGGAGTGAGAAAAGGAGGTCAGAATGTGGTGGTTAGTTGGAGATGAGGGACGCACAAGGCAGAATAAATAAAAAGAATGTCCAGCTGTACTTTCACTACACCGTGTCTGTCTTCTTCACATGTGTTTGTTTACAATGATATCGGGTAGATATTGTCGGAAAATGTCAGTGTGTGTGCGAGCATCAAAACTCTCACCCACCTTACTCCAAGGAGCCACATGAAGCTTCACTGCAAAGAAGATCAAAGGCCGTGGGTTTAGCGTGAAAATCTAGGGAACTAGACTGAATCAAATGATCATCTGAAGAGTCCTCTGTGAGTCTGCCCCTCGTTAAACACATACACCCAACAGGGACTAGAAGAGGAGGGCAGGCGCAGAGCAGTCGTGTTATTTCAGTAGTCTGTGGATCAGAGCAGTAGAAATAAACATTTTAGATCAAGAGAAATCCCTCAGTGTGGGGTGCAGTTATGGTACTAAATAGGGCTTATGATAAATCTTTGCAGCTGTGTACTGCACAGAGACCAAAATTAAATGTGTTTTAAGAAATGTATTTGAAACAACAAGCACACAGCTACTGCTTCAGTCCCTGAAGCTTCTTTTACACATATATTTATGTGTGATTCCAAGCCAAGATGACTTGGATACAAATTTAATTAGAAGGGGATTCAAAAGAGCACCTACCTCCACCTTGTAATTGAATCAAATTGTGTTGTGTTGTTAGAAAAAGTGAGAAACGAGGTTCGTTCTTGGCCCATGCCATGCCTTTCCACCAAGTTTCATGATAATCCTGCTGACAGACGAACCAACAAACAGATGCAGGAAATTATATTACCTTCTGGTTGGATATAACTAAAAGTCAAGCTATTGTGTATTTCCTGTACTTATTTGGATTACACAGTGGTAAAGTTATTCGCACTCGCATCGCTTCACAGCTAGAAGGTCCTGGTTGTGTGGAGTTTGCATGTTCACCCTGAGTGTAAGCAGGTTTGTTCCAATTTCCCGCTCCATCAAAAACATGTATGTTTGGTTAATACTCCCATCAGTGTCCTTGACCATGGTACTGGCTTCAATCTGCAGTTGCTCCTCATGCTCCTAATGGATGCCCTCTATGGACCTAGGATGAGTTAAATGCAGAGAATGAACTATTTGGGGGAATAAAGGTGAACAGCCACTAAGTTAAACCATGCCTAGTTTAATTTTTATTTAGTTGAATATAATTGTCAAGATCAGATGATAGCGAAATCCATCTTTTCTATATTTGTACATATTAATTGCACATTATTTTTGAAGGCTGTATAGCATTAGCCAGGGACCATGAATATCTGTATCAAATTTTAATGGTTATTATTATTTTTATTATTTATCTGTTCAGTAGTTTCTGACTGACACTTCCGTCCTTAGAGCCGTAGCCTTGCAGCCACTAAAAACAATGTTGATATTTACTAATATTAGAAGATGAACCAAGTAGCTATTCAGTATAAAAAAATAACATGAACCTCTGTGTAATTTCAACAAACATGCTATTAGATTAATAGTCAAATATTAAATGGACATTATATTACTATAGACAATGATCAAAGATGACAGTGCTCAAGGAATGACCCCCTTTACAGGTTAAAGAGGTCCTTTATACAATAACATGAGAAGGAATATCAAAAAATCAATAGGTTATAAGAAAAGGCAATCTCAGGGAGCAGGGACCATAAAAAGCGAGACTTCTCATATATACCAGTTAAAGGCTTTACCCAGAGCTACATAAGGAAAGATTATTCATCTAAATCTTGACTAAATGAAAGTTCCACTGGCTAGTGCAGGCATCCAGCAGTGTGCAGGTTTCTCTTAACATGCCTGAAATTGAGAACTGACTGATACTTTACAATTTAAAGATCAGGACTAGACATTCAGTGCAAAAATTTGACCAATATCAATTTTAAATGTACTTTTTTTAGATAGAGTTACAGTTTTGGCTGTGATTTTAAGATGTTAAGTCAAATAGTGTTGAAAAATCAGCACAAGA
>JAPQRN010000006.1:6586199-6629416 GCA_037367275.1 Coranthus polyacanthus | reverse complement strand
GTGTGTGTGTGTGTGTGTGTGTGTGTGTGTGTGTGTGTGTGTGTAGACGGTTTGTGTGTGGACTTGAACATATTTCTCTCCTGCGGCTTGCAGTGATTGCGGCGTCTCCGCAGAGCCTGACACACTGTTGGGAATATAATTATAAATATCAACAGAACAGAAGCTGGATTACACCGACGTCCAAAACCATAGCATTTAAGGCTTTTTACAGAAGACAAGTAGATTGAACCTACACTACAGGTAACTGGATTGCAGCATTCTCTTTAATCTCTCACTCCTTTCTGTCATTCATTAGCTCCTCTTGTCATCCGTCCAGGAAAAAGACAGCAGTCGGCAATGTTAAAAAAAAAAACAACAAAAAAAAGCTGAAAACTAAAATGGAAAATCCCCAGCGGATGTAAACAATACCCTTTGCACCACCATTTATACCAATTGTTTGCTGTCAATGTCATTTGCATCCTCAGCAGATGTCTCATGGTTATGATTAAGTTCAGTTTGGAGGCTGGTTATCATAATAACAAATGGGCCTCAGTTTCTTCCCATTTGCGTGTGTGGTCACTGGTACTGGAGGTAGTTCTTGAGAGTCTGCGGCAGTGGCAGCGTGTCAATGTGATGGATGCGCTCTCTGCCAAGAGCCAGACGAGCTACTCGTCTGCACAGGTCCATGAGAGGGAGGGGCTCAGCTGTGAGAGACAAGAGAGAGGAGAGAGGGTTAGGGTCCCGCCTGTGAGTCTGACCTTCTACATGTGATTCTTACAGGTCTGATTTTGTTTGTTTGCATTTACTTGCCACTTCAACGTTAAATAACTGTGCCTTAATTATATTCTCTACAGTCACCGTAACACCTGTAACATTTCTTGTTACATTATTTGATAATAAAGACTACTGCCATGCATTTACTGTATTTTACACTCGTCATTCATTCATGAAAGTGGTTATTATAAACAGAAGTGCTGCAGTCTTACAAACTCATTAATGTAGACCAATGATCTGCTACACACGTACAAACGAGGTTACATCTTGTAATTTACTTCTTTTTTTCCCCCACCATGTATCATTATTACAAAATAGAACACAATGTCTGTGCAGTCATTATGTTTATTTTCCCCTCATTCATAAAAGTGGCTATGAGAGCAGAATGTCTACAGTGTGATGGTTTCTTACTTTTTCCTTCACTCACAATCTCTACTGGCTTAAGACTGAGGTAGAAGACTGTCGATCATAAATACCCACATTACCCATGTGGTATCTGTATAAACTGGATCTAAACCATACTCGTAAAAAGCAATGCATCTGAGACGATGCAAACGCTGCACGCTGGAAGACTCCGGTCTAGAATGCACTGGTTACCTCGGCTGTATGCAGTGGTCATGTTACCTGTCAATATTCATTTCAGTGAGGTGTGCACTGTCATCTGCCGGTGTGAACACACAGGTGCCAGCAACATACAGCAGTGCAACTACCACGCACAAGTGAGGTAGGTACTGTGTCCCAGGCGTCATGCCTACCACCTTGTTGCACTGTTGGGCTGCTGCTTGTAGGTCCACACTGGCAGGTGGTTGCTGCTGCAGTGAGGTTTGAGCCACTCACACAGCCGGTGTGGCCACTCTGATTCGTTCATATGGTTATCGAAATTAAAAATCAACAGGTAATGTGATGGCCACATGTGAGGAAAGCAGTGTGTCTCAGGTGTTTACAGTCACAAAGCCACATGAAGACACAACACATAAAATGCACAATTTCAAGTCCACCGCTGTTTTAACAGACTTCCCGTTGAACTGTTTGTTTGACCTGTATTCACAGAAGCATAGGCAGAGCTGAGTCAGCAGCACAAACTGCCAGGAATCCAGGCACAGAGAGTTCAAGAGTAATGCCCAACTGTAGATCAGTTAAAAAGACCTTAAGTCATAAAAATCATACTTTATCTGAGAAATGAAGCAAGGAAAAATATCAAGATTTATGAACAGAGTTTGGCACATCTGCCAAAGGGACAGCAAAGTAAGTTTCCCACAACACGTTCCTGTGTAGTTCCTTTCACAATAAGAGCCTTGTTAAGAAATAAGAGTTTTGTCTGCTGAAACGCTAGAGAGCTTTTAATTCTAAGATCTAAAATGTAAGAAGTGTTTGTATTAACAGCGCATCTTTATTAGGCTAAACAGATTTTCAAATGCTATTTTGCTAATTCTTCACACACGCACAGGAAAATCATACAGGGTTCCAGATATTCAGACATGTTTCATAAAGGTTGATGTATCCATTTGTGAGTTCAAGTGCATTGTAACACACAGAACCCCACACAGACACAGAAGGACGCTAGTGATTACAATACCCTGTTCGCATACAGCGCGCAGGGTAAAAATAGCTCACAGTTGCTGGTTGTCTTAGTAACAAAAAAGCTTAGCAATTCCTAAGTTAACGCAGCGGTCAGAAACATCAACTATACCGATGAATTTTTGTATTTTTTTTTTTTTAAATTGCCATGATTCAGACAAAACATCAAAGTACACCGTTCAAAACACTTTGAGATAAGCCAAGACCAAAAGAACTACATTTTGTCTGTACAGTGACACTTACTGCGCTACAGTTGACACACATTTAGAGAAGTGGAGGAGCATTGATACATTTTTGATATTATCATTCGTGATGCATGTAAATCGCAGTTGGAAAGAGAAGCAGTAAGCGATAATAAAATATGCGTGTCTATATGTGTCAGTAGAACACAGCAGCATCCCACCATCAATCTTGAGGCAAGTGGAATCTATGTATGTCAGACTGACAGACTCTTAACTGCTGCCCCTTCATGGATGTCAAGCTGCTCTGCACCTGGAAGGACCATCTGTTAGACTGAACTCCTGCTGTTCACACTCCAACACTGTGTGAAGGTCATGAGCGGGAGCATTTATAGATGCATACAAACATAATACACCAGGTGACAGGCCAAAGACTGGAAAGTAAAGTTTGAACAAAGTTTTCTTTTACTAGTCTATGACTACATTAATGCTTAAATAGATATTTTAAATAGAGCAACCACACACTCTCAGAGTCACAGTGTAATTTATGATTCTGCCAGAGGTTTATCAAATTACAACATCAAGGTTATTAAATACATGTACATTTATATATAGACATACAGATCCTGGACTGCAGCTGAGCAAGGTTGTGAAGAGACGACATACATATCTCTGGGTGTGAACTGCTGCCTTGTGGCTACAAGATCACTGCATGGTGAACACAACTAAAAGGAAAACAACAGGTCCGAAAGGAGGACTGGACAAAAATCAGATAAACATTGACAGAGTTTACCTCAAGATCCTGACTAAGCTGCTAATGAACTTTCTAGTGGTTATTTGTTAAGTAAATAAATAAAAGATGCTTTTGCTCTGTGCCATTATTTGCAAGTGCCAGTGAACTTTCACAGGAAAATCTTCTGAATTCCTGTGCTGTGGTTTGGTAAGTGACCTTTGAAACAGCAGCAAGGGGAAATAATGAAATCCACCAGTGCACAGCAGCTGACAGGGTGCAAAGAATGGAGAACAGCTATGTGAATTTATATGACTGCAATGTGCCTAATGAAAAGCCTTTGTAAGACCACCTTAGGGACTTGTGGCCGGGTGTGGATTCATTTAAAAGTCATATCGACATGGCCCATTCCCAAATCGGAGGAATGTTAAATAAACTCAAGCTGAATACAGACAAGGTACAGTGACGTGTGCACTGGAAAAAAATAAACTGATTAATTCTTAACAGCAGACAGAAATACTTCACAGCACAATCACATCCCACATCTTATTCCTCGTCAGCAAAGGCAGGTTCATGCTTTAGTGTATCACCTTAAAAGATTATGAACTACAACTGATAATACAACCACGTCTGTCTGCACCATCTGAGCTCTTCTAAATAACGACCACTGAGATCTCAGTCTCGGTGCATGTGGAGCCTCTGTAGATTGAAAGACCCCCTGGAGATGGATGTACTCTCCGCTGGACCTAACAGCACCTATCAATCAGTCTACCATCACCAGCACGCCCCCACATAAGGTAGTTTCCATAGTAACCATCTCCTCACACCATTGCCATGTGATATCACTGTACTGGAAATGATACAAACAAATACATGTTACATATACAAAGTGTATACAGACTTCTGTGCTGCTTGTAGCGTTGCTAATTTTAGTGGTACCAGAGCACCAACGACGTCACCAAGGCATAACAGGCCAGAAAACTAATGAGAAAAGAATTAACGTCCAGTAACGGCTTGACCAACCAGTCAACTCAAAAGGAGCTACAAATACTAAAAAGTGGATGCTTCACAGAAATATTTAAGCTGGAAGCACAAAGGATCTATTGACCTTATTCTTGGCCTAAACTACTGTACTCCCACATCTCGTCATTTTGTATTCTTACTTCTGTTTTGGAGCAGAAGTTTGATTACTTTACTGTTTATCACTGTTACCTTTATCATCCTTTACTTTCCAAAACATTAACTGTGGGCAGCTCAGCTGCTCTGTGAAAGGATGCCCTAATAACCAGAGGAGGAGAAAATAATTTTTAAATCAGGACTGTTCTGAACCTCTGACCCCATCATAGTTCAGCGTAGCATTAGGTTAAGTTAGCCTATAAAGCGCTAGCTGTTATTCACCATTTCCCATGGATTTCCTTAATGGATAATAAACAGGAGGAGGCTGTATTTATTTATCCCAACAGGAACAAAATGCTACTGTTCAAACAGAGCACAACATTCACTTCTTTTTTAATATAAACAGTGGGAACTGCTAATAATCACAGTTTCAGTGATCAACTAGTTATATCAAAACATTTGAGACAGAATCATTCCTATACAGATCCTCTTATACTTATCAGTCCAGTTAGTGTTCATAGTCTATTCACATACCTCAAGCTGGTGCTGCTGCACACAGATAAAGTCCCTGACGCCACCCTTGTTAAGTGGATCGATAATGTGATCACATGATGCCTCCGTGAGGAGAAAAGGTAGAGTTTACAGTGAACCAGAGAGAAGCCTGTTTCCAGTGGCCAGATTGTATTAAAGGCATTGCACGGGGATGTGAGGTTTGAACCATCACTATGAACATCTGCTTGTGGAAAACCTGCCACTTCTAATTAATTTCAAGTCGGAGATGTTGGGAATTTGTCATAGTTACATGCATGTGTCAACACAACAGGTACCAGACCCATAGTTCAAGGTAGATAACCCTCATTATCACTAAAAAAAACTGAGTGTTAGATTTATAGATAGCTGACAGATTAAATGTTTGGTGGTAATAATACTAACAACAACAACAACAATATAATTATGTGATTAGTAATTAATTTGACCCAGACAGACGTGATCACTGTTTGTGGTTTCCACTGTAAATCAGCAGCATAAGGTGTAGACTTAAAACATACTGTGTCTATGAAGAGACCTTTTGATTTACAGTATTTAATTTAAACAGATCAGTACAGTGTCAGTGTGGGTGAACTGTGCACAATGTCATGTTCTAATTTAAAAAATCCATGCATAAAAATAGAATGAATGAAACATCACATTGTGAGCTCAGATTGAATTTAAGATGTGTAATGTGTGAATGTGAGGCCAGAGATCACAGTTTAGATGTATTACTGCAGTGCACGTCAACGCTAACATTGGAAGTAAGTTAGCTAACAAACTAATATTAAAACAACAGACTGTAAACCCGAATGTGATCTCTATCCGTTAACCTTTACACTAATGAATTTGTTTGGATCGTCTGTATGAATGAAGAAATTAAGTGTGTCAGACAGCAGCAGAAATACAAACTCAGGGTTTGTTGAATAAAAGTTGACAGTGAGCAGGTTAAGACCGCTTCACAGACTGATCAGAGTTAAAGTGATATCTTTCTGAAACAGAAAACACAAGACTTTCCCTTAAGGTGAACAAAAGTTTTCCCGTTGAGTTTTCTCTAAACATGTTCTGAAACAGGGCACAGGACATTAGTTTAACGTCTAATGTTACCAAATTTTACTCATTGTGGACAACAGTAGTTAGAAAACTACTGTGATAGCGCTGAACCGGAAGTACGATTACAATCGCGCTCGAACGGGAAGACAGAAAATGTGCAGACCAGTGTAAGGTAAAAAAAAATAAAATAAATTAGCTCAGTTTCAAGGAGGGCACCATAGATTAATGTCCCAAAGTCAGTGTCCGGCCAAATGTGAAATATGGTCATGATCTCTCCATCTGTTCCTGGCACTAAATAATGGCCGAAAAAGTGTTTTTGCAGAATTGTGTCACAGAAGTGAACTTTTGAACATAAAAAGGTCATCACTTCATAATTTATCCTATTCCACATTTGACATTGTCATAATTAGCACATGAATTGTTGAATTCTGGCCAAAAACGAGTTTTGTGAAGTCACAGTGACATTAACCTTTGACCACCAAATTCTAATCACTTATTTCTGGAGTTCAAGTGAACGTTTGTGCCGGTTTTTAAGAAATTGCTAGAGCGCTCTTGAAGATATTGCATTCCAAGAATGACACGGAGAGATGGGAGCTGTCACTGGCACGGAGGAATTAAAAACTTGTTCAGAAATACAAATACAAGTTATATCAAAATGATTCAGTACATTCATATAAACAGTGCCATACCTTTATTAGCAGTCTAAGTAAACAGCTGCTACTTGCACAGTGACAGGAGGTGTATGCTACCACAGACAGCATTACTTTGACAGTGTGCTCCTAAGAGACATGATGACGTAATGGTGCTGCAAACTTGGTGAAAACCGGCCAATCCCAGCCAGCACAAGCTGGTCTCCGTGGTAAAGGTTGCCGGGGGCGACAAGAGGTCCTGTCAGACGGTGATGAGCACCAACAGAGAGTGCACTGTCCATCAATGAGCATAACTGGCAAACTAAGCGGCCTATAGTGTGGGAAAAACATAGCTCTGCTCATTTGTGAGCAGTTGTGGGTTCACGTTTCATTAAGACCTATAGCTGTCCACCTACTTCTTTCTAAAAGTTCAATAGATTTTCCTAGGTAAGGTGACATTCTGTTGAGCTTCAAGACATGTGCTCAGCAGCTCTGTACCATTTACCACCGGCTGGGCAATACAGCTTAAAAGGAATGATAATGTTTGCCATATTAATTTTAAGATTAATATTGCTAATTAATTTGTATAATAATATTTTAAGACAATGATCATATACATTGTCTAAAAAGTCTTAAAATATTAATAATTTAATTATCAGTTACAGCATGTTATTTCCTATATACATTACATGTATTAGTGTGACATTTAAGTAGATAGGGGGGGTGTTTGATCTGGTGAAATTAATTAGTTGTGTTGCTACCTTCGGTTTCATTGGCATCATTTGCACAACACTGTGTTTGGATGAGTGTTACCTCCAGAAAACAAGCCAGTTCCACAAAGCACATCCACGCGTGTTCTTTTCAGAATTAAATCTTCACTGCTTGTTGTGTTTTCCTCAATTATTGACTGAGTTTGGGGAAAGTGGTGAAAGTAACACGCACCAATAACCGCAAGAGAGAAAAGAGCTGCAACGTTCTCTCCTGTGAAGTGTAAATGCACAGAGATGGTAAGAAATATTACTCATACTTGATGTAACGAATGTGGTCATTTCTTACAGTACTGTGCAAAAGTCTTAGGCCACCTTCAGGTTATAATAGTCATATATATGCATTTCTCAGTCTCTGTATCAAGGTACAACTGGCAATATATGGGAAATATGTAAAAAGCATTAAAAACTAAAATTCAGAAAAAAGCAGTTTCTACAGACGAAAGTGACAAGTACTGTATGTACTATGACTTTCCTTTGCACTTCACATGTCTAGAAGTATTTTGTTCAGACAATATGAGATTTACTGCACTAATCTTCTGGTGTTTTACACCAGGTTTCATTCAAGACACGTTTCTTATTGTTTGGCTATTTTTCTCCCCCTCCCAAGGGAACAGATGTCATGTTAAATACTGACTATTGCCTGTAGAAGTCATTTAGTTGTGATTTCAATATTTCAGTTAGCCTTTTGTGAACAGTGGAGGTTTTTGCTCAGTATGGTATTGTTCATCTCTTTTTTTTCCCCCATCCAGTCTGTCATGTAACTGTCCAAATCTTCACTCTCCCTTTGCCTCTAAAGCACTCATTTCTTTCCTGTAATCGCTGGAGACTAGTTTCTGACAGATTTACAGCACACTAAAGAGGAGATGAAGTGTGGGAAAGTGTGGTTAAGGACGACTGAGTGCCTGATGCACCGTCGGACCACAGAGGCCCGCAGGCTGGCAGGCGCACACTCCTACCTAACACTTAATTGAGAACAAAGTGGAGGATGTGGATGTATGTTTGGGTATGGCAGCGCGTCAGTTAGTCTGCCCTCACTGAGGTGAGATGGCCAATATGCAACCAGTGGGAACTGAGCCCCCCCCCCCCAGTTTCAAGCAATCATGCCCCTGCAGCCCCGGAAGTGTCAATGAAAGTGTCTGCACTACATCAGCACAGCATGAGAGACAATGTGACCCACTTATGTCCTACTTAAAAATGAGGGTAAAAAAGGTCCATCTTCTTTGGTACACATGTTCCAATTTACTGTTCATTCAACTCCACCCCCTCCTCCATACTCTGCCTTCATTACCAAAGATATGCCAGGCTAATAGATGCACAGGCAAGGGTGCAGACTCCCAGCCATGCTTATCTACAAGATTAGCATAAAACTGTTGAGGCTGTCTGACCTAGTTTTAAGATGATGGGTGTTATGTGTCTACACATGTCCCCTTAAGGTGCTGACACATCTCAAGTCTCAAAATGTTGTCCCAACAGGTCAAAGGAAATACAATAGTAGAGGAATATATTTAGCAATGGACAGAACTGGATCCATGATGTATGAGATAAAAAAGAAAATTGGAGCAGAACAGTCTGATGAGCAGGGGGAGCAAGCAATAGCGCAAACTGCTGCTCTATACCTAATTGGAAACGCAGGTGTCCAAATTGAATCGTCCACACAGAGCGGAAACCAATTGCTCACTGAACTAGTCAGATGTTGATCCGAATTCCACCCACTGACAATATCTGACTTAACATCACCTCGCACTGCCAAGCAATTGAGTTTCGACAGAACCATCGACCGTCATCAATTTGATCTCTGCTACTTGCCATGCTGTCTCACTCTGCTCAGGAAATGGAGGCCAAACTAATTATATATACGAAGGAGACTGCTGTTAATATCTGCAACACTGATAAACACATACACACACATTTTTTTTAAATGTATACAACACTTTGGCACTGACAACAATTCTCCACTTCTTTTGAACTAAATGTTGTTCTTTCTCTGTTCTTTTACCTAACTTGGTGATGGATAGACAGTTCAAAACTAACTACAGGCTACATTGCTTGGGTTGTCAGAAATGGGTTGTGGTAGACCAGGAGTAAAGAGAAAACATACCAGAAGGGCTTTGTTTACACAGTAACAGAATACACAGAATAAATTCAAGTAGACTGAAAACAGAAAAAAAACACATCATCCCACCAGTACACCAGGCTCTGTTCCTTTGATGGGTTATAAAACAAGGGGAGTTGTGTGGTTAGGTAGCACTAAAGCCACTGTTCCAAAAAAAAAAAAAAAAAAAACATCAAGTAGAAAGCATGATGACATGCATCTCTTAGGACAGGGGTGCCCAAACACAATCAATGATATAATAATTTAGTTTTAATGTTCAGTATCAATATATCACTCAATGACTACTGTCATTCTGAATTGACTGAATTTAGAGTTAAAAGGCAAAAACAAAAAATATAACTGAAACAATCAGCTCTGTGAATGCTTTGAAAGTACAGCGCCAGTCAAGCAAACTGCAGCAGGACCCGTGCTGCTTTCACAGAATCCAGAATCCAAGAATCAAGGCTAAGATTTAAAAAAAAAAAATAAAAAAAAAATTTAAACTCTTCACTGACTTTGCATCACTTGAGCCAGCGAAGAATGACATTGGCTCCAAAGTTGGATCAGCCTTCCATTCAGACACAGCTGCAGTGAAGAAAGAAATCCTTGCCTTTCAAATGATGTTAAGAAGAAATCCAGGGCATGATGGGTGAGTTTTGGAGTCGCCTGTTGTCAGAGCAGAAGTATCCCTACATAAGGAGATGTGGCTTTTACCTGTCAGCCCTATTTAGATCAGCCTACTGGTGCAAATCTGACTTTTCCCCCAGTAAGATTCTAAAAGCCAAGTTGAGATATACCATGAAAGACAACCATCTATCTGCCTGCTTGAGATTTGTAACCAGCTGCTTCACAGAAACTATGAGAAACTAGCCTCCTCCTTCCAAATGCCAAAGATCCCATTAACGTAATCTACAGATATAGCTGAAATGAAAAGGTGTGTGTTCACTCTATAACAGTACATTTTGTACAAGTTAGTATGGGACCGAGGTGGCCTTTAGAGACTGGTAGATCTTGTGTTGTTGAAAAATATAAAAGTAGATCTGATGTGAAAAGGGCAACCTTTTATTAGTACAACAGACAGATCATATTCAGTGTGAACACATACAAAGAAATGCCTTGACAACAATGATAACAGATAACATGAACAACCTTTCTTAGAAGGGTCATGTCAAAATGGAGATATGCTTTTAGGAGACGTGGGTTATTAGGGCTGGGGCGATACACTAGTTCCCCTATTCGATACTTGGGTGCTGATTCGATACATATTGTGATACTTAAGAATTCTGATTCTACAAGTATTACGATTAATTTTATTTACATACTTTATTAATTACTAGACCTTACTATGGTAAGTACCTTGAGGTTTGACGGTTGCTGTGATTGGCACTATATAAATAAAACTGAGTTAAAAAAAATAATAATAATAATAAAGTGGTACTTTTAATAAAGTTCTACATTTAGCATTAAGCTGTTCCTGTTCATCCAGCTAGTGCCATAAGAAAAAACTAAAATAAGATGTTAGGCCAAAATTAAAACTTCACACAGCACAAATGTCACCCTTTAAATTAACAGCTCATCATATCAAACTGTTATAATATGGTGGTAAAAGGGGGGCCTGATCCTCAAAATTACAGTAACAACAATTTTCACACACTTACGTAATACGGCAACTATTTATTACATATAATTCACATTTGCTTTAATTTATTAAATAATTGGCGACCTCCATGTGTCTGTGGAAACAAACAGCCTGTGGTGTAAATATACCCAGTGCAGATTAAACAGCGAGGTGACTGCAGGGGGAGCGGTTCAAGATGTCGTCGTATGTTGAACAGGTGTTTGATAAATTCCTGTTCAGTCTTCATGGCTGGATTTCGTTGTGTATTCTAAATAACTTTGATTAGAATAAAACATAACCTACACTACACTGCTCATTCTGTCTGACTCAGTTTCCTGTGTGGATCCGCTGTCAATCAAAGTAACCACCATTTCAGTAGCAGCAAGTTATGGACATTAGACTCATTCTGTTACTTGGCTCTATGGTGTATTTTGTCACATTTGTAGTGACTCTATACATTAATGAGCCCTCTACTGGATAGAAACAGTAACTGCTAATTACCTCACTTCTAATCATAGGCAGAAAGGAAACAGGTTAAATCGAATAATGTTGATGATGCAATAAAAAAAAAAAACTATTTTAAAATTGGAAAATAAAAAATTTAAAAACACTGCATATCTAAGGTGAATCGATTTTTTTTCTTCCACTCGTATACGTTATTATGAAACCTGACAATTAAAATTGCAGTGGAGACAAAAACATGGCGTTTAACTGGGACATGTAAAGAATATATACTGAGGCAAAACATCAGTGCGAATCATGGTTTTTATGCAAGATAACCTGTCTAGAAACAAACTGAGCCATGTTGGGGGACAAAGCCTCAGTCCAATCAAAGACTTGTTTTTTTTATTAACCATAATCAACCACTGCAACATATTCCTTATATCAAGTAAGACAGCACTGACTTGCAAATGTGTGACGGAAACAGTGTTCTATAGAGCAGTGCATTGATTCAATCCTAATTTATGCAGGGTCTAAACTCAAGTTACAGCTTGCATCTGTGCTGAGAATATTGCTAACAGGTCTGGACTGCAGAGAGATAGGAGGAAGACATCCAATTTGCATAGGGCAAGCCTGTGGTTGACAAACTAGTGAGCAAGCTGCCTGATCAACAATTAACCACCCACCTATCCACCCGAAAGTCAGTTTAACCGTTTCCACAGCAACCTGTCACCACAGTTGGGTTTGTAAACACTGAAAGAAAGGATTAGTGTTGAAAAGGATGAGGAGGAGAGGACAAAAGAAAGAAGAGCAGGAGGGAGGAGATGAAACCCAATGAGCTCTGGAGTCAAATAGGGTTCATTTGAAAAAGGGGAGGACAGGAATGTCAGTGGAGTGTGTGAAACACTTCCTCTTCTGCGGTCTGTAATGTTCGGGTGCAAATGAGTTTGGCTGTAGCTTGTTGTGACTAGGCTGCCAGGGCCACTGTGGTGTCAGGAGATGAGTTGTTGACGAGTGAAAAAGATGGTTTTCCAAGAAAAGAATGGAGATATTGGAAGGACGCAGCTACCCTATTGTTAGGTACTTAATAACTTTAGAAACCCAAAGGTATAAAAAGTGATAGAAATCATATCTCATTAGATTTGGCTTTCATGTGTGTTTGAGACTGAGAGCCAAAGGACTGAAGTGTTCAGTGAAACACAGGAAGGAAGAGAAGCCTGCATTAAAGCAGGGAATTAGGTAACAATACAGACAGCAGAGAAAAGTATACTTATCTCTTCTCACTTTCCAGGGACTGAGGTGGAAAATAAAAGAGGAGGAAGAAAGAGAAAAAGAAAAGCGTGAAAACACTATAAGAAAAGGGAAAGACCTAGAAACCACAGTGAACAAAAAGTGAATCCTCTTTTGAGTTGCTATCAGAGTACACATGAAAGTATGAACTGGGAATAGGGGAGCTCTGCCATCTCAAAGCATACATATTGATGCCTTAATTTCTCTATACAGAGATGTGACTTATGCCTAATATACAGCACTCCCTCTTTCATTTTATCAGAGCAGAGTCTCAAGCTGAACTGCAGATGTGGCAGATGTGAATATTTGAGATAATACCAAAATGAATATAATGCTGGTTAATGCACACCATTTTTGCACCATTTTCTTCAGTGTTAACAAATATAAAAAAAGAAGCCACCGGCAACAACAAGACTGGGTCCTGAGTTAGGACCATTATCCATTCCCACTAGCAAACTGCTCTGGCTTGTCCACACTTCATTAGTATAGAAAAAAACATGCTAAACAACTCCTGATCTTCAAGACAGAATGACTACCAATGCATTCTATAGGAAACCAAAAGGAACACATATTTACTACATAGTCTCAGTACAGCTGTATAGTGTTTAGTGGTCTCTAGTGGGGTCCTTGTGTCAATTATCCTAATCATAAACAATTACATTTTATTTTTCATTCAGTTTGCACTAGAGACGCCCAGTTTTAGCTCTGGCAGCAATAAACACCCTTCCTGTGACTATTTACTTCATAAGGCTATAATAATTTCCAACACATTTAGCTCAAAGCTGGGTTCTTATAGTAAACGAAAAAGACGACTAAGACTAGCAGAGCAAAAATGATTTTGTCAACTGAAAAAGTTTAACAAAAACAATGCAACAAAAACTAAAACCAAATCGAATTGTAGGTATAATAAGCTTTGTTTTATACCAAACTGTAAAATAGACTTATAAAATAGTGGTTTGGTAAATCATACTTGATGTCAATCGTTCTTTCAACATAAAGACTGAAGAGGTCTATAAAATAAAAGTGCACTCATAAAATAACTAAAACTAAACTGAAATCAAAAACCAAACCAAAGACAGAAAATTTGAAAAACTTTTAAAACTCTGGCTCAAAGGGGGTAATGTCAACATCTCCCTGAAGTCCTCTTAAGACTGCCTGAAATTCAAGTGAGCTTGAGCTGACATTTTAGCACCAGGAACACACTCTTCACTCTAAGTAGATCCTACTCTAAAACCAAAACAGTGACAATTCAATAAACCACAAGCAACTAATGCTCATCCAAATGCATGACAGACTTTCAACTGTTCAGTGTTCTGCATCATGTGCATGTGGGCTGCTTAAACACATACACAACCCAACCTAATGTTCCCAACTATGCGAGGCCAGACGCTGAGCTCAGAGCCACACTGGGACATGGTCCAGAATTCCTCCTCTACTGGCTCCTGTCCACCTGCACACACACACGGCTTGCAGCCATGGACATGGTGTTCAGTCTTCACTGTTGGCACGCCCCCGGGCCCATTTAGGGTATTTGTGTGTGCGTGCAGGCTAGGGGTGGGGGGTATTACACAATCTGAGGGGCAGTTGTTATTGAGATGACTCTAGTAGTTGGAACAATGATATTTAACACAAAGTGCAGGATGTGCAGAGATTACATAACAGCCATATTGCAATTATTTGAAATAATCATCTCCTCACCTGCATAAAAAGAGTTGAGTGAAGATATAACTATAACAGATATAACTTCAGTGTTTCCCACAGGATTTTATGAGACTATGGCGTAGTCTATAGACTGTAGACTAGGTTTTTTTTTTGCCTGTGCAAAAATATGCCTGATTTTACACAGGCATATTAACAGGCAGGCACTGAGCGTCCCCGTTACCATGGTAATTCTAATAATTAGACTACTGCAGTGGTTGTATAAAGTTAAAAGAATAGACAATATTGTTAATCTCAAATTTCAATTTTGTGACAACCCTAGAAGTGATATATTAAGATGCATTGACAATCACTGTGCATTTGAATCATCAACAGGTTAATCTTAACTTAATCATTCACACAACACATCCAGCCATTAAACATTAAAGAGGCAGGTATTTCAATTACTGCAGAGTTTGATACTGTTTTCTTATTTTGATCTTTGAATGTATGAAAGAATTCAAGGCTTGAAAGAGTTTAAGTATAAAACCTTGAAAGTGCTAAAACACGAGTTAAACCATCTAGAAAGAGCACACAGATCAGGTTTAGTCTTTTTTCCTATTAGTAAACAAAGCAACAGCCTCACTCAATGTGAGTTTTTTATAGATCAGTGCAGGCAGAAATGTGCATTGCATATCCGTCCACTACACTTTGAAAGAAAAAGAATTCTCACTATCAACTTAAATTTCAAGTCAGGTGTGTGATAAAAGTCAGGTAAAACTGCTTCCATTTATAATGTCAATAGCTACACACTACTTCACATATAACAGATATATATACACAGTGTTTTTAGGTTCTTTTTTTATGATTGACAAACAATTAGGGATCCAGTTGAGTGCTGATGTCTCCATGTAACCAAAACAAATGTACTTTGTTGTACGACTAGACACACATGACTGGTCACAGCTCATAACTGATGACTGTACACACAATCGTGGCCCTTCTGATCCTTCCCTAATGGGCTGCACTAGTCTGGTTCGCTAAAGTACTCTGCTGGAATAAGGGTGGATATTTCCGTTGTGCAGTGGCAGGATTGTGCCATTTTCTTTTGTAGGGATTCAGTCATTTTAATACCACAAAATGCTGCTTCTTCTTCTGTTCCACCAAAACAACTTCTCTCCCGATGCTATTTTGCAAAGGCACTGTCACAGCATCCTGCGCTCAGTGCCACCCAAGAATCAGCCAAAACAACCCAGATACCTTTTACCCTAAAATAAACACACCTGTTGTCTAATGATAATGTGGATTTAGTGACAGTGAGCATAAAGAGGTATTGTGTAAACCACTTCTAAATTAGTCATCTCATGCACTTTCCTTGATAACCAAGAAGTAGACTCAAATTGCAATATTGCACAATAATCACAATATGGCCTTCACCAAGTTGTGCAGCCCTATTCTTTGGTTTGGTTACTAGACCTGAGGTGGCTTTATATCTCATGCTGGGTCTTTGCAGCCTCAATGAACAGTACTAAATATAAAAGCCTATCCTTTGTTTTAGCCATGTCTACAAGTCTGCATGGTGAAAAATTGCCTGCCATATTCACATCTCTACATTTCTGCAATGACACAAATAAACGCAGCATGCACACAGGCATTACACTTCATATCTGGAAAGCAATATGGTAGATATGAGTTACTGGAACCACCTTTATAAAAGAAAATCAAACGTGAGAGTGCATGTTTACGAAAAATCAAGTTGAATTGCATCAACGCCAGAAGAAGCATACAAACCTATCTTGCACAGATGATTCTGAGAAAGAGGAATCTGGTTTGAAAGTGCACAGGTTTAAATGTGTTTTGACAACAAACTGTTGCCAATGTATTCTGCAAGAGCACAGGGATGTCTGGTTTAGGAAGACATCTGCTGCACAATTTCCTGTTTTCAGGGAAATAATCTTTTTGAAAGCTTCTACACTAAATACTGCCCTTTAATGTAATGCAACAATATGACAAATTAACAAATAAACAGCAGGAGGAAATAGCAGGTGTTTAGAGAAGAGAGTAAAAACACAAGAGGTGAAATATGGCAAATGTTTAGTCACTTATATACATATTTCTACTAGTTATAAATTATAGTATTTAGTAGTTCTACTAGTAGTTTTTGTGTGTGTGTCTGTGTGTGACAAAGTTGTGTCACTTACGATCCAGTCCGTTGACGTATCGAATTGAAACTTCACAGTGCCCCCACACAGCACTAACGATGGGATACAGTCTTCTGCCCTTTAGACCTCTGAAAGCCACTCCCAGATATTGTCCATCTACCATGAAGCTCAGTGTGCCCTCGTCCATGTCTAGTATTACTGTCAGAGAGTCTGGAAGCACAAATGACTCGTCTGGCTCAAGGAAACAAGGATATGTCGGTGCTGATGTAGAAACAGGGCGGTTCTTTCCATCGTGGTAAAGTCTGTTCCGACCCAGATCCCAGCCCCAGGATTCTGAGTCTGAGCCCACCAGGGCCGTGTAGCCAACTGAGTGTAAAGGTGCCTCTGCAGTGGCGACACCCACAACAGCATGGGTGCCTCTCTGTCTAGCCGGCCAGTGAATCCTCCAAACATGTAGGCCCCTGGTGTAGCCCACCTTGCCACGGATACAGTCTGTGCTCTGTGCTACGGGGTGTCTGTGGAACGTCAGCTTATCATCTTCCTTAACAAAGACATTGAGGGACCGGTCATCAGGGTTCCAGGCGTGGCGGAGCTGAGTCTCGGGGCTGGCTGACGGCATGTCCAGAAGCAAGTCCAGTCGGGGGGGCCGGCAGAAGTCTGGGCCCCGTAGCTCACGGCGAACAGGCCGATATGAAGGCTCCCCACGTACGTCCACTGATTTGATACTGCCTGAGATCTTCTGGCCCATGGCTGGGTTGGTCCAAGGGAGGAAGGGATAGAGGGGAGGGAAATGATGGACCGAGGGTGGTAATGAGGGGATCCTAAGTCCTGACGTTACCTCATGGGCGCTGTGGCAACACAGTGGTTCCTGGGTAGAAAGATGCTGAACACACACAGTCTCTTCTGCCACAGGGAATTACACTCCTGAAACACACAAAAAAATAACCATTATATAAACTTTATAACAAAGTCTGCCCTAGGGATCTCTATGCAGGGTTATACAACTTCACATGACAGTTCCTACATCCTCATACATTCTCTACAACCTTTCTGATGTGCAAAGAAATGCATGTAGTTCGTGTGTGAGTTTAATGTATCTCTATTTTTTTCCACTGATAGAGTAAAAGTATTTCAAAACTATTCACCAATTCTATTCTATGGGTGCAAATAAAGTCACCTGAACCTGAGGAAACAAAGGGTACAGCAGCAGCCTTGGCACATTAGACGCCCATAGTTTATAATAGATTTGGCTCCTGCAGAGAGCTTGTGCTTTGATGCAGACAAAGATAACTTTCTCAGAGAAACAGTCATTTATACAATACAATGAAATCATGTAAACCACACATTGAGAAATTACCTACACACCCAGGAAGAATTCGTTGAAACTTGCTGACCTGTGAATATAGTCATGCAGCATGTTCCCGCTTCTTATCCACTATGTCCTTCACCAAGCAAACAAATGTGATGCAATACATATTTTACATGATTCAAGAAGAAAATGTAATATACATGCTGAGCTTTCACAGGGAGTAGACCACAAGCCTTAAGCTACTGACCCTCTTGATTCCAAACATATATGCACATGCACAGCCTTCCCTATATTACCACTCCAGAGAAGCAGTTCCAAATCTCTCTATCACTCATTCACATAATCCCTCCAGTGTTGTTTATCTTACACCCCTATAGTTTCTCAGTAAAGGACTCCACATGATTCTTTCAGGGAAAGTACAGAACAGTAACTTGTACTGACCCACCAGGGGAGGCCTGAGTCAGACGTCTCACACAGCAGGGATGCATACATGTGTGTGAAAGACAGGGTGAAATAGAGAAAATAAGGAATTGAAACAAGATAAGACATTTTACAGGATGAAACAAATTCATCTTTTAAAGATGCAGGGAAACGGCTTAAAAGCAAGCATTTTTAATTGGATTAAATTTTAATTTCACAAGAAAAATAAATAAACAGAGGCCCCATTTTTAAAAACTTAAAATCACTCCCTTTCTTAAGCAAACATGCAAAGCATTTGATAGTTTTATACAGAATAATTTGCTGCTTAACTAACTTCATATTTTCCACTGTTGGATAGAAACATCTGATGACATCAACTTGGTTTTAGGAAAGAGTCGATCTAGTTTCATGATAATTTGTAGAGTAAGATTTTTTAAATAAGAAATTTTAATAAACTTGCAGTAATGCAGTAATGAAACCAATAGTTTCAGACCTACTTCTTCACAAACTAAACACTTTAGTGAAATGTGGAGATTAAATTCAAGATAATAACTGACAGAGCTCGGCAAAGCTCTCAGCACAACTGACTACTCAACATACATACTATTGGGGCAGCAAAACTTATTTGCAAGGCATTATCTCATGACTACCACCCATGAAGAATGACAAGCTCTCTGTTTCCATTTTAATTAATTTGTACCACAAAGGAAGTTGCATGGAAAAATTCCAAGACAAATGAATGGACCATTTATCATACAACATAACAGAGTCATACACAAAAGAGATTTTAATCAGTGTGACTACTGGCCCCTCAGATGACATTTGTAAATGTGTGTGTGTGCTTATAATATAACACATACAAACTTATATTAGTCACGCACACACAGAACTTGTTGATAATTTCTCATACATCAGCCGTCAGTGGGCTGAAACACTGACACGTCAAACCAGAAAGAGATGATTCATGAACACCAGGAGGGGCACACAGGAAAAGAAACGACTGTGTTTAAGAGTGGCCAATTAATCTCATTCAGTGATAAACACAGCAGTCTGCACTTCAACCACTACAGCCATGAGTGGTTCACACACACATTTCTAAATTATAATTCATCTGTCTGGTATACAGAGCACTTTATCCATGATATCTCAGTCACATATCTATTATTACATCAAGTTGTAAAGAATAAGAGTTATTGTCCGCTTGTGCATTTACAATATTACGTGACTATTCCAATAGAAATTACTGCACGTGAACCAGAAAAAAAAGATACAATTATTTCCAACTTTGCTTTCAAATTCAAATTATAAAAATAAAAACTGTCAAAATGCTCCAGCTGCATCGACAATCCTGCATTTGAGCCACAGCACATTTTGAGGGCAAGATAGAGAGGCAGAGATGTGTTCCTGTCAGCCTTTTGAAAAATAACCCTTTGGGAATATTTGAAACCATCCATATGGAGCTGCTGATTTCAAAAAGGCACTTCCAGCTGGTGAATATCAAACTTCAAATCAACTTTAACCCAGTGCTTGACCAGCAGTACCTCCCATCCACAGAGCTGGCCAGAGCAATCCACCATCTTATCAACAAATCCGGCGTTAGCCGTCTCAGTGTAGTACACCTGTCAATTAATTAAGTACTTTTTTCCTATCCCCATGGAGGTAATCTTCAGGTCAGCAAATGAAAGGAACAATGTACAGCAATTTGTATGCAAACTCTACAGTCAGTTGGTCTCAGGTGATCATTTCTTGTAAGACATCCTCAATCAACATCACTGACCACATATGGCTAAAACTACATCAATACCATAGCTTCAACTGACATTTCTATATATTACCATCAATACATCAGTAGGACTACATATGCCAGCAGTGAAGCAGATCTGAGTAATGAGGAATATGACTGACTGAAATTGCGGGCAAAGAAAAGTAAAAGGAGAAACATGAAGGAGAGGACAGATGAGAGAACTGATGACATTAGAAAGCAACACTGATATAGCAGACAAGTGATGGGCGATGGTGAAAAATACCACAAAGAAGGAATTAAGATGCAGAATCTAACCCCTGACCTCTGCTCAGTTTGAAGGGAGATGAACTCTGTGGAAGGGATTATCCAGTGATTCTACAAACCAAGAACCATCTCTGCTCCATCTCTGCTCCATCTCCCACTTTTTATTCTAGTAACACTTATTTAAAAAAAAGAAAAAAGAAGAAAAGAGACCTAAATATATCAGTTCAGATGGGATGCAGTACGTTGATGGGACTGTTTAAGATGCAACTTGTCCAGAATCCATGGCTCAAATTTGTTATACAGAGCAACTGAGGCAGTGACATGAACAAGTCTGCTCGTAGCGTGACAGCCATTGTTAGCATATCAAACATGCACGGCTAGTCTTAACACAAGCGACCCCCAGCAAATCCATACACACAGTCTGAGAAACACATAGACAACTCTTAAGGGTACACAAAAACAGCAATGCAGGAAACATTTATCTGCAAAACAGGATTGTAAAATAAGCTGTGGGCAGTGACACCATGGAATCGAGCATGTACACAACCTCTCATTCAGTCAATGACAAACTACGACTAGTGTATTCTTAAGGATGAATACATGGGCAGACAAAGTTTGCCACTTTGTATGCACACTGGACAATTATTGTAATATTTACACACACTATGACTTTGTGTGTACATTTCAGTTATTTTACACTGAGTGAAAATATGAATTATGAATTCAAGTGATGCATCCTGTGCCTCTCATTATTCCCTCCTTGCCCTCCTTTTCGTCTACAGTCAGGGCCCATTATGGTCATAATAGTTTGATACCACTTGCTTTTGTTTTATTATGCATCGTTCATTCAATTACAAGTTGACTTAACACAAAAGCAGTGGTAGAGGGAAAGGACAGCCACACAGATACGAAATGCATTTCAAGGTTAGTGCTCTTTGTCACACTGTTCTTTTCTTCTACAAGCAAAATAAAAAGGACCTGACAACACCAAACGCAGAGCGAGACAGAAAACAACACTGGGTTGAAACTTGTTGTCTGACTTTTCTCATTTGTATTCTGAGCAAATAACAAGTCTGGTATGCCATTACAGATTCACAACTGTGTGAAAATGCGAGCTATGTTGTTTGTTTTGTTCGTCTTTCTGCAATATTGGAAGTTATTTTTTAAACTATGAACTCAGATTAACAACTACTTTTCCCTCTTATCTCTCACAGGCACAAAATATACGCATGTCCAGGCCAGTAGCGAGCCGGCTTTCGGCTCATGCCTTTGTAGTCTTTGTTAGATTGCATTGGCACTAGTTCTTGGAGTTAGATAGAAGGTCCCTTTACACTCACTGTCCAAATGAAAATCAACAATGAGAAAACAAAGTGAAATCAGGAGCAGCAATATGACTGCTGCTACACCATGTCTAACGAATGAAAATGCAGAATGAAATGATGCAGTACCCTTGATGTGGCCAAAGCTTTGAAACATTTTCAAAACATGACTGCAGCATTGATGGATAATATGAGTATGTATAAGAACTGCAGGTTGACATAATAATGAGTAGGAAAATGCCAACAGGCAAATGAATTGGCCAAAAATCAACCCTAATCACATCACAGTCAAAGTAATAAATACCTAGACAAATAAATGAATAAATCTATCACTGAAATCAAAGTAATTAATCACTAGATCTGAAAGAGAACAACAAACTACCCATACAAAAATGCAACCACAAATCAGAAAAAGTTAGGACAGTATGGAAAATGCAGACTTATGCAAACTTAACAAGACCTGTAACACACTCCAAAAAAGAACAGAGAAAGGGGCCATTTAGAGCTAGTAAGGAAATAAAATAATTGAATAATGTGATTTCAAACAGGTGATCTGAACAGGTGAGTGTACATCATGATTTGGTAAAGATGCAACATCCAGGAAAAGTTTAGTCCTTTAGGAGCAGAGATGGGCCAAGGATCACCAGTTTGTCAACAAATGCACAAGAAACTTATTAGAATGTTTGAAAACAATGTTCTTCAAAGAAAGATAGAAAGGGCTTTGGATATTTCACCCTCTTTGGTGCAGAACATAATTAAAACATTCAAGAAATCTGAATTTATTTCAGTGTGTAAAGGGCACTACAACATGGAGTTATATCCACAAATGCCAGTTCAAACTTTACTGAGCCAAAAGCAAGCCTTATGTCAACTGTGTCCAGAGGCACCGGTGACTTTTCTGGGTTCAGAAGCATCTGGGTTGGACATTCACTCTGTGGAAATGTGGATTGTGCTCAGACCAATCAGTATCCAGGTCTTCTTGGGAAGGAATGGACACCGTGTGCTCCAGACCAAAGAGAAAAAGGACCATCTAAACCGTTACCAGCAACAAGTCCACACGCCAGGGTCTGTTATGGTCTGGGGTTGTGTCAGTGTCCTTGGCAAAGGTGATTTGAATTTCTGTAATGACACAATTAATGCTGAAAAGTACATTTGAGATGCTGCCCACACCTCTACTTAGAACTACCCATCTTAAGACTCCCAGGTTAGGCCAAGTGTAATTATGAGTCAGGACTCAACTGGCCTGTGTAGCTGCAGTGTAACAAAATACTCAGTCTTACATCATGTGTCACTCTCCCACCTCTAAGTCATCCACAGTGAAATACTACACTAAAGTTCAGCCATGCTGCAGCACCAAGAGCTAATTTAACAGTATCCCAACACAAATCTTTTTATGACACATGTTAATAATCAAACATGGTAAGTGGAATAAGATAAAACTTTGACAAGCAGACAATAAAGTTTATTTGGGTTGATTTAAGAAGCCATTTTTACTACATTTCAACTGAAATACATAGTGTCAAAACTAAAGCTAAAGCTAAAGTAACAACCATACATGAAGACAAGTCTGCTGGACAGGAAATCTGAAACTTGAAATAACAAACAGCCTTGTAAATTATTTAACTGTCACACAAAATAAAGAATCGAAAGCTACATTTATTTCATTTGAGTCACATTACTGCTTTGATTTCAAGGTCTTTGGGACATGCAGACTCTTCAGGAAGGCTGAAGTACACAAAGCCAGACTTTTAGAAGTGTCTGCACGGGACTGGTCCACAGCAGTCTTGCCAACAGAGAGACAAGAAACCCGAGAAAATATCTCAGATTGAAAGCAACACAAGCAAGAGGTCAAGAGACAGAAGTGGTCTATGTGAAGAGAGGAGACATCTTACCATGAAAGCATTTTTCCAAACAGTCAGGCGGCACTCACACGACAATGTGAACATGCAGTCACAGGAGCCAAGTAGGAGAGTGGGAATACTTGCGCCTCAGTCTTTAGTCCAAATTGAGGTCAGTACACAGTCAACAGCCAGACGAGAGTGGGACAGAGCAGAGACAGACATAAAAAAGTGTGTCTGTGTTTGAGTATGATGGTAAGTCAGTGAGTTCCTGCCTGTGACGCGAGGATGGGGAAAAACTGCTTGGCTCCAGTTCGCAGCTAAGACAGGAAAACAGCTGCTGGAGGGAGGAGGGAACAGAGGGGAAGATAAAGAGGGAGGGAGAAGAGGAGGGTTTAGTGTGGAGCGCGCTCAAAGTCCTTCCCAAGCATTACAAAACCACCCACTCTCTCACAGATGCAACGACTGTGTGCCTGTAGAAAACAGTGGAAAGAAATGTGGACACACACACATTTGCAGATTAACAGCTCATTTCCACTTTTCCCTGCTGAAATTAGACGGATTCTTGGCCAGACAAGAAAGAGTGTCCAAGAAAGCAACAGCCTTTTACAAGTCTGTCATGTACCACAATCCAACATTAAAAGTAACTCCAAGTCCAAGATCTAGAATGTGATTTAGTGAGTGGCTTGACAATATTCTGTACAGCTAAACTCGCATAGGCATGGCATTTATGTGCATTTCTTTCTCTACTATTTCTAGCATCATCTTTCACCAAGGTTCCAAGCGAGGTAAAGCAATCAAAATCAAATCAGGTCACAGATTGGTCGATCCAGAATCACCGCTCTATCAATATGCATGTGTGTCATCATGTCACAACGCGGGACACCGAGTCAAGCTAGTGGGAAATCTCAGAAAATTTTGTACATTTTCAAGTAGACTATCTTGATAAATTGACCGTTGAGAATGGTGTCACACCTAAGTTCAGTGTTCAGAAAACCAAAGAGACAATAGTCAGTGTTGTTGGGTGCGTCTTGCTTCAGTTACCTGTACCTCATACAATACAAATTAATGTGGGCCCTGATTGTCCTGAGGGGGTTAGACGGGTGGCGGCCATGTTCCCTGAAATCAAACCATCTATCCTTTAAATAGGCTTAAATTGTTTGTTTTGTTCTTCAATACATTTCAGTTTACTTTAAATGTTCAAACACACTAATTGAGCCTTGCAGAAGGATTCTATGTGGCTTTTTGATATTAGAATGTTTATGTACAATAAGCTCAGTTATGATACGGTGCCCCTCCCAAGTCTTCTCTTCTTGACTCTGACACTACCTCCGCTCTCTACCCATGTATCCATGCTTCTCTCCCTCTCATCTTTCTCCCCTGGGAGACAAGAAAGCCCTCCTTTCACTTGTTACCCCCTCCACAGCGATCGCACACCAGCATTCCTCTTTGCACGCATGTACTCTTCAGTGTTGGGAGCATTTTATGCTGAATTCTGCATACATAATGCAATAAGACTTGCTCAAATTAACCCAAGCAACAAAACCACACTGGAGCATTCACTGTACAAAAATGCACACTCACCACATTTATAACAGATTCAAGAATACCCACCCACGCCGAAGGCTGTGGCTGCATGCTGCAGGACTGCTTTGTTTTGATGTGGTTTGGTGTATTGATAGGAGTGCAGCAAGAAGCTGAATGACCTCAGGTAGGGATCAGGAAGAGTGGGCCATTACACGCAATAGGCATGCACACGGTTGTGGGTATTTAGATTGCAAAGTCGTGCAGGGATACAAATCATCACAAGAAGTGAAACACTTTAGTTGTTTCATTGACTCCAATACCAATACTAACAATACTCAGACAGATGATCAAAATGGACAGACAACAGTAAATTAACAGAAAATTAATAAGAAAATGGGAAAAGACTGATGAAGATGAAGTCTAACTGAAAATATAGAGGAAAAATACAAAGACAGGCAAGAGGGGGGAATTATGCAATACATTGCAACAGAGTGGACATAAAACTACATTATTAAATAAAGACATTTAAACTGATCTCCTTTCATTTCTCATAAAGTAAATGTGCGATTTTACAATGTAAAGATCAAAAACTCCAGACAGCTTAGGTAGTCAATAACAGACCCAGTTGTCCAAATGACTTCCTGCTTCTCAGACAAAGATACACCCACAAGGATGAATAGCAGTTTGCCGTCTCAATGTCTCTGTCTGCTCCAGAAGAAGAATCTGTTGGCAAGTGTTGGAGGGTAGATCCAAAGCCAACCTTTTTCCATATGTCTGCATACAGAAGATCACAATTCAAAAACCAGAGACATAAACAAAAACTACACTATATTTAAAATGTAATACTTAAAATTGGGGTAGCCATGTTGATGAGAAGTTTACACCTCATCCACAGCAGAAAGGTTGGGGGTTTGTGCTGTATTTTGCATGCTGTCTTTGGGTTTGGGTGCCTTTTCTAGAAGTGCCTGGGTTTCTTCACTGAGTCCAGGGGCAGGCCACTCAACAGAGAATCTCCAAACTGCTGATGAGTGTAAATGCATTTGTCACTGTATTGCTGAAATTTTCCTCTTGTTTATTTTGCCTCCACACTAGCAAACTATGTTATTACCAATCAACAGTTGGCCATACATCTTCGGTTACAGAGGGAAAACCCATTCCCATCTTAATTCATGTAGTAATAAAATAAAAGTCTTCTGTTCGAATATGAATGTGGAGTAAGATTGGAAAACTGGCAGGATAAACTACTAGTTCCTTAGCACATCTTTGTCATGCTTTTTTAAACTTGGCTACACCAACAGTCCCTCTTCACACATTAAAGTGATTATAGAATAAGCTGCACACACATTTCCAGTTTATCTGCATAAAGCCACTGAAAAGTCCATTCATTGTTTAACTGTGTACAAACAACTATACTGCACAAAGTCTGTTGCTATTCTGGTTATCATACGAGCTAAAGGATCTATGGATGTAATCCAGTCTATTAGTGTGGAAAATCAGAGAGCTGTCATGGTAGCAGAGAGCACTGGGTTCACCTTAACTGACTGTATCCAGATTTGGAAATTCCACTTGTATGAGTGCCATATCCACACAGTGCAAACACGCAGAGACAAGACTTGTTATTGCAGCTTGATATCGGCTGGAGCTCCCGAAACTCGACATATGTACTGGGCAAATCATATCACTATATAGAAAAATAAACACCTAATGCAGTAAACACTTGAATACATTAGTGGCGTTTAAACTACCCTATTGTAAATTTGCTTTGCTTCACTATTCTTCGTGTTTGTACTGCACTTTTTATTTTAATGACATTTCTTATATTTGATTTGATGTAATAACTATGTAAAGTTTGTCTCCCTGCCTGTCTTTATCACACCCAGTAAAGTATTCAATAGATTTGAGACATGTGACTCTTGAATCAGTCTTGTGCCCAACGAGACAAGCTGCAACTTGCAACTGCTTTTGGTCTGCTCCGGTGTGCGACCTTTTGAAACCCTGCTGGTTCAGACCAATGCACCGAGGCGAGACGGTGTATCGTTTCAAATAGCAGCAAATCTTCTGTTCTACATGTCAGCTGTTCAGGCTTTTTTGTAGCTGGATATAATTTGCAGCATTTTAAAATATGAATGAGGGCAGTGATAGTGAGTTATTTACTACAGCTGCACTGGTATGTAACGAAACGGCAAAGTGATTCCTAGAGCAGTTCTGTTGTTTGGTGGATTTGGTGTCACCTTTAATAAGGAGAGAAAACACGGACTACCAAAACAGGATTTACCAGGGTAAACAGCTTACAATAACACTGCACTTTGTGGTAACAGGTGAGCTACCTGTTCCTTCCCATTGTGTAAAGGTGTGGTTAGTTCCACCTGGGTATGCTGTATTGTAATTTTGAAACGTGCTGTAGCAGTCAGGTTGGTGACGTAGGCTGGCACAGGATGAAACCTTAGCCAAGACTCTGGGATTCTATAGTATATCAGCTGCTTTTGCGTTAGGACCTATTCAAATATTTAGTGGTCACCTTGGATCAGTTTCCCTGCACCTACAGGTAAGCAAAACCAGCCTGGTCAGGTTTCCAGAGCTGGGTTACAGAGCGTGGGGCAGATCATGGCGATCAATCATTAGTGAACCTGTCTTCACATTGCTAACAATACACCACTTCTCATCGCCAATAAGATACTTTGTCATTTTCAAATGGAGGTATATCATTGGCTCAGGTGAGTATGCAATCAGTCTTTGTTGAACAAACAGAAAGTCATCCCTCCATTAACACAGCTATCACCTTACACAACAGTTTTTGCCAGTTCTGGAGTTTGAATATAGACATAGGAGCAGATAAAAAGACAATGGATGCAGTGCTGATAGATGTAATGAAAGTGGATAAACAGAGCTGGCTGTGGGATCGAAAGCTAACCTCTTAATCCATCCAAGTGCAGCCGTCTTGAGAAAATTGCATTTCTGCCAAGTCAACAGGGCGCAGGTCACAACATCAAAGCCCGTGTTGTTTCCTGTAGAGAAAAGATGCAAAGGTTTTATTACAGTGGTAGTAATATCAGATGGCGTTCCATCACTTTTTAACTATGCTGTTTTTATACATCAAATACCATTAATATGTGGTTGTATTGTGAATCATTACATAGCAGTGAATTTTAGGTGTCAGGAGAAAGGTGCACCTACTAAGAGTCTAAGCAGAGTAGCACTTTGAGCTAAATGCTAATGAAGGTATGTCAACATGTTCACAATGACTAACCAAAAGCCAGAGTGTTACTGCCATCTGTAAAATCATGTTGACAGCATAATTACCTCAAACAACAAGGTTATGTAATCATCTGTTTGTTTGACTATCAGCAAAATTATGCAAACATTACTGCACCGATTGTCATGAAACCTGGTGGACATGTAGGACATGAGCCAAAGACAAACCCATTACATTTTGGAGCAGGTCTTTTTTTCTTTTTTCTAACATTGTGAGATAAGGCATTTTCTGACATTAGAAGATCATGGGATCTCGGCAGAGATATGTGCTCCACTGAGTGCCCTTATCGTTTTAAGTGCAGTAGTTTGAAACACGGCTGGAATCTTCATTAGCTCAAAACATTCAATACTCAACAGTACAATTACGTGTGAAGATCTGATATATTGTTTTGCATTATACATGCTATGCGGCAAGGGCTGCTACAGTGTTGGTGGGTGTTCTCCTGAGAGTAAAAAAAAGTGTTTATTTGGATCCAGTTCAAGCGCAGGCCAAGATAAAGTTATTCAAAATTACTGGCCAGTGATAATGAGTAACTTAGAACTCTTCCTTTCTTGGGAAGGAATAAAAGGAGCACAATGGACAAGGGGGAGACCTCTGCGCTTATGAATATGCCTGAGCAGTCTTAATATTCATCAAATGTAAGACCACTTCAAACTTTAAACAGACGATGCATGGTGTGCACTGTAAGCTAGTGTTTAGGCCAGTTTTGGGGGTGAATTAGTATATTGAGTTTGCTCCCAAGTAGCTTAGATAAACCCACCTTTTGTACCTGATCATTTAAAGTGTACTGACCTGTGGGTTTTGTATAGTAAATGATTAATAATCAGTTAATTGCTCCCAATAGAGTTCTGGAGGGCTGAGAAGAGATTAGCAGTGACTGTTTACACACACACATACACACACTTTTTAGTCTGTGACAGTAACCCAATTTTCAAAAACATCAATGAGAAACTTGTTTCTTTTATCAGGTTAAGTGAAGAGAAAATTCACAGTTAGCCAGTAAAGACTAGAGTATTGTGCGCCTGTGAATATAATGGATGGCAAATCATCACTAATTAATCACCACTGCCGGTCTCAGCTCTCTCCCTTCACACAAACACTTCAGCGAGGGATGCTATTTTGATAATTATGCATTCAAATGAGTAGTGGGGGAGTGCTTGTCAATGAAAGGAGTGCTGAGAGGTGCAGGGCGAGTTTGGATCACACTTGATCATCAGTGGCAGGGTCTAAACAATTTAACAAACACATGCACCACCAGCATCCTTTTTACCTTGTTTCTGGAAGGTTTAGATGCTGTCGTTGCAGTGGGGGGCAATATAGTTTTGGAATTTGGGGGGCCAAGACAATTTGATGTTATTTGATTTCAAATTGTGGATTCATATTCACATAATTTTCTCCAGCTTTGTGGAAGACTTAGATGCAGTATTGTATATGTTTTTTTCAATTAAAAATATATATACTATCACATTATTTTGTACCATTTTGACCATATCTTTGTACAAAAATTTGGAAAAGCTGGAACAGATATTAAACGACAACCAAAAAGCTTAAAAACAAAACTTGTTATAGAAGTCCACTGGGGACCGAGTACAACCATTAGATCTGATACAAGTCATTTTAGTTCATTTTAATGCTCTGCACATTGATTTCAGGATTTTGGCTTGCGGTGCCCAAAATGGCTTGAGCACTGCATCTAAGCCTTATGAGGAAAACCCTGCCTTATTAAGAAGCTTTAATGTGGTGGTAAATAGTTTAGTTTAGAGATTTCGTCAAATAATCACATAATAAAAATTTGATAGTTGCACTCTGCTGTAGGCCTGTCACAATTATTAGGTAATTGTCATATTGCAATTATTTGAAATAATGGTGATTATTTTACATGAACGTGATAATCGTCTCCATTCACCTGTATAAAGACAATTAGGTGAAACAGAAATAACAAATATCATTATTTCCACATAGTTTTCCATCATTTGACTGGCGCTCTTTTAATGACATCTCCCTACACCCTATTCTTCTTCTGCTATGAGTTCAATGAAGAACTAGTACCACCGTGGTTTATTTGGATTTTGTACCTTGGTCCAATATTTTATTAATGGACTTTGTCATGTCATATCTGCCATGTTCAATTTTTATTAACAAAAGATAGAAATATAATATAGAATTTTTGCATGTTCCTAAACTCTATGTCCATAAATGGCTTGTCTGTTTCTTAAGGTTTAAGAGCCTAATCAAACTATTATTAGACGTATATAACGGTGGCATAAACTTAACACAATAGACAATAATATTAATCACAGATAATTTCAATATTGTGACAGCCCTACTCTGCTGTAGAGACAGCTGCAGCATTAGAGTGCATCTCCTACAAATGATCAGACCTAGTGAAATAAGTGGCCACATGAGACACACATCCCACTGATTCGTGCCTTGATATATGTATGTAGTCGGAAGAGACAGCCCGGTGGATTGCATGGTTTTAACAGTAGCCTTCGCTCCAATGTCTCTCACTTCTCACCAACTGTTCCCTCTTTCTCTGCTCATATGTGACAGCTGCCGAGATATGGAAAGTAAAGTCAATGTGACCTAAGTGATGCAGAAACTAGGGGGAAAAAAGCCAATGGGCAATGAAATTTTAAAAATGTCTTCAGAAAGCATAGATGTGAAAACATCATCCAGTCACACACAAAAACAATCATACACACATCACATATTGATTCGGTAGATTAGGTTAGCTATGAAATATTATGACTAAAAAACTAACATAAAACCATATCCAAACTCCTCTGAACAGTAATAATGTCACTTTATCATCCTAAATCACATACAAGGATAAAACATGCTGATAATAAGATAACCTTGTCTACAATGAAGCCATTAATCAATCAATCAAGTTGGAAAACTGTAGATAAATGTGCTCAACAAAACAAAATGTCAGAGAGAAAGAAAGTCTATTCAGAAAGTAAGGCTCATAACTTGCATAAATGTCCTTCATGCACATCAGTCCATATTGGCAGGGGAAAAAACTCAGCTCATTAACTACTGCAGGTTGTCTGATGCAGAGCGTTTAATGCCGAATTCAAACACTGCTCGTAAATCTCTGCTCCTTAAGAAAAGATAGGACTGGTAGGCTGTTTTACACCTTTATTTGACTGGGTAGACCTGTGGTTAGTCTGTACCTGTTCCTACACGTGGCTACGCCCTGCTGTAACCAACTAGATAACTACATTACTCCTTTCACCATATTTTGCAACATCGGGAGACAACGGTTATAAATGTGTGTCACCTGTCGCCAGATCAGCCAACTGGAAAATTCTATTCTATTCATTTGTAATAGCTGTGTTTCAACTTGTAGAGGGTGGTCTAAATGCATATTTAAAACAAAGAATGTTTGGGGGTTTAGTTAGACTTTAAAGAAGCAGTGTTCAATAAACACAATGACTTTTTATTTAACAGGTGGGATAAAGTGAGGTATTTTAACAGCTCAGTGTTGTTATTCATGTGGCTTTCAATTTCACTTCCACACCCATATTTATTCTTTTAGTAATCCAGTTGCAAGTCACAGCGCTCCAGTAAAAGTATGTTTAAAACTGTTATTTCACTAAATGCGCGGCATGTATGCTTTGAACAAGCACCGAGCTTTCTGTACCATCAATGTGCCGCTGGCTCCTTCATCGTCTTCTGGCCATTTTATCATCCACAGATAATTAAAAAGGAACAATCTGTGCACAACAATTGAGGTTAACCTGCAATTTAGCACAAATACACTTGGGAGAGCAATCTCATATCTTCCACAAGAGGAAGAGGCAGCAACCTGAGCTGGCGGGTAGAAGATGTCTCATAACAGAGAGTGCAGGGAGAGATTATCGAGAACTGCAGCTTTTAATGATTTGACATTTTTAATGATGGTTAGAGGGGAGAGGGGGGTGAACCATTTATCCGTAGGAGGCCCCTGGGACACTACAGCTCTCAATCCTTTCTGCCTCATCTACCTTCCCTTCTTCCAAACTTTGTGCGTTTCAATCCAAAAACATTCTCCTGCGACTAGTCCCTTCTATTGTTTGAGTAGTATATGAGTCTAGGCTGAAATGGCATCAATCAGAGTGGCTGTTAAATCGTGACCAGTGCCAATGGGTGTGAAGATGAATAACCTTGTCGGGAGCCCTAAGGTGCTCCACCACCGCCTCCTTGCAATCAGCAATACAGTGGTGAAGAAAACCATAAATAAATACAAAACATTAATAAATACCCAACACTGACTACAGCCACACTTCAACCTGATGACTGCTTAAATTATGAACCCAAAACCTCCCCAAACCTGATGCCCAGCTGTCAGCTAGTAAATAAGACCACACAATGGGGAAGGAAAAAAAAAAAAAAAAAAAAAAAAGGACAGCCAGCAGAAATGGAAGCACTCACCCTGTCTCTGTCTGAATACAAAGTGTTTTGGAATTGCCATCCCTACTATGCACAAAAAACCTGCACGGTCAAATTCAGTAATTTCAGCTCACTTAAATCACTGCCATCATACCATACACCGTTCCTTTACAAAGTGTATCTTTGCTACTGTCAATACAGAAATTACTGCTATTGATTTCATACCAAAATGTTTTCTCCCTTTCAAAGCTGTATACTTGTCCATCAAAAGAAAATACACAGGTAGTCAGACATCCTGTTCAAGGCAAATCTTTATGACAACGAGAGCCTCATCCTGGCTTCCTGTTCTAATAAACACACATCATTTTTTCCTTCTGTAAATCAGTATTTTAGGAGGTACAACAAGAGAAATTCAAAACTTAAACAACTTTGTGAGAAGCACTGATAGATGTCAGTATTAACCATTAATTATATTATCTGTGGCTACCTGCCATAGTCTATTTTGTTGTGCCATAGTTTCATAACAAACCAAACAAATTGTGGCGAGCAGAGTCTCACTTCATGTAATAATGTAAACTAGTTTTAGGACAAATTTGGGATGTGCTGCTAATGTTACAATTAACGCCGATGAAAATGAAACTAACCACATGTTATTTTGGCAACATTTGACAACAGGTTTGAAAGTTAATTACCATGGTAACAGGGGCTCTGTATCTGTAACAATGTATGTGTAAAATCATGAATACCTCTATAGCAAAATCTAGTAATACAACATAACTTTACATTTTTGGTTAACATTATACAGGGTTGCATACATGATCTGATCTCTCATCTAATCTCGTCACTTTAATAAAAACAAAACAAACGTCATAGTTTGAACCCCTGTATTTGCCATCTTTGCAGGAAAAGAAGCAGGAGAGAATCGCTTTCACTCCTTGACATGATTTCACTAATAAAACAGCCAATTAGAAACAGACTTTACCAGTGCAACATGCCATGCTCAAAGACAACTTGACATGTACTCCACAGGACAGTTGTGATAACGTGGATCTTAACTGGGAGGCATGTTAGCAGATCAAAAGTGCCATGTCAGTTTGGCAGCTAAATGAGCTCGTTGTGCCACAATTAGTGTGTGGCCTCATGTGCCCCTGAGAGAGTAAGTCATTAGCCACAGTCAAATGTGTGAATTAACTTGAATAATTAATGGTTGCATGAATGAATTTTGATTAAAAATGCAAAAACAAACTTTGGATAAAAAAGGCACACAAAAAAAAAAAAACACTTGCTTGATCAAAGCAGTGCAAATATAGATCAGAAACTTTTTCCACACATCTTCCTCTCTCACCCAAAAACCCTGAATGTCATAAACATGATTTTTTTTCTAGCACTGGGACAACAAAGCAATGGACCAATAGCTCATGGGGGATTCAAAGTGCTATGGCAGACACTTATCTGCACAACTAGGTATTTTAAAAGGTGCAAGAATTATAAAGCCAAATATTTTAAATCCACAACAGCTGACTATTTCCTTTTACTTTGTATGTAGACAGAGAATCCATGACATAACCTCAACTAGTCAGATATATGAAAACAGAAAACATCAGGGTTTCTTTAGATGGAACCTACTGCTGTGAACAAAGTTCTGACACATTGCAAGGGGACCCAGCAGGCAACAATGCTTTTTAACGTCACTGGAGCAACAGGATCCCAGCAGAGCACATCTATGTCACAAAGACAAGTCAATTATTCATGCCAGGGTAGGGTGGCTTAACAATGGTTAGGGTCATGCAATAGCTGAAATTAGAGGAAAAGCAGGGCTGGGTGATATGGCCACAAAACAGCAAGAACAAAAATCCTTTAACATTTACCGTTAGACAGTATTTTACAGTGTTGCAGTATGGGTTGTTGTTAGCATTAATGTAGCTAGACTAGATTTATTCTAAGTCTGTTATAGTGCTTCTTTAGTCTGTCAGCAGTTGAAAGGGACCTGAAACAGTGAATACTATTATTGTGGTTTATTTTATTTGTACCTTAGGTAAGATATGGTACTGAAATAAAATGTATTTATCAGAAAAATGGACTGTATGTCACTTTTTCAATAGCAAGGCGCAGCCATCTTGAAACAAGCTGGTGACATCACACAGTTGGTTGTCTCTGCTGTTAGCTTGTACAACAGTAGGAGTTACTGAAGTATACACATGATTATTCAGATACATGTTTGCAACTGACATTATATTATAACATGCTCAGAATATTACAATGACTACTAGATTAAATAGTATCACAGTTAATATGACAGGTCTGAGCAGATCAGGTTCACATTATATAAAGGGACTGGACGCTGTTTAATCACATTACATCCCGTTAGGCTGTTTATGTTAAATCAAATAAATGCAGCCTGAGATACACCTGCACAGAAGTCCTGTGAGAAGTTTGAAGTGTAGCTACTGTGGTAAAGAGAGCACGAAGCAGAATGAATGAAGAGTCCTCTTTGAGGAGTCTTAAGAGGACCATGAGGATGCATGAATGTTACTTGCACATCTTGTTCCTCATCCGATGCTGCACCAACACACGACATATTTACCAGGAACTGTATCTGCAAGAGAGGCTGATTCCACAGAAGTTTGATGGCCCAGGAGGACTAATAACATTATTTTCCGAAAGCATGAAGCAAATCAGATCGTCAGTCAGGAGGCCTCCGGTGATTTCCCATGGACTGTCTCATGTAATAATAAATATTTATTTCATACCACCTCATTAGCAGAGCTGGAAATGGAGGCTTGTCTGCCTTGAGGCCAGGACAAGAAAAACAACTTCAAGTCCACAGCAACTGCACAAGGGCGACAAGTCTCCTCCACTATAATTGTTATATTATAATGATTAATAGTCATTTTAAAAATGTATGTCCCACTTAAGATTTTTATCTACAAACAACGCACTGCAGTATCGCAGTAAGAAAAGTGCAGGTGTATATAATAAAACTGAGGACAGATGACTTCCATTTAAGTGCTTTCATGTCAGGGTTCTGGTGCTCCACAGTCTGGCTCACTGTGACAGCTTACTGCAACACTTGAATGGAACAGAGCCCTTGTTAACATCATTACTAACACCTGGGCTTTTTCCTGCTGTGTCACATCAAATCAGCTGCTGTAAAAAAGGGCTTTTGACCTGTGCAAACACCATGCTCCTGTTAACGCTCATTTCAGTTCCACTACACTGACAGCATCAGTCATGTACGACTGCATTAGTTAACTGACATATACACACACACCACTGTGTGCGAGGTCACCTGAGGTGAGATGATTCGCATATGAGCGTTGAGAATATGCGGATTCTGCCCTCACAGTGACCCAGTGGTTTGGGTACAGTGTTTTGCATGGTGGATTGATATGGCAGGAAAAAAGATGAGGACGACGCGACTACAGTGGAAGAAGTAGTAGGAGGCAGGGGGAAGGATGTCTGGTTTCAACCATTAAAGTAGAAACTTCCTGCTTCCAGGTCAAATTTATCTTTTCCTCTTGCACAGTTAAATACAAAGCATTTATAGTAACCACAGTAAAGAATGTCACATATCCAATATTTAATGTACAAAAACAAATATGTGAACACTTACAAGGGTTAATGATTAACAAAGGAACAATGACACTGTTTTATACTTCATCAAAACCCTTTGTAAGTATGGTTCTTCTATTACAATACAAATGAGAAGCTATTAGAATCACCTTACTGTGGGTTTTTTTAAAAATTAAAAAGACATCACACTGTGTTTACTGTCAGTTCCATGTTCATGTTTCTTATCTACACTTATAAAAGCTTGAGGTAATGGTTTAAGTTTTAAGAGGCTTTCTAAACTTAAATAGTTGAATGTTGAATGAGCCAGAGAGAGACTTAATTAGGGCAATCACTACAGCCATCTTCAGCTTCACTCCACTGGCTACCCTCTTCCTCCTCCAGCTATTGATCATATTATTCTACCCACCTCTTCAGTCTTTGTGTATTCTTATACGCTGCCTTATTTTTAAAAAAATGGTCTCCTGGTCCACATAGCCATGTGGGCCAGCCAACTAAAAACAGAACTTTGTTAACATTAACTTCCTGCCCTGCTGTCCATGTGGGCATATGTGCACTGGAATAAATGCAGGATATAAAAGAAAAGCTTCATAACACAAGGTAGAGTTAGCCGACTACAGTTTTATGTCCCATGTTCCAGTTCCTTCACACCAACAACAGAAATCCAACTGTTTTTTGTTCCTTTTTATGCAGAGCACACCTTTTAAGGTTGAACGTCTTGGTACCATGACAGTGCTATAATGCATATATAGTGCACTTGGTATGTGGTAAGCGTAACCACTGTCAAGAGTCATTTTCATTCATGGGAGCTTTCAGCTCAGTGCAGCACATAAAGCAGATCTTCAGCATACCAGTATAGAAACACGTGGGTGGAAGCTTCTTCCAGGAGGAGAGCTTTACACCACATCCTCCTCAGATCAGAAAGATAAACAGCCCCTGTAACTTGTGTGGTACCCCCCTCCCCTTCTCTCTCTGCCTCTCTCCATAGGGAGGAACATCCATCATCTGCTTGAGGAGCTTGCTGAGAATCCAATCTTCAGCACACATCACTCACCTAGCAGTGACAATGGCCTGTTACAGCAATGTACACCGAGCCTCCTGGATGAAAACACCGAGTAGGACTCATGTCATAAAAAAAATGTTGCGGGAAAAAAGTCTAATGTCTCATCTAATCAATACTGACACTTTAAAGGCACTGACATTATCAGATACTTACTAGTTAGACGTGGAAATATATGGAGGTTTTAAATGGCTGAGGCTGTAAGAACAACAAATGAGATTGACTGCACAATTTGTTATGATTGCATTTTCTCAGTTTGCTCAAACAGATCTATTCTGCACTCTGTCTGCAGTGCACTTATTTCCCTAAGACTATCCCATCACCAGAAAATGTTGTGTTTTTAAATAAAAATATATAACTTCAAATCCTGTTGGACCATCACAATATCTATGAGCAAAAATTTGGAAAAGCTAGAGCCGATAATAAACAACTCTCAAAAGCTTAAAGAGAATACTTGTAATAAGTCCACTGAGGAGCAACTACATCCATTAAATCTGGGAAAAGTCATCTACTGTTTTGATGCTCGCCACTTTGATTTTTTATTTATTTAGTGTAGGTGGTGCCAAAAATGGCAGACTTATGAAAGGGAAAACCCTGAAAGTTATGAATAAACAAAGTTTTAGTGCACTTATCAACAGCATTCAACAGCAGAGTGCAGTATCTACATGTTTCTGAGAGGAAAAATTGTAAACGTTCATAAATAATAAAAGAAAATAATGTTTGTGCACACACAATAGCTCCTGGCCGCATTTTGTTATTTTGACTGAAATTGACATGGCTGGCTGCCTGCCACAGTCTATGCTGTTTACACTGCAGATGTGTCTGTATTCATTTTGTGTTTACCAGCCTTGTGAAATAATCTGCCGATGTCAATTATGTCACAATCGGCCGACCAGTATTACCAGTCAGAGGTGGGAGTTACAGCTCCATACTCCCTTACCCAAGCTCCCCACCAGTAGAAAACTTCCACAACATTTACCCAAATGCTCTCCGCTGGCACTAACTCGGTGAACCTACTTTGCATGCAGTCCCTGCTGTTCAATCAACCTTATCAGGACAATGCGATGAAAACAACTAATGGAAATTTTCTTTTTTTTCCCCTGACACAACAGAGACATGAGCAACAGGGCAAAACCGTGAGCTATTAACCAAAGCGACCACAGTTTAACCGCAGCTCTAAAAACAATTATTCTTAACACTCCTCGAAAAGCATTTATATTGCCTTCAAGAGCAAGTGAACATGAGTGGCAGCGATTCAAAAAGAGCAATTCGATTTAGTGGGAGCCATTCAAGTGATTAGATTCTGTTACACAGGGCAAACACAAGGGCACTGCTGGCCTTTTAAAATGACCTGCTGTCCCGTAAAGCTCAGACGTGGCCTTGCTCAGCAGCGGATTGCTCTTAATGGGATTTCACAACATTAACATTCTACTGAGTCAGCATCAGACATACTGGCTACAGCGGTCCTGTGCTTAGCTTAGCCCCAGCCATGTGTGTAAGTGAATGAGGGTAAAACAGTGTGGAAGGGGTAGACACTATCAGACATGCTTTGACAGCAACAGGATCCAAAACCTATACAGAGGGGCCTCTAACAGACACAGGATAAAAAATATTTGGAGGACAAACATCCTCCTGACTGACTAACTCAAATTCTTCCACACAGTAACTCCTGTTTGGAAGTAGCTAATTTTTTGCATGAAACAAAATTGCTAAATCTTATCTTAACTTACACTTACGTTAATTATGTATTGTATCATTTTGTGGGGGCAAGAAAGCTCTGTATCAGCCAAAGCCTTTATTACATGGATGTATTTAAAATGTTTTTTCTCCTCTTTGTATTATTATCTTTGTACAGTGAAAGCACCAAAATCTTTAAAAAAAAATACTGCAATACAAATTTTTGGTCATAATGTTGAGCACGATCCAGACCATATGTTTATGATAAATGCTAGGACCAGGTTTATGACAGCTGCGGGAGGCTTAAGCCCTACCTGGGAGTCGCCTACAGCTGCCACTGAAGCGACAATGTAGCATAGCAAATTTCCCCACTTAATTTGCCATCAGCAAATATCCTGACGGTGATGTTGTGGGCACAGTTAAATCATCCATGTACTGCAAGCCGTGCAAGCTCAGTTAATGTAGTATGAAGCCATAATTTCAGTGGGCCTGTTACAACAGTGCAGTAAATAATTAATTTCAAGACAAAAACAGGCTCAGGAAGCATTTCAGCAAAAGCTATTCTAATCACATACTGTTAGGAAATGTATAATCAAGTAACAAGACTCATGAAAGAGGAAATGGGTTTCCATTTCCACAGTGTCCAGTAGCAACACGAGGCAAAAGACAAGCACATTCTGGTTCAATATTAAGTGTTTTGGTATGACGAAGAACAAAAACTTTTAACCCTTCTACTCCATATCACATTAACTGCGGTTTTCTCTGGGGTTTCTGACCTACATTCAGCAGTGTGCATTATGGTAAAGGGAACAGTCTGTCACAGTGCATTGTCTGGGATCGAAAACATGAGCGCATTTAGGTACAAACTGATACTCTATACAGTATTTGTATTTATTTATTTTAGAAAGGCCGATGTCTTACTCGGAACAAATCACGATCTCAAGTCACTGATCTTAGGAGTTTGATACAGAATTAGAATGATGTTGTACATTGATATAACCTTTTATCTTCTGAGGCCGTGTCCCATCTCTGCGTTACCCCAAAAAACAAACACATACAGGTATTAGGTTCCAATCAATATTAAGGTAAAGTCAAGGAATTGGTCCTACAATTTGCATGAAGGTGGCCACGGTTCATTATTTATTCACTGGACTTGTATGAACTCTGGATCTGGAGCTGTACGTTCCTGGTGTGTGGTTTTCGACTCCAACCTGTCCAGTGTTTCCTCCAGTGTCTGTGTCGTTTGTTGTTCTTTCTCTATGAATGTTGTGTTTGAGCGTTTTCACCATTTACCAGTGTACACACAACACCTATTGCACTGTCTGTCCGTCCTGGAAGAGGGATCCCTGCGGTTTCTACCATTTTCCCGCATGGGTTTTTTGGGCAGTTTTTCCCCCCTCACTCGAAGGGTGTTGCATATTGTACGGACTGTAAAGCCCTTTGGGGCAAATCCTTGATTTGTGATATTGGACTATATAAATAAAATCTAACTGAACTGATGAGAGCTCAGAGTTCTGTGGACCTGGTACAACGTTTATGCCACCCACCAACCCTCACAGTAAGATGGAGCACAGGTCAACCGACGTGGTCAAGAGGTCAAACCCCAGATGGTGGAACATAAGAGTACAGCGGTCATCAGTTTCTCTGTGATGGCAATGTATGAGCTGACTTTCAACAGCGTAGACGACCTACTCATTCAAACAATTCGTCATAGTCCATCAAGCATGATGGAGCATCCTAAAGAAAGGTCTCGTCACGTTTTTTTTTTTTTTTTACCAGTGGCACTGAGAACTACCATATAACCACATCTGCCAGCTATCTTCTCCATCTTACCATCTGCTGTTGTCCACCCACACAGATCTCTCACAACACTTGATTTGGACAGTATCCTACCAATGCCCAGGAGGACAAAACAGATGGTGTGATTACAGGCAAAGCATTTAGCCTTTAATAGCAAGCAAAATTCAACTCAAATGGGCAGTGACCAAGCACTGAAATAATCCACTTTCTACCGCTTGGAGGACATTATGTTTGCTCACCTGAAATAATAATCAGCCTGTGCTTGGTCAAACAAAAGCGCGATGAAAATTCCACGTAATGTAAGTCACGTTTTGTTGTATTTGTGGTTTTTGATTTAGAGTTACTTATAAGTAGTGAAGTTTACTGTTCACCAGCTGTAAAATATTCTGCCTCCATTACACATCTTGCTCAGAAGTGTTTGATCAACACACTGGCACTGAAGAGTGAAGCGATCCGAGCCAAGATAAAGAAAATACCAAGATTCTTGCTACCGTGTTAAGAGTAGCCCCAAGTTTATATTAATTAATAATTAAATATTTCAGCAAGCTCGGGTTTTTTTTTTTAAGCTTAATGATGCCGATGCTTCCCGTACCACGCTTCTTCTTTTCCGCCGAAAAAAAAAAAAAAAATGAAGGGTATCCCATGTGAAATAGACAAAAGCGTGTCGAGTTGTGTTTCTTTCTTACGTGAACGCGTAAAATGGCACGACATTTTACTAATGTTGGGGAAAAGGCTAAGTCCCGGTAGGATGCGAAGTATCGACGCTATCTTTACCTCGAACTGTAGAGCAAAGTTTGAGACGGGAGTTTTCTGCTTCTCGCAATATAAAACGACAACATAACACTATCGCAGTGTGTTTACAATTGTTTTCGGCAGTACGGGACAGTTTTGGGTTTTTTTTTTTTTTGGTTTTTTTTTTAGGAACAGGAAAAAGACTCACTTACCGCACGGTTCAGCTCCAAACCAGCGTATCCAAGAAAAAAAAAAAAAAAAAAAAAAAGAAAAAAGAGGAGGTTTCGAGCAAAGCGACCAAACAAACCTCTCACGACGCCAAGTTTCTTCTTTCCTCGACAAACCTAACCAGTCGGACTAATGGCGAGGCGTGACACTTGATAGTTGGTGGGAAGTGTTTAAACTAAAGAAAAAAGCTTCCGCGCCACCTATATTGTCCGTGTTGACGAAGTGAAAGGACGTTTTACTGGCACAGGGCGGCTTTCTTTGTTCCTCCTGCCCGCAGCCTGTTCCGTGGATATTAACACCGTTCATGTGTCCCTGACAGCCGCTGATTGGCTGGAGGCTTCGGGATCAAGAAAAGGTGACTGGCGTCAAGCTGGGCGGGTTTCACTTCTCCAACACATACGTGACTTTCACACTTTTCCCCACCGCGACGTCAACAAACAATGGCTACTTTTTTTTTTTCTTTTTTTTTTTAACTCGTTTAATTTTTGTTTTTGTTTTTGCAAAGCTTGTATATAACGAAGCTCAAAAAAATGTCACGCTTTTGTAGCGACGTCGCGTGTTTTTAATGATGTTGAGATGTATTTACCCTCAAGCGTTCCTGATTTGATGCTTTTATTTTGTGCGGATCGGAGATCGACTTCCTGTTACTCTCCTGCTGTTAAGAAGCTTGACGCGGGGTGGAGGCTACTTCATGCCTTGCATAGTTTTATTCTGAGTATAGCCAGAGGTGGAGGAAGTGCTCAGACCCTTCATTTATGTAAAAGGAGAAAGTAAAAATACTCAGTTACAAGGGAAAGTCCTGAATTCCTCAAGTGGCTACTAATACAGTGCTGTGAAATACTTCACTATAAGTGCAATCCCTGCATTCAAAGCCGTACTTTAAGTAAGGTATGCATATAGGTACAATATATATCCTACTTAGAGTATGAAAGTGTTTTACTATCACACAGGATGCCTTTGGATGAATATTACATATGTTGCATTTTGCTGCTGTAGATGTTACGGTTGACTTCATTTGACCTATTTTATATATACTGCTGGGTAGTTTAATCTACAGCAATGCATCATATTATATAACATTTTCGTGTCTGTAGCATTGCTATCTTTTAAGACCCACGTATCTCTAAAAAGTCAGCTTTTCACGAGCTCATGAAAACAGCCTTCTTTTCAGTTTCGTCACAATGCGTTTTCCAGCTAATTCAAGAGGGTTTTTTTTTTTTTTTTTTAAAAAAAGGCTATTTACCTTAAAGTGCCAAATCTATATTCTCAACACATAAAGGAACATTTATTAAATCCTTCAGTTTATCAAAAATATTCAAAATCAACACATCTGGAGATACATGGTTTGCACTGGACAGGACGAGTATGACTAAAGCTGTCGGACAAATGTAGTAGAGCAAAGAGTACAGTATTTGCCTCTGAGAGGTAGGCCAAGTGGAATAGAAGTATAAAGTTGGATAAAATTGAAATACTCAACGATAAGTACCTAAAATTTGTAGATATGTAAAGTGAAAGTGCTTAC
>JAPQRN010000006.1:6521569-6544314 GCA_037367275.1 Coranthus polyacanthus | reverse complement strand
ATATAGTCTCTCCAGCGTGTCCTGGGTCTGCCCTGGGGCTCTTCCTGGTGGGACATGCCCGGAACACCTCTCCAAGGAGGCATCCAGGAGGCAACCTAACTAGGCGCCAGAGGCACCTTAACTGGCTCCTCTCGATGTGGAGGAGCAGCGACTCTTCTTGGATGGCCGAGCTCCTCACCCTATGTCTAAGGGAGAACCCAGCCACCCGGTGGTGGAAACTCATTTCCACTGCTTGTATTTGCGATCTTGTTTTTTCGGTCACTACCCAAAGCTCATGACCATAGGTGAGGGTGGGAACGTAGATTGACCGGTAAATTGACCCTCTTCACCACAACGGACCAGTACAACACTTCACACTCGGCTGCAACCTATCCCAGTGTAAGCTGGAGGTCACAGCTTGATGGAGCCAACAGGACTACATCATCTGCAAAAGCAGAGATACGATCCTGAGGTCACTAAACCGGACACCCTCCATACCCTGGTTGCGTTAGAAATTCTGTCCATAAAAATGATGAACAGAATCGGTGACAAAAGGCAGCTCTGGTGGAGTCCAACCTGCACGGGGAACGAGTCTGACTTACTGGCAGCAATGCGAACCAAGTTCTGACTCCGGTCGTACAGGGACTGAATGGCCTGTAGCAACGGCAAATGCCTTCTCCAGATCCACAAAGCACATGTAGACTGGATGGCCGAACTCCCATGCACCCTCTAGTACCCTAAAAGGTAAAGAGCTGGTCCAGTGTTCCTCGACCAGGACGGAATCCACATTGTTCCTCCTGAATCTGAGGTTCGACTATCGGCCGGACTCTCCCTGGGAGGCTGAGGAGTGTGATTCCCCTGTAGTTGGAACACACCCTCTGGTCCCCCTTCTTGAAAAGGGGAACCACCACCCTGGTCTGCCAAGCCAAAGGCACTGTCCCCGACCTCCACGTGTGTCAACCAAGACAGCCCCCCTCCATCCAGAGCCTTAAGGAACTCAGGGCAGATCTCATCCACCCCCGGGGCACGGCCACCAAGGAGTTTCCCGACTACTGCGGAGACCTCAGCCACAGTGATGATCAAGTCCTCGTGTCAGTGGGGTTGAGGAGATCCTCAAAGTATTCCTTCCACCGTCCAACAACATCAACAGTTGAGGTCAACAGCCTTCTAGTCCATGGTATTGTGGAGATATTGACTGTGACACTTGGGAACCCTGCCATATAATGCAAATGTATACCAAAGTGTTAAACTTAGATGTTTGCCCACAGTGAAGAGATTCCAAAATTAAAATGTCTGGAATCACCTACATATTAATTATGTTCAATCTTGAGGTTTAAAGGGCCACACTGTAAAAATTTGAGCTTTCTAGCTTATGGTATTGTGGAGATATTGACTGTGACACTTGAGATCCCTTGGATATAATGCACAGTAATTGTATACCCAAGTGTCAACCTTAGATGTGTATGTACAGTGAAGAGATTTGAAAATTAAAACTTCTTGAATCACCTTCATATTAATTATGTTCAATTCTGAGGTTAAAAGGGTCACACTGTTTTGATTCACTGAAGCAGGAATAATACACTTTTCATAGCTAGTTTTTCTGACACTGTCACTGCTCTGTTGCTAGTAATTGATGGGGGTGGAACTAACACATTTAGAAAAATACGTTGAATATGATTGGTTCTGGATATGTTTCTTAGTTACTACATCACAAGGACTTTCTAATTGCCTTGTTTTGTGAGGAGGCCATCTTGTGGTGGGGGTGCTAGAGGACTGGCAGTAGCGAGCAAGTTCATATTTTCACAGCTTTTGTTTTACACCACAGAGTTTATAGAAACCTAAAAACCCAATAGTGCATTTGCAAGTGCATTTTCACAGTACAGGACCTTTAAAATAATGATTATATAAAAATTCACCCCCTGTACAGTTGTCATGGAGGGGGAAGTGAACCACAGTGACCCAAACCGTTTTGTACCGGGCTGTAAATATGCTTTTTTCTGCTGTAAAGTTGGCCACTGTAACACGGGGGGTCTTTGGGATTGACTGGCTTTTGGAGCCAGCCCCCATTGGCCATTCAAGTTACTGCAGTTTTTGACACTTTCACATTGCCTTCACTTTTCAGCCCTGGAGATTGCTGCTTGGTTCGTAATATATTTAAGTGTTTTTAAAATCTACAATTTAAGAAAAAGAGGATCCTTGTTTAATAGACAGCTGCAGGCTGCCACGTACATGTAAGCTCACCACAGTGCTTAGCCTCTGTCAGTATTTGTTACACCTCTTCCACTTGTTTTTACCTCAGAGCAGAACAGAGCACTCCAGAGTGAGACACCTTGGTAATTGCAGGTCAAACCACATTCTGTGAGTGTGCGTGCACCCCCTTATCACTGTGGTGCCATAGTTGACAGATTAGTTTGTTTGCATTTTTGAGGCAGAATGCTCTTTGCTTATGCCTTCAGGTAAGTGAATGGAGTCAAGCTGTGTCTGTGTGGATAATGATGTGTTCACACACCAACACAAAGATGAAAGATTTAAGGGGGTGTGCTATGTTTAGCTCTCTGTGGGTGCAATTGCATTCTAGTTTGTGTTTATGTATGTGGAGTGCTAAACCATTGAAGTTCAAGTCACTGAAAACATCTTTATATGCTCATTACTACAGCCACATATGTTGAGGGTGTACGAACTAATCATGTCTCATGAAAGAGTGTATGTGTAACTGTACACTTTCTATGCCATCGCCATGTATGCAGTCGGTAGTGTTGAGCAGCTAGTTACAAAAGCCCCTTTGTGTAGGCGACTGTGACTGAGCTGGCCTCCAAAAGTTTGGATAGTCCAGGCAGGCGTGTGTGGGGATGGGTGGGAGGTGGCAGTGTATGAGGCACACAGTGTAGAGGGGGACAGGTTGTGGTAATGAATGGGCTCCAGTGTGAACGGCTGGACCTCAAGCTACCAAACAGTCACCAAAATGGTCTCCGCTGTTGCCACACACCTTCTTTTCTTCCTCATCATCGGTGAGTTATGTCAAGGCTCTTCATATGGGAATTCAGAACTTTTTAATTAACGTTTTTCTACTTACTATCTGGAAATAGACAAAATTTTCACATGGATTTCACGACTGACTTTGCCTTAAAAGCCTCCTCCTGTGCTGTCCTGTCCTATGATGTTCTGACTAAAAAAATAATAAGTAAACCTAAGTCTAGTTAGTCGTTTCCTGTGTAGAACCATCATGTTTCGATGTGTTTTGGTGTTTACAATACTTTAACTGTTTATAGTCATGATTGGGATGCCAAGAGTGATTTTTAAAATGTAACTTCAATATCATTTTATTACTTAAGCTTAACCAGTTCAGTAGTCTGTTCATATATGTCTGTACATCGGACCATTTGCATTTCCTTGAAGATTTATATTTGTTGAGCAAAGACAAATGTGTACTTGTACTTAATGTCTTTTGTGCTTCTGAATTTTTGAAGGTTGGTCCTCAGAGATACATTTCATAATTATGTTTATTTAAAGCCTCACCAATTGCTTATATTTCACTGGATTAGTTGACATTTACTGTACATTAGCATCCAAGGATAATAATTTGCAACATGTTTTGATGTAAACAATTGTTGCCAAAATCAAATTAATTATGTTTTTTATGCTGGAAACGTTTTATGGAACAGCGTCCATGTTCATTGTAGATATCTAAACATGAATTATATATTATAATTATAACAATAATAATAATCATTTCATTTTTTTGTACTTTTCACTGGCTGTAATGTTGATGAGAATGATGCACCAACTGTTTACATGAACACATTATCCTTACATTCTTGGATATTAAGTACAAATTTCAGCGCAGTCCAGTGAAAAATAAGAAATTGCTGAGGCCTCAAACACACATACTGATGACAAACTTTGCTCCATTCAAAAATTCATTAGAGAAGTATTTGGTGTAGGGCTTTGGGAATTTGCAAGGTCTCATGAACTTAATAGAAGTTTTTACATGGATTTATTTTCCAAGAAAATCCATGACATCAACTGGGAGGTCCTAGGTGAGCTGGTGTGGAATGAGCCAGTAGAAAACTGCATGTGTGACTGAGAAGGAGAGTGTCTAACAATGCACACTGTATACAGAAGATGATTTAAGTCTGAAGCTTGCTCTTGAAATGAGAACCCATTAGCTCTTGTGTTTTACGGTCAGGCAGACGGGAGCCTCTCCTCCTTTCTCTGCAGCAGAATTCAATATTTGCTCAGTTCACTGACCAGCTTGAATTTCTTATACGTGTGTGACATAAGTAGGATTTGGGTTTCAGTCTTCCCAAAGGGGCATATGGGTTCAGCTTCTTTTTCTTCTGAGTTGGGTCTTTGTGAATGAGCCTCCCAGTTCCCACAAAACCTTTACTCCTATTGGACAATTTCTCCCGGGGGTCACAGGTCACTGGTGTCCAGGCAACACACAAGTAGCAGTGAAGGTTTTTTTGGGGTACAGAGCTGTTGACATGGAGATGAATTAAGATCAAATTGTTTCTCAATTCTTTCACTACACTTTCAAATGTCCTTTTAACGGTTCTTGCTCCTGTTGATTATTGCAGGTAATTCATTTTTCAATCCTGACATTTAACAGGTTCATAATCGTTTATATGCTTAAATTATACTCCTGTGTTTCTTTCTCTCCTCTCTTTGTACAGTGAACCTGATCCCCACCACTCCCATAGTGGAGGAGCGACCCTTCCAGGCTGCAGATGGAGGTCTTGGGGTGGTGCAGGGGAAGAGCAGAAAGCGAGTGTTCCCAGTGCCTCACACCCAGGAACCCAACCCCATATCTGAGGCTTATGGGTATTGCAACACCCCCAACCGCACAGAACAGGCCTGGGAGGGTGAGACCTGCACCCTGACACATGAAGTCTATCTAATCTAACCAAAGAGTTAGAGCTGCACAATTAATCCAGTCACAGTCCCCGTGTCAGCCTGTGCAATTATATAATCGCAAAAGGCTGCACTTTAAATGTAACCAGGGTGGTTTGTTGATATTTTGGATTCAGTGATACGGAGTGGAGAGGTGTACTGTGTAAAACATGCAAAATGTAAGTTTTTGAATTTTTTATACTAGTTCAAGTTTGTATGTTTGAGTTGGAAAAAAACATTTCAAAATGATCAGCAGATCAGTCTGTGAATTTTCCTTGATAACCAAACAAGTAGACTCGAATTGCAATACTGTCCACAATAATCGCAGGATGACTTTTTCACCATCAAAAGTAGTCCTCAAAAGTACAAGTAAGTGGATGCAAGGCAAGCTAATGTTGGGTGCAGAGAGATACTAGACTTTTCTTCTGGTCAATTTTGAGAGTTTCTGTATTACTTTATTGTTTCCTGTTACCTGCGTCCTGACAAGTTAAAGAGATAGACTGAAATATCAGGCTAACTTAACTTACCTCCAACACCGTATGCCTTATGTTGAGTGTTTGTTCAGTGCTTGAACACATGTAGTGATCACACTAGAAGAGCACTATATAAGCAGGCTCTGAAATGGTACAGAGCACTCACACTAGTCTAACAAACTGGACTTTGGGGGTTTTGTGACTCAAGCATTTTTAGATTGTACGTGTGCTGCACGAACCAGTTTAGAACTAAGCCAAAAAGCCCTACCCAAGGATGCAGTATGTGATACTAAGCTTTGTTACACTTCAGTATATTTCTATGAGACTTAAATCTGAACTGATCTGACACCAGTGATAGCCACTGAACTCACTAAGGTATTATTTATTCCAATATGATTGTAGCTAGGGTCAGACTATTAGAACACATAGACAACTTTCCCCACTGCTAGAATCAGCCAATTTGATGGGCAGGCAGTGGATAAATACTTAAAATACTAATAATATTCAGATTTAGTGTGCCAGGACTCGTGGGATATGTTAATTGTGTGGAAGTCATTTCCATTTGATTGCATCATTCATAGTGCTGCTCTTTCTGTACAGCACAGCGGCATGGAGGCTGTGTTTTTAAACATTAAAAGTCAGCACACCCTGAGGCCACCATGCTAATATCCCTCACTGTCTGAGACAAGTTATAGCAGCCAGTTCTAATTAAACTTTGCTCAGTTTATCTCTGGATGGTACTTTAGTTTCCATTCCCTCTTTTATATTTAGATTAGACATTGAAAATCAATCACAAACCAGCATTTTTCTAATTCAGGTTTTTTCCCCCTGGGACATGCTCATTTTCAGTGTTCTGTTTTCTTTTACCTCCTTAATTTACCATTAAACACACATTGACATTTCTCAAGTGCTGCTGCTTAGTGTCGCATGGATGCAATTTTTAAATTAACATTTACTTTTGTAAGATGTGATGTGCATATCCTCTCCTGCTTGTCCAAGTCATTTGTTCACAAAGCTTTCTTGTATGAGACGATTAAATGCTTTTTTTCTGTTTTTATTTCTGTTTTATATGCTTTTATAGACTAAAAATAATTTAAAAAACCCAAATAAGTTCCAGCTTAATCTGAAACTTTTTACTTCATCCTTTCCCTTTTCATATTTTCTCTCAATATTCAATATATTAGACACAGTTAATGTTGTGAGATACAGGCTTTTATGTAGATGATATTAATAATGGTAATGATGCTGATAAGACTCTCCGTTGGCAGGTCACAGTCCTGCCGACTACAAGCTGCTGTCTGTCCAGGCGATGATCCGCCATGGAGACCGCTACCCCCTCTATTCCATCCCCAAGACCAAACGACCTGCCATCGACTGCACATTATCTTCTAGCAGGTATTCATGCATATTTCACACAAAAACTTAATAAAGGTACAATATGAGGCATTTTAAGCATCAGGCTGTCATAGTAAAAAAAGATAAGCTGTGGCTCACAGATAAGAAAACGTTCCACATTCATGGAAGTATTAAAGTATACACTATATGGCATTATGAGACATACTGCAACTAGAAATGCCTCAAGTTCCATGCCATGCACAATTACATTCCTTACTTTAAGGTGCGTTCCAGTGCAGTCACCTTGCAATAATTGGCACAAATGTAGAGAACACTGTGCAGTTTTTTGAATTCTTTGTCCCATTGTGCTTGTGATGTAATGCTATAAAGGCATCAATGAAAAGAAATCAATAGCTTACCAAAAGGAATTTTTACACTTTTAATTCATTCCTACAATCTCAAGATAAAGGCTTTATGCCCACAGCTTTAATTAAACCAAGTCAGAGTAAAGGGTACAAAATGTCACCAGGATTTAAGCTGGCACTATCTCTCAGCTGTGAGTCCCATACACCTCTGTCTAATGCCTAACAAGCAGACCTGATTGAAAGTGTGTGGAGAGACAGCGCGGCACAGACAGAGCCTTCCAATGACTACAGCAGCTTCCAATATCCCCAGACAAAAACTGCTGGCTTAAAAGCAGCTAGTCATAAAATGATTATGGTGTATTTAAAGAGGAAATTCATTCATTCGACCTTCAGTTAAATCTTGAGGAACTGAGATTTGAGGAAATGTCTCTAGATATAGTTTTGAATGATATTTCTGAGGCTTACAGGAAACAGTAATTTGTATAACATTTGCAATACATTCAGAATCTTCTCAATATACTTTTTTTTTCTTTCACAAACCCTTTGAGCTGTTGCATCTGTCAGCGGTGGCGGGTGGGTTTGGTTTAGTATGTTTGTTCTGCTCTGCTTTGGTGCAGATGGATACACACTCTTAACACAAACATATTTAGTTGCGTGGCCTGTGGAGGCAGAGTTGTTGATGGTGTTATCTCGCTTGATTTGAGCAACATGTTCACTGAGCAGCTCTGGTAAGTCAGAACCGTCGCAGCTGCAGAAATTCCCTACAAAACAAATCTCTGGCCTCCTTAATTCATTCTTTTTTATTCTCTTGTTGGTGTCTCTCTGTCTAAACTGTTAACTCAGAAAGCCCTGTTGCTCTTTCAAACAGGCTAGAAGAGAGTTGCTGATCAGACGTCATTAAAAGCAAGCATGCCTCTGTATCTTAGTTTTATAGGAAGTCTGAAAGCAGCACTTTCACGTCTGGTTTCAGTATGTGTAGATGCGTAGATATATACAAACTCTGAATGTGAATGCACATAAGCTATCATTCTATTATTAAATACAGAACATGTCATTTGCTGAAGTGGTTTTGATGGGTGCACCAACATCCTCAGTTGATTTATTTTGACCATATGGTCAATAAAATCCTGTTTGGCTTGTGTACCTGAGCTCACATTTAGCCAATGACTTAATTTTACTCTTCACTGTAGCCACATCAGCTTTGCACATCTGGGTAGAGTGGGCAACCTGTAATCTTTGGAGCTGGCACAGTGAACAGACAGTTGCATTTCAGATTGGTGCAGTTGATCTGTAATGCACACATGCATTTGATGATTAGATGTGCGTTAGATACCCTTGAGCTTTTGAACTCTGGCTGAAAGTAGGTCATCCTGAACACAAGGTTCTTATGAAAGTGAAAGTAAAGCAGTCAGAGATCAGGCTGTTTGATCTGTGTTTGCTTCTGGATTTGAAATAAAATCCAGTCCAGTCGAAACTGTATCTAGACTTCATGTACTGGAAAGTTTTGGAAATTTAACTGGTAATTTAAGTGTACCACCTGATAAGCTGACAAACTTTTTTGAGTTTTCACTTAAATCTACATTCTATCAGAAAGGAGGAATTGAGCTGTAAAACACTGACTTATAGTGAAGAAGTTAGAAATGCATCCCATATCCCCTGTGTGCACAGTTCAGCATAAAATTAAAGTTTAAGTCTTGATGTTCTTATACTGTAGTTTGCATTGGTTTTCTTGCCTCGCTCCAGCCACACATATTGTGCACATTACATCACTTTGCACTTTTGCTTCACTACAAAACGAGTCCATTGTTTCAGCGTTTCCACAAACATTGACTCTTTTCCTCTTTATTATGTTGTGTCCACCGCTGCTCCTCTCTATATTTCTCTGTCTGTTTGGACTGAGCCCAAGTGCTTTTGAGTGTAGAAACAGAAAGCTTTGAAGTACCGATGTTGTCGGGAGCTTCAAAAATCAGTTCAGCTACAGCCTTAATTATTTGTGGTTTGAAGGAGCGTGATTTGCAGGGGGAATATTAAAAGCCTATTTTATATTTCTGTGTATCCTGATAATAATAAAGGTAGTCATGTTTTTTTTTCTTTTTCTTAGAGTAGGGTATAATTACAGGCATCTGAACTGAGCATATGCCCTGGGCTGGAGCTCAGTCCTGTGTGTGTGTGTGTGTGTGTGTGTGTGTGTGTGTGTGTGTGTGTGTGTGTGTGAGCGTGAGCGTGCGCATGTGTGTGCTGGCACCAGCTTGCCGACCCACTGTCTCCGTCTGTGGTTAACTGAGCTCTCTTCAGCAGGGAACAACTCCTCTCCCTTTTCCTCTTCTTTCATTAATACAGTCTTTTTGTCTCTCGATTGACGCCTGTTATTCTGCACCAGTCATCCCATTTTCTCCTAACACTCACCCCCTCTTTAGACCACACCAACTCATTTCCCTCATCTCTCCTCCTTACAAATCTCTTTCCCTGTCCTGTGCAGTGATAATAATTCCTTCTTAATGTAATTGGCCTCTGAAATCTTTGGTTAGCAACAATCAGCCTAATAGACAGCCAGGCTGGCTCTTTGTTTCCTGATCCACTGACATCCAGCCTCCCACTGTAGCCAATTAAATCTAGATTTCCAAAACTCTCCTCAGCAAGCTCATCTGCTTATGGTAGAGCAGGAAGGAGAACTGGTGGGTACGATGTCTCCCTCATTTCACCAGTCTCATGTACTATGTGTGGCGCATTTATTATTATGGAAGTGAATATTAAATTATTTCAGAATGAGAAGAGTAAATGATGGGTGACAGTGACTGCTGATGCAATGTGACAACAAAATAAAAAATAGAAGATGTATGGCAGTGTTTTTAGCAGTGCTTTTTAAGCTAACTCCCGCTCTTTACATTTGATGAAAATAAAAAATGTGCAGTAAAACTACAGCTTTGAGGTTCTCATTTATACTGTGATGAGTGGCTGTAGATGTCAGATTGTGGTCGGTCAGTTACAACAATTGGAAGCATCATTTAAGGGTAATGGCAGAATGTTGTTTTTTTATGGTATCTTCCTGAACCAGTCCCTGATCACTATGGAAACTGTGTGTGTGCGTGCGTGTGTATGCATCCCCCCTCCCACTTCTGCTGGCTCCTTTAATCTGAGCCAGCTGAGCTGCAGCTCCCACAGATTTGTTATATTGAACTGTAATCTTCAATCATCACTAATCTATTAGATTGCGGCTGCTCTTCTTCCTGCCCTCATCCCTGTGTGCTATTGTGCATGTGTGTACATGTGCTCACATGTGTTTGTGTGTGTGTGTATATGGATATGTATATATATATATATAGTGTGTATGGATAGTGTGTATCCCAAGGCAACAAACTCTTTCATCTTTTTATATCTCCATCTCCCTTATTCCCACCCACACATATTGAACTGTGCTGTGAACCAGCAGTGTTGTGTAAGAGAGACACCTGGTGGTGGATGTAGAGAAGTACTTAAACAGTATCAGAAAGTGTTGCCTCTTCTGTGCTATAACCATTAGTAATTCAATATTCACTACAATAGCTTAATTACTGTATTTTCTAAAGGTCAGCAACATATTCCTTTTTATTACTGACGAGTCTCTTTATTTTTTCGAATGTTTACTGAATATCAATACAAAAAAGGAAATACTGCCCATCACAATACATACGTTTTTCAGATTTTTCTGTCACACCGCAAGTCTAACAACTGGAAAGTATTCAGTTTTCAGTAATATAATAGCAACTAATATTCACAATATTTCCCATTTAATTTTCTCACCATCAACAAACAGATTCACCACAAAGTCACTGATTTTACAAGATAGAACTTTGTGAAAAAACGTGGAGAATCAGTTGAAGCTTGATTGATACGTTTTAAACTTGCTGTATTGATATGTGTTTATTTTTAATAAGAATGTATGTTTTTTAAGTGGACATATTTCCTATAAAATGACATTGCTTTAAAATATGCTCAGAAGAGAAGAATTTAGATGTGATTCCATCCAACACATTCAAACAAACGTCATTTGTTTTAAGCCAGGAGGATAGACTTACAGAATTGAATTCAGCGAGACAGCTGTTTCTTGTGTGTCAGTGTGTAGACCTGTGTTACTATGTTCACGATATAAAATATTAGGAAATGATGCAAGTATCAACATTTGCATTACGTATAATTTCTCATAACTGCATGGGTAAAAGTAGATTATTCAGCTTAGTCCACATCTGCTGGCTAGTGGTCGTCTTTGGAATCAATGTTAATATATCAAAGTGGATTATAGTATCTAATGCAATATAATGCTGTGCAGTTATTTGATAATGGACGCTCTTTGACACTGTAACCCTCTTTTTATCCCTCAACAACCACAGGCAGCCTTCTCACCCCCTGCTTAACTCCTTCATCAGTCACATGGGTCAGGGGGGGCGTGGCCACTGGGAGTCACCTTTGAGCAATGTTCCCCGTCTGCCTAACCACAGTGCCTGTGAAATTGGAGAGCTCACGCAGACAGGTAGGCATGGCTGAAGACAGTCCTTTCTTATGATCTGAAGAAAGGTTTCAAAGATCATTTGTAGTTTTTGTAGTCGAACAACGCTCATTTTATGGATAATCGACATCAGATGTTGCTTTAGAATTAGCCATTGTAGAACTGAGCAGTTCTAAAAGTGAATATATCAAGAAAATTAATCTACAGGGGTGTGTGTTCATTCTTCCACCATTGCAGGTAGCCTGTTACAATTATTAGATAATTACCGGATTATTATTATTTGAGCTGACCATGGTAATTTTTCATAATCATTTGAACGTTTCTGTCCCCTTCAGCTGGGTGAAACTAAAAGAAATGCCATATTTCCATCACTATTTCCCTGTTGTTTTCCTCTTTTTGAGGTTTGACTGGTGCTCAATTAATGAAAATCCTCTTGTTGCGCCCCCTTCTGCTATTGTTTAATGTCATCTCCAGCTGTTTATCTTGAGGCACTTGACTTCTAACATTTAACTGACCACATTTCGACAAGCATCTATTGATGTAAAATCATGGATTTAATTTCAAAGCCAAACACCACAGCTAAATGAGCCAAATGAAAATGGAGAGCCCAGTAACTTGGAGGTGATTTGTCAGATTTCATTTTTCAGTTATAGATCAGATACTTCAGTAATAGGCTTTGTGTATTTAAAGCTGCAGGAGATGAAATCAGGTGAAAAAATGCCAGAATTTGAAAATCCACACCTTCCTTCTTCAGCTCTCTCCTCTTGGTCCAAATCCAAAGACTAAATATAAACATACTTGACCTGATGCAGTTTCAATCTGCTATGGAAAAGTGAAGTCACTTTTCCAAGCTTCTGTGTCAAGCCACGGAGTAGAGCAGTAGAGTCATGTCTGACAGAAATTTAACAGCGATTGGTTATTATAGCTGTCAATCATGTTAATTGTCTGAGTAATCTGATTAATTGAAAACTAAAATGTCATAATCATGACAGACCAAATTGCAGCAGACAAATCTTCATGTTCTTTCCTTTTTTAGGTGTTGTGCAACACCTGCGCAATGGTCAGCTCCTCCATGAAGCCTACAAGCGCCACAGTCTACTCCCTTCAGATTGGTTGCCCCGTCAGGTGTGGGTGGAAACCACAGGTAAGAGCCGCACACTCCAGAGTGGACTGGCCTTCCTCTACGGGTTCCTCCCGGACTTTGATTGGAAGAAGCTAACTGTGCGCCACCAGTGGAGCACGTTGTTCTGCAGCTCAGCCTGCGACTGCCCCGCCAGGAACAGATACCTGGAGGAGGAGCAGAGGAGGCAGTATCGGCTCAGAGTCGCCGATACCGAACTGGACCGGACTTATGCCGATATGGCACGCACTTTAGGCTTACCCACTCGCCAGCTCCGAGCTGCAAACCCTATAGACTCCCTGCTGTGCCACCTCTGCCACAGCCTTCCTTTCCCATGTGTTCCCATGGGAGATAGTGGCAGTGGTGGGTGTCTGACTATGGCGCAGTTTGCTGTAATTCGACAGCACCAGCTAGAGGACGAGGTAGATCGGAGAAAAGTGGGGTTGTATCGCAAGTATGCCATCTTGGCTATGTACCCATACCTCAACCGTACAGCCACCAAAATGGAACGTATTGCCAAGGCCAGCGAGGCCGGGCGGCAGCAGCGAGTGGGGGGCGAGGAGGTGTTCACCCTCTCCTCAGCCCACGACGTCACTATGGCTCCGCTACTTAGTGCACTGGGACTGGAGGATGCCAGGTTCCCACGTTTTGCAGCAAGAGTGGTTTTTGAACTATGGAAAAGCCCCCCAGTGACGCAAGGACAGACCAAGAAAAGAGGTGGCAAAGGTGACAAGTCAAAGGAGAAAGGTGGGGAGATGTTCATCAGGGTGCTGTACAATGGTGAGGATGTGACATTTCACACCACCTTTTGTCGCTCCCACAACCGACACACCACCCAGCCGCTCTGCCCTCTGAAGAACTTCCTGTCTTTTGTCAGGAGAGACATGTTCAGTGTTGTTAATGCTACTTCCTACCAGGAGGCTTGCTACAGGCGCCCTGGTTGACCAGTGGAGAGGAGAGTGAAAGGGCATGACAATGGGCATTAAGAGATGGCAGATTGAATTGGTGCACTTTTTTGCAGTTTGTAGTGTCTTAAACTTCTTTTTAAAAATGTAGTCTTTAACATTACCGAGTACAGACTGACAAACAGTAATCTGATCATATCTTGATCATTTGATATCTCTTTCATGGATAATTTCAACAACTATTCTACAAACTTCTTCTGAATTATATTTGAGTATTGTACATTTTGTCAAGCATATTTGTAAGTAGTTCAAGGGAAGTTGTATGGCACTTGACCACTTTATTCCTACATTCCATGATACCATGGAATATGAAAATGCCAGTATTCTTACGCAAAGACAAGGGAATACTGAAGCTTGAAATCAAATGCTGGATTTATCATTCATGGGAAATATTTTGTCTGTAATAAATCTTTTTTATGAATATTAAGATGTAGGCTGGTTTGGCCCTCATTATCTGATATGACCCAAGACATTTAACACTTTCATTACATTTTTTTAATAGTCATTTGTTTTTGTAGCGTCCTTTTGAGGTTATTTAAACTTTACTTTGACATGGAGTTTTCCTTCTTGAAAGTGAATGCGGTACATTGAAAGTATTAAATGACAGTGTTTTCTATCAGTTTTAATACAGATTTTTTTAATCTAAGGATTGTAACACTTGTCATTCCACTACAGCGGCAAGTATTTATATCACATGTTTTTGTATAACTGATCACTTTCCACTTTTTGTTTTTGCTTGAATCTAATAAAGGTTTGATCTAAACTGACATTTTTACTGTAAAGCACACTAAGCAAAATAAAGACTTTAATCTTTTTATGGTATTTGTATCCGTCATTGGTTTGCTGAGAAATGCTTATATGAAGTACATTGCTCATGGAATCCCACCAGTCCATATTTGGGTATATGGAGTGCATTTGTGTAGAAACAGACTGGACAACTAACAGAAATGATCTGCTCTCAAGTACTGTCCTTTACACTTATCTGCCACTAGGTGGCATATTTGCTCCACAGACCTCAAACCGAATCAACCATCTGCTGCCATCAGTTATTCACTTTGTCAACAGTGCTGCAGGGCTAAAGTACATAGTCAATACATTTATATAAATGTAAAAATCTTAAGAGCCTATTCCCCACCACTAGACAAGTCATGCGTCATCATCATTAGGAACATAACACAACGCTGACAAGATATCAATTGTACAGCTCATTTTCAAAAGTGCTTCAGTGTGCTCGCCCTGCGTCTTCGCAAAATACTCTGAATCAGGAGAGTATTGACTGGAAAAATGCAATAACAAGAGTGAGTTGGGTAAATTGCATTTGCAGTATATGGACATTACATTTGTCCTGGCAGTAGATACCTATTTGCTAGTGAATAAAAGGCATTTGATGCAACAGACGAATTACAAATGTCATCTACTCATCCAAGAGTTTTTATTTTGTTACACTGTGAGCCATGCAGGCAGACATGCTGGATGTTTAGGAATTTGTGAGATTTGAGAATTTATGTACTTTTTCATGGATTTCTGGAATTCCATTGTTTGACAGGAAAGGCCAAGAACCATGGATTAAAAATCGCTCTTCCCTCAGATGCTGAGTCACACCCTAAACTTTAGTTCACATCTCAATCCCAAAGTTGCGGCGAACCGCGTAAGTCTATGCAAATTTATTCCTAAACTTTCCCCAGTCACATCCAAACCTTCTCTCAGGCCATTTCCCATATTTCCCATATTATGCCTTGACGTCAGGGTTGTTAATGATAGGAGCTAACCTTCCCCCACTGGCCCGAGTCTTCCCTTGTCCGGCCCTCTCCCACCAACGCCTTTCCCTCCAGGCCCCGACACCCCTCTACCACCCACGCCTCTGATGTCATCCCTCCAGACCGAGGTGGAGCAGCAATTTCCTCCCACCGCAACTCGCTCAATCTTTGATGTTGTTACGCTGCCTCCGGCTTCCGCTTATACACCGATGTCTCTGTGAGTGTGTGTGTGTGTGAGGAGACGGGTAAAGACAGACCAAGGTGACTGCTTCGGATGTATGTCAGTGCAGCTTCACGCTTGTGTGCATATGCTTTCGGTTTTGAAGTGTGTACGTCACCCTGTTTGGATCTAGAACAATGTCCACTTGACTCAGTCTGGTTACAGAATCCTGAGTATAGATTTCCATACACGCCCAGGCCGTCAGGCATCAGTAGAAGCACAGTGGCTTAAGATAACATTGTAAATGTCTGTTGGTTGGAGAGATGATGGGAAGACAGATGACTGACGGCTCAGACAGTAGGAGAGGAGTGCTGTGGTCAACACGGAGAAGAAAAGAAGATGGAAGGGAGGGAGACGTTGCGGTTGTGGTTCGACATTAACCTCATGGACTCTGCCTTTTCTCCAAAACCACATTCACAGCCACAGGTTGGAGGAATTAAAGAGGGAGATTAGATTTCATGTTGCGAAGAGGTTTCAGAGGTGGAACAACAGCTACCAAACTCTGGCTGAAGCGGCAGCCAATTGCTGACCAGAGGGAGAAGCTGGAGTTCAGGCTAATACCGCCATTAAAATGACCCCAGCTTTCCATGGTGCGTTCGTTTAGTTCCATTGTACAATAACTCATAAGAAATGAGCCAGTTAGAGTATGTGTGAGAGTGACATGACTATAGTGACTACAGGCTTCAATCTCACAGTTATGGTCTCCTACACAGTGCAAACAGACACGTCAACGCTTGATCCAGCAACAACAAGCCTTAAGTCGGGATCCCTTTAATGGATCTCATCAACTTTTTAGCCAACTCTCTGCCGGCTCATTTGCTTTCTTGCTCAGATATAGAAGAGAAGATCAATACCCTTCATATCTGCGCAGTAAATATAGAGTTAACGGCCCTTTAGGTTAGCATGTAAACAAGAAACAGAGCTAGAAAAAAACAGAAAAGCTGATAGTGTTTTTTTTTTTTTTGGTTTTCTTGGACAGAGCATTGCCTCCAGTCTCTGTGCTAAGTAAGCAGTGTTGCCATATGTATGGCCATAAATGCTACATGTACAGCAATTGGATCATGTTGTGACACTTTTACTATTTTAATTCATTTCCCCTCGATACCATCAAGATAGTAAAACATGAATCCTACATGTGTTTACACATCTCTTCTGACATCTTCACAGCCAACGCTTGTTGAGATGATGAATGCGACTCAAGAACTAAATCCTCTTTACTAACGGTGAAATTAAGGTGTTGTATATTGAATACAGTAACTAACCGGTACTATATTCATTCAAATTTCTAGGTCATAACTTGCGAATGATAATTGTATTCAAAATATGATCACTTCAAACCTCTGGTATGAAACTTTATGCTTTAACATCTGGCAACGTTAAAGCTACACTAAGTAGCTGTTGGCTGTAGTGACATATTTACTGGAGGGACATTACAGTGGTATTTTATCTTAATTAGCAAGAAAGACACCTTGTTAAAGTATTCTTTCAAAGCTGTTTATAAACTACAATAAAAAAAAAAAAAAACAGCAGTATACTAACAAGTTGAAAGCCAGTCAAACACCCAAAACTTGCCAAGCAAGGATACGTGATATTCTTAGCACACGAGGAGAGATTTTTGGGAGATGAGGTGACGTTGGAGACGTCTGCGAGGACGAGAGAGGCCTAAAAAGAGAGTGTGTGTTAAGCTAAGGGTCAACTAATTGGGGCCTGCAGAGTGTGTGTGTCCTGTCTGTCGGTGTCTAGACTGTGCCACCGGTGTGTTTTCTCAGATGTGAAGCTTTATTAAGCCCTTTACTTAAGCTAACAGCTAGGTCACTGTGTGTGTGTGTGTGTGTGTGTGTGTGTGTGTGTGTGTGTGTGTTCTACTCTTATACTTTGAATGTTTGTTGTGTTTGATGCTCTTTTTGCGTTCACTTACCTGTTAGTGATTTATTGAGATGGGAGCGAGTTCTCGTTAGCTAAAATAATCAGGATTTATGAGTCTCTCTGTGCTGTAAGTGATGGGCCAGAGGCTTCGCCGCACACAGACGCGCACAGCCGGGCTAATTGAGTTTGGTCATTACTGTCTCGTTCTTCTATCAAGGGCTCGTTCAGTCGGTCATCCATCACAACGCACACAAACACACTCAATAAAAAAAAAAAAAACTGTTGGTACACTTTTATTCTCTCTGCAGTCTTTGAACCCCCGCCTCTTAAGACATGTAGTTCTAATCTCAGCACTTTTGAGTGTGTCATTGGCTGACGTGCACCCCGCTTGCACACATGCAGGTCCTGATGCCCACACTGACGTCTCTTGCCCGTCTCCAGCGTCGTGTCTTTATTATCCACATTCTGTGGCTTCTATCTTTAGTTGTGAATGTCTTAAGTGTGTCTAGCAGGGCGCCTGTGTATGTGTGTGTGTGTTTTATTCTGTAAAATATCCTCTCAAATGCTAATGGACCCAACTCATCATTCCAGAGATACTGTAAAGGGAAAAAAAAGTGAAAGACAGGGGCAATGAGACAAACAGACGAACAGGAACAGACATACATACCAAACACAGCAGAGTGATGGAGATGCATACAAATGTACAGCCAGTCAGCAGCGGGTAGTGAGAGACAGAGCGAAAGAGGAGGGGGATAAAAGTGCTTGGTAAATGGGTCAGGCCTGTCTGCCATCCCAGGCACATACACGCACCGCGCAGCCTCCAGAGAGACACCCAGACTGTACAACATGCTGCCGAGAAGAGAGAGGACGGAGGACAGATACGAGGGGAAAATGCGATGAAGTAGGAGGCTGCGGACGGATGGCAGCTAACAGGATCAGAAGAAAAATGTACACATGTGAAAGGGTTAGCTCACTCCAATCTCTTACAGACGTATGTTGTCACTTAACCTCTTGGGATGTATAGACAAGCTAATAGTTTGAGATTGATGTACTGTGATTCAGCGTCTCGATTTTCTACTTAAAAGCTTTATATGTAGGCAATGAAAAGACTGTCAGCTTTGTGAAGACCATATTAACACAGCTTTGAAAGGAAATACTTGAGATGCAGATCTTTATGACTGACTTTTACTGACCTAAGAAAACCTTGCATCTGCTTATGAAGACTTAAGACTCAACTTGGACTTGGAAGATGTGCTGTATCATCTGTCTGGTACAAACTTTTATACATACTATATGCCATGCAGCTTTAAAAGTACAATATATGTCGTGAAATGTGCATGTATTAATCACTTTTTTTTTATTTCCAATGCGTGAACAGATTGTAACGTGCCTTAAAAAATGAGCATCATACCTGACGAGGACCCAGGAAAATCCTTATGCTTATTCCCAAGTGCCTCATTGCCTCTCTTCTCCTCCACTACAACAGCAGCACTGTTCACTAGTAGCTACCGTTAACGACAAACGAGCACCTTCCAGTACAACACTCCTTCATGTAAGCACTTATTGTACCTGTAATATTTCCACAGAGACTTACATTAAGCATCCTTCGGTGCTTATGTTGTGGCATTTCAATTATTCCTTTTCATGCATGTATTTCTATGCGGTTCACGACCCCTTACATATCACTGTAAGGGGTCGTGAACGGGGTGTCGGGTCAGACGTGTGACAGCGGTCCTGCTCTGACCCATGAAGCTGAAAGTGCTTCTCTGCAGACTGCAGCAGTTATTTTTTTATGGTACACTGCAGCCTGATGAAAGGACATGGTGAGTTGGTTCGCTAGCCTGGAACTGCATCAAAGGAAGAGTGAGAAGAAAGAACGGGCCGAGCTGTCACCGAAGTGAGAACTGCTCTGTGGCTGCTTGGCTTGAACAGATGAAAGGGTTAATCTCATTTGACAACACACAACAATGAGTAATGACTCCAAAGCCGCCCACTCCCTCCTGTGCCTTCGTGCTTTTTCACTTGCAACTTTGTTCCTGAAGCATGGCCTTATTTGCTGTACAGCCTCTGCCTTGTTTGCCTTCATTGTATGCACAGCAGTCTGCTGCTTACCTTCTGTGTGCGCCTAGGTAAACACGTTTTAGGAATAGCAGCTAATCCATCACAGGCGTCACGCTGAAATGTTTCTCCCTGAGGCCCTGCACCACTGTGGTATCAGGTGGAAGGGTTCCACTTCCTGTCTTTGTGGGCAGGTTCCTGGCCGAGGGGGACAATCTCTCTATTGGCCCCCGGTGGGTTGAGCATACAACCCATGGGCGACACTACCTGTTCCACCTCAGCCCCGGATGGCGCCGCTCTGGGTCCTGTGGAAGGGTGTGATGTGTGCGTATGTGTGTGTGTATTAGTATGCATTATGTGTTTATGACTAACAAGGAAGTTGTGATTTCTGTGGTCCAGAATAGAAATTCCCCAGCTTTACTCGCAGTCCTGCTGGTGTGATAGTCAACATGGCTGCAGTGTCAAATTTTGATTTAAGAAGGGGAATATTGCATCACTGTGGGTTATGAAGAAGAGTATATGCAGTATCTCTCGCTCTCGTACGCGCACACACACATTTGCACAGGATTACTGCTCTTCGGTGAGCTGTACAGTTTTTAAATTGAATCTCTGTTGTCCACGCTGTGGGTGACCTTCCTATTTGGAGCTGAGGAGTGTTCCAGAAAGCCAATACAGCCGCGGTGATTTCATTCTCACAGAGCCAGACACTGACAAGCAGGGAGAGAGATCTAAAGAGACAGAGGGAGAGAGAAGTCGCACACAGTTTCTTCAAACATTCCTTGTTACTTGCTGACCTTGTATGGGATTCCAAAGGTGGCACAGAGGAGATATGATCAAAATCTTAATAGGCTCTAGTAGATATAAGCTAGGCGGGGCATGAAAATCATATATTGTAGGTCTAATCTTGATATATGTTTCAATATGTGTTTTGGATATCTGATATTTCCCTTTTCCCACTTTGAAAGATCGTTTGAGGGAAGAGATGAGGTCTTATTATGCATCAAAGCACTTGTCAGATTGCACAGAGTTGGGGCCTGTGGCTGACAGTTTTTCAACTTTATGAAGCAGACAATCTGACAAGCACAGATACTTCATGTACCAATTAGGGAAGAAAGTAAAACAATTTTAACACCCCCTTAAAACCCTTCTTTTTTCGTCTCCACACAAACACATTTTATGTCAAACAAGTGTACACCATAAATGTCGTCCCACTTGTACAATTAGGGGTGTTTGCTCTAGTGTAATTCGCACACCTTCTAAGTTAGTAAGATACTTAAAAAAAAAAAAGTTCTTCAACTCTACCCCCCCCGCCTTAATTATTTGCAACCCGATGCAGACTCTGACAAATTCACACCAACGTGGCTTTAGAGAAACACACCAGAGTAACACCCACCTTGGTGGAGAGCGGCCTCAGCACAGATGGCGATCACAGCAAAGTCAACAACAGCGCACTGAGACAAAAGTTCACTTCTGCCACTGTGGGTGGAGTGAGGAGGATGAATGCATCAGCAACAAGGCAAGATTATGTATTAAAAACAACGGTCTTCAAAAAGCAGCGTTAAAGTGTACAAAGGGCAAATGGGGGCATTTCTTAAGTCCTGTTTAGGGTCCGAAAGAGGACATCGGTAACACATGGCACGCGACTGTGTATTGAAAAAGCCGCAAGTCACAAAATGAAAGAGAAAATTAAGGAGTTTATTTCTAAATCCATTCGAGGTTGCTTCAGAGAAAGAGCAAAATGACAGTGAATGTTAGTCTCAAACGCAATAATCTCCCATCAAACCAGTAGGCTAATGGGGCCCAAACTATTTCAGTCTTGACTAAACAAAGCGGAGACAGCACCTTAATGAGTCTGCCACTCACCAGAGAGACAGCAGCCCCTTCATTCTGAAATCATTTCCAAGTTACATGCTTGATAGTTTCAGCTGTGTCTGCCTCACCTTGAACTTGGAGCGATGTAATCACCGCTGATTATTGTTTCTGCCTCTCGGATGAAATGCCTCCATTCATACCGCGTTTTCCCTGTTGCTTTTTTCAGGCTGCTGAAAACATGGCTAATATTTCATTGTCAGTCTTCGCACTTGTCTAGTATTTTCTCGTGAGGAAGCTTCCTAATAATGGAGGACACCATTTTGCACAGTTCTAAGCTTGTTAAATATTTTGTCAGGGAGAAAAGACACATGGGCTCAAGGTGTTTACGTTGTGTTGAATATTCTGTTATTTGACCAAAGCGATGAAAAAGAGACGTTACTTTGATATCCTCTCGTGATAAGGTGTCAGGTAAAATAGAGCAGAAAAGAAAGACAGACGCCGAACGGAGGCAATGTAAAAGGGAAAAATAAATGGCACGGCTCTGCGTGGCTCGTTTCAACCTCCTGAAATAAAATGTGATGCTCTTTTCTGTTGTGATGCCAGTGAGAAGCACCATGGGTATAAGATCAATAAGTCTCAATTCTGCCAGTGTGCTTGGCTTTATAGCAGAAATCTATAGCGCTGTTTTGAATTATTATTACAAATCTATTGCTCTTGTTTTTCGATGTCCCTGCTAAAGGTGGGGAGGTTGTTAAAACAATGAGAGTAAATCAATAGCTGTGGCAAACAAAGCACGCCCAGTTGAGCCCCCAGCATAGGTCAAACCAAAATGAAAAAAAAAAAAGCACTATTATGATTAGTATGATTCAATAGTTCCACCTCTGTTTGCACCGCGGAGAGGGTTACATGTACTGTGACCAGAGGAAGAGACAGAATGATGTTTCCATCTATCTTTCAAGAGGTAATGAAGTCATCATCCCCTGATAGAAAGATCCTGACCCCATCGTCTCCTGATGGTGAGTCATCCGAACTGCAAACCGTCACAAACCGCACACACACACTGAAAGATGCAAATGCTCAGGCACTGCACATATACACGCACACACCGCACACACTCTCAAAACTTCACTTAACGCCACTCCTGCTTTCACATCCGATCTCTGTCCTCCCACAGTTTACAGCCCCATCATAACAAATCAGTGTTATTAGCCATGACACCATTAACATAGAGTAATATCGCTGGTGAATTAAGAGTATAGGAAGGTGATGTTGAACGCACATGTCCAAACAGGCAGGAGTTAACACTGCACATGTGTTGCCTTGATAATGGGATCATGACAAGATTTGGCCTTCATGTAAACTTTACAGACTTAAAGGAATGATAGTCTGAGGGAGTGGACAGAGTGTGTGTGAGGGTATCAG
>JAPQRN010000006.1:6480061-6494651 GCA_037367275.1 Coranthus polyacanthus | reverse complement strand
GGAGCCAGACTCACCGTCTCACTGTCAACTTGTCACCAAAAATGACGCCACCTGTCTGTGTGTGTCTGTTTGTTTGCACAGGTGATGTCTGTGCATCTGAAAGGCAGATAAAGGAACATTTCCCCAGCTTTGAGTGAAAGAATCAATTAGTGGAAGGAACATGTGAACGGTACAAACAGCTGTTTGGTCAAATTATTACCGTAAAGTCAAGGAGGAATCTTCAGGCTAATTATGCCAGTACCTAACTAGAACTTTTTTTTGCTTATTTTAATGAAAATCTCACCTCCGGTCGGTGTCATTCACCAACGGTGGAAGCTGCAAGTTGACTTTTTAGAATCTATGACCCATTTCATAACGGCACGTCTGCTAGAAAACACGAGTAACACAAGCCTGCAGCTGCAAAGCAACACAAGCGGTCAGAAGTTTTTTTTTTAGTGGATGAATTCTAATATCTAGGTCACATGCAGTATTTGGAAGCAAATGTCACAATATTAATTACTGAGGTCACTGCCTCCAGTACCTAGGCTGATAATGAGATAAGATATGCTAGAAATATCAGTATTAAGCCATTCTACAGTTCGTGATTGTAACGAGGTAGAAAGTAAGACTGTGGAGATTGTGGGTTGTCGGTGGGTTTGTAGCCTTTGCCTTTTTAAACATAATTGAATGCATTCCAGATGTCTTTGGATTTGATATGGTTGTTGGGATTGGTTGCAACATCTCATTCAGCTCAGAAGGTGGAAATGACTCATATTTGAATCACATTTCAGGAAGGACATTTATGCCAGATTTATTACGGAATGACATACATTTGCGTTTTTTTGGTTTGTTTTTGGTGGTGACTCTACTCGATTGATTCTCCGGAGCAAGCGTGACACAGACGGTCCCCAGCAGAGCCTGAGATTTACAACATTTTAAAAACTCAACACGATATGAACAAAGAAAAAAAGGTTAATCCGAGAGGAGGCTGGGGAGGTGGAGGAGATGATTTGCAGATGTGCAGTAGGCTGATGTAGTAGGAGAGATGCGCAGGGCAGGGAGCAGACCGTTGCCTCATTTATAAATTGTACTAATTGGGGTGGGATAGACTGAAGTTGTGAACAACTGAACAGAAAAGGGGGCTCGTGACTAGATCTGACTGCATGTCTATCTGAGCTACTGCAACGGTTCACTTGGTGCAATTGGTTCACATGAATTAATAGAAACAACGTGTTAGGATATCAAGAAAAAAAAAATACAACTCTGTCGTGTTTAAAATGTGTGAGGTGAAAAATATGATCACGTAAACCGAGGAACCAGATTTCTGGGAAAAACCTTTAATGCAAACAAAAGACTGTAAAAAATGTTCAGCTTGCTGTAGAGTAAAATATCGGACAAGAACGAAGCAAAACTGAATTGACTGAATTGAATTGCTGTATATTGTACATTGCTATTATTATTAATTTTGTATTTATTCTTTTTTACATTTTGCTTTTATGTAAAACGTCTCTGAGTACTATGAAAAGTGCTGTACAAATAAAGTTTATTATTGTCACTGTTATTATTATCCTTATTATTATTAATTAAAAAAAACTATTTTACGCAATGGGCTAACCACCTGAAACAGTTATTTTTGGTTATTTTATTATAATTATTAATATATTATTATATTATTAGTTATATATTTGGCTCCAGCCCCGCCGCAACCCTACAGAGGATTAAGCAGGAAAATGAATGAATGAATGAATGAATATTTGGTTCAATAAGGTTGGTTGACCTTCTCTAACTGAGAGATGCAGTAGAAGTTGTGTCTGTATAAAACCGTGATCAGAAAATTGGCATCATACACCTCATCTATGTTACGCTGGGACCTTGGTCCACTTTTTCCTCATCCCGTTGACTGGCTGGTTCTTCGGGAACCCCATGCCAGGACTGATCTTGGCAGGACTGGCCTCAGTATTAGTGCAGCAGACTCATGGAACCACTTGCAATGTAACCTAAAACTGAATTCTCTTATACGTCTTGGCAACTTCAGGAATATGCTTGGTAGCCATCCACTAGCAGCCTGTAGCTGTTTTACCTCATTTCGTTCTTGTTCTGTATGGTTCTATTTCTTATGATATCTACTGGAGCCGTTTTTCTTTATTGATTTTGTATGTTTGTATATCTGTACTGTCATATTTTCCGTGGTGCCATTCCAGCATCACTGTAACTGAGGATCGCCTTCAATTATTTTTCCGAGAATCTTAAATACTAATTTTACCGTCCAATATAATACAATTAGAATGTGTTTTGGGAAGTACTGTGTAGGACAAGAGGAGGAGCTAAGTAAACACGGTGATGTCACTGCCATCAATATGGAAACAACAACACAAAAAATGTATTTGTGAGTCCTCAGCAGCTGACGTCATCCATCAAACCGCCTCACTCTTTGATCCCAACAGGAAACTGCTGGATGTCGCTTCAACATACAAGGGTTTCAATTTCAGAACAGTTGCAGACGAACGTTGTGTATGTATGATTCTCTGTGTGTGTATGTGTGCGCTGGTTGGTTGGTTGAGGATAAGTGATTTTAGTGGAAGGGGCTTTGGGGCTCAACCAGCACATGTCACTCAAGCAGCTGCAGCTCAGCAGGGATCCAGGGATCTGCCGAACAAATGACAGCCCACTAGGGCTTACGTACTCGCTAAAACACACACACACACACACACACACACACACACAAACGTACATATAAACACACGCAAGAGTGCACAGCATTCCTTTTACACACACGCATATTTGACAATTCTACTGTGAATGTAGCTGATTTTTTTCTAGGTATTGTGTATGCGTAACTTTGCAGACTAAACAGTAACTGAACACTCTGCAGCTTGTCTCTTGTGCACGTTTGTGTGTATCTCAACCATCGGTTACTCACCGCTCAGTCAACAGAGGGCACTCTCACCCCTCTCTCCGCATATACTTTCTCCTTGCTCACACACACACACACACACACACACACACACACATAGACAATAACACGCACATAGATTCCCCTTTCTCCCAAGGCTTTCCTTCCCAAGCTTGAATTCTCCATTTTCTCTAGTTTCATTGTATTGTTTACTGAGGTATTGTCAGTTTTTTTTTAAGCACTGTAAACAGTTCTTACAGGCAGAAACAGTTCAATCAACCAGGTTTTGTCAGGGGTTCCATACGAACGCATCGCACATTTTACAAGGCAGTGATCTTAATTTTGTTGACAGTAGCGTTTAATAATCTCACTCTGTTTGTACAGGTGGCGATAAGGGACAATCTCAACATGTTCGGTGCTGTTTACGAGCTATAAATAGCAATGCATTAGCGGGTGGCAATGGCTCTTGTGATGGCTGGGTGGACTGACTGCACGGCTGGCTGAAAACACACTGCTGTTTGCGCTCTTGCCATTAGGAGCACTTTGTGTGTGTGTGTGTGAGAAAGAGAGAGAGTGAGGAGAGTTGTCTGGTTTCGGTCTACACCAGAGTTTGTCTGTCTCCATTTGATTGTATGATTTACACAGTGTGTGCATGTGTGGTTGTGTCCATATATCCGGCGACGTGTTTACAACTGGGAATAAATTCCACAGCCAAAATTTCCTGTCTCGTGGCGCGCTATCACACCCCCAATCCGTGTGTGTTTATGTGTTGTATGTGTGTGCTGAAGTGTTATCCTGAAGTGCACCCTGCTTTTGTCGTTTCTCTCCTCCTGTTCATCCATTGTGGCTGAGAGGATCCTTCTCCCTTTCCCCCTTTCACTCATCTTCTCCTTCATTCCCTCTCTCTTTTCTCTCTCACTCCACAGTCCTAATTACCCATACTCCTCGGAGTGGCCCCTCCTTTAAAGCCTTTGAAGTTATTTTAGCACAAATTCTACTTAGCTACACTGCAGACAAAACAAGGAAGGGCTGCATTTGAGGGCCTCTGGAAATATGTGTGTGTTGCGCATGAGTGTGTTTCATTTTGGTGATTGAATCACCAACGTCTCCCGTTTCATACATGTTTATATCTAAGTGAATGTGTATACAAGAGGAACCAGCAGAGCGAGTTTCTTTGTGAGGATGTTTGGGTGAATTAGGGTAAAATTGAGTCCATACATACCATATTGAGATTGTATCTGTATCTGTGTGTGTGTGTGTGTGTGTGTGTTTGCATATGGTATGGGTTTGGTGTCTGTCTGTCTGTGTGTGTGTGTGTGTGTGTGTGTGTGTGTGTGTGTGTGTGTGTAATTCTAAGGGCCATGCATGAATGCAGGCCTTCTGAGCGCTTGTTGAATGGCCCGACTGCCCGTCACGGTTGTGTTGGACTGAATGAACAAAGTAGAGCTGCACAAAGCCACTTGCTGTCTCTCTGTAATTATCAGGAGTTGGTCCCCACACACTCACGCGCCCTAATACACTCACACACACACACTAGCACACACAAAAACAAGAACTAATAGACGACCACATGCTTGAAAATGCAAGAGCCCAGGCGCAGATGCATACATTTATAAACGCACCCCGTACTTGCCTGCACGTGCTGTATAATTAAAGTGCAACAAAAAAAATGAAAAATGTTCATTAAGGACACAGCAACCATTTTTGGTCATATTTGTGGAAAAAGTACCAGAAAAGTCTAGGTGGGCATTTCCTGAGGGAAGAAGATAAGCTCGCTAACGTTAGCGCTGAGTCTGTCTGGTTGATACTGTTTGTTTATGTTACGTGAAATTCTGCTGAGTCGCTCTTAGCATACTTTTTGTTAAAGCAGCAGACAGACGTGTTTAGACAGCGTTAGCTATTTCTTTTTCATGAAAACTCACAGACCTGTATCATCAGTGAAAATGGCAACAATTGAGTTGTGGTGATGTAACTTTTTTTCTGTGCCCGCCCACACAGATATTGAACCAATCAAATCACAATACGTTCATTTGGTCACAACAAAAACACCTTGACATCTTTAATGTGGGATGTGCTATCATGGCAGAATAAGGAATGACCAAATAAGTAAGAAGCCAAAACAAGCACCAAACATAAATTAGATAAACCATTTTTTTTCCTTTTGCAACAAATAAAGTTTTAAAGTTTCTTTTTGAAAGTACATACATTAGGAAAAGTAAGAGACAGGGGTGTAAAATACTGCTGTTATTGATTTTGAATGCATGTAAATGATAAATACGTCAGACATTGTCCAGTCTTGTTCCTGCAACTGAAAAGCATCCATAAAACTCTCCCTTTCTTTTCTCACACATCTTCAGCAACACCCAACATTTCAGCAAGAGCTTGGCAGGGTGTTAATTATTTCCTACAGTGTTTTGTCTCTAGGCACCCTGGCAGAGGGAAACTTCAGGGAAGTGGAAGAGCAACAACTCTTCTACACTGCTGAGATGGTTAAGATGAGAGTGTTGAGAGCCCATTCCATTCCCTCTCGGCCCTACACCTCTGTTTTGAGCGGTTCTGTGTCGGGTGGGGTGTTCCTTTCTTTTGAGGCTCTAAGGATGATGGTCCTCCAAACAGAACGTTTTCAGATGCAGACTCCAAACGGAACGGTAGGAGAACATTCCCAGAATGATTTACCAACTGTCATGGTTGCTGGTGTGGGGAAAAGGAGAAAAGTTCATATCTTTGCAAATAATGAAACATTTTAAAATGTGTTGGAATATGTTACTTTAATGTAGATGCAATGGAATATAGTGGATTTTTATGACCAGCGTTTCAATGAAATCGCTATTGATGTCAATAGAACGTTGTTTATTAATTTTAAAACAATGATCTCAGTTTATTCAGTTTTGTGCTGTCCTGAAAATGTGGTCAGATTTGTCAGTCTAATAGTAGCAGATAGCAACAGGCTTTAATATAAAATGTATAGTACTGTAGTATAATCATGCTGTAATGTTCCGATGAGTGGTGTCCCATTTCTTAGGTAAAAACTGCAACCCATACCCCTTGTAGCTCTGTTCTGAACCCAGTCAAAGGCACTCCAAAACTAGGTGCAGCACCAAGGGGGGGGTAAATTGGAATTGTTCCCTGAAGGATGAGATGAACTTGGCGTGACTGTAACAGGAAGTGGGGGAGAAGTTTTGAAATAAAGACAATAGCAAAGAGGAATAAATAAAAAGTGATCAGCACACCCACAAGGCCTGAGGAGAATGAGCGCCATTAATGGGAGAGCTAAAATAAAATGAGAATGACAGGGGGACGCTGGATTTACGAGACAAGTGCTGAGGCGCGGGGGGAGTATCCAATATTTCCCATCTGACTCAGCCCCCACCACAAACCAGACTCAAATGAGAAACACAAACACTTGCACTGTGGCCCAGAAACTGTACAATGGCGCTCGCTTTGTAATCCTGGAGCTTTTCCAGACTTTTTCCTCCACAGTGTCACCGCCTCGAGTTGCACTTACAGTAAGTGTACACACAGTGTCCTCAGAAAGAATGACTGTGGTCAGGAGTGATTGAAGAGGACGTCCTGGTTCACCACACCAGATTACTGCAAAATGGTTCAGTCCGGTTTGTGTGCTGGGTGTGACGACGGGGATGCGACCCACCCCTGCGCTTGTCACACAGTTGGTCTCCTCCAGCTGTTGGTGTAGGACGTCCTGACATGCCCCCCTGCCGAGCGTAGCAACATATGGAAGCTCACGCATGCAAAAACTGACCATGTACGCACACACACACGCATGCAATTCCTCCCTCAGAGGCAGACAAAAGCATTCAGCTGATTAACATTCTCTTTCACACCCACTTAGGCCCATATGTAGCCCACATTTCTAAGTGAGGGAGTTGGTTCTGAGCCACAGTACGACACGCTGGCTCCCTAATGCATCACAAAGTTATAAGCTGCCGGTAATAAGATACAGAGCTGGTCAGAAAGAGTGATGGAGTTCTGCACAAGTGCCAGAAAAGGTACAACACATGGGAGGAGTTGATTGTTGGAGGCCAAGATGAGACACGCTGTCGAGTTGTTCAGTTAGTCGTCATTCTTGGCCCAAGCTGTCAACTAAAGTTATGTCACCATGGAGACCAAAAAAGATTGAAATGAACTCCTTCATTCCCACATAAATCATGGCCATAAATCAGACCCAAAGTTGACCTTTTAAAAAAATCCTCCACCTAATAAAGTTTTGTAGAACAATTTCTTCAGACATGTACACCTCTACTACCACACCTAAAATGATTTTTTAAAAAAGTAACACGTACACGCACCATTACATTACTGTGGCTACATTTTTCCCATCCCATAAAAACATCAATTCCTTGCATAGCTCCAGCCACTTTTAATGATAATGTCTCGGTATCTGAGGTGATTCCTGAGGAGTTTACAGCACTGATAGCATCTTAGCTGCAACATTTCATCTTTAACAATGCTTAATTTGCTCAATCTGTCTGAGAGCTTCATGCTGCGTACCTCCCAAACCTGGTGTATAGTGTGTGTCGAGATGGAGGAGATAGAGGGACTGAAATGCTTAGCGATAGCTCGGAATATATGATGTGTTAAAGGAACATTTACGCTCTACTTATCTTCCCCTCTGTCCGTATCTCAGTCTGCTGTTCTCAAACAGACAGCTGAGGATGAGGCTGGATCTCAGCATGTCAAACAGAATCACATTCCTTCTTAGACTCTGCTGGTTGCTGTCGCTTTGTTGCTTGCTCAAACGGAAACTAGTGTTCATTTTGTCAACAGAAATGATGACGAAAAACGTTCTTTGGCTATGTAGCAGAACTAAATAAAACATTTGAAAATGGTAACTATGATGAAACGTATCACATTTTTTGTCAGCAAATAAAAACTGAATGTTAATGTGAAAGACACACATAAAGCGACACGTTTTCCAGTTTCTCTTTCTGTAAGTGCACACGTTTGCTTTTCGAACTTGCAGTACCATAACATATCCTCATGGGTACTCATACCCCTGTTGTGCAGTTGATTGAAACATGTCCTGCAGCTGGACATGTACTGTGGACCATATAGATGTCATCTGTCCCTGCCCTTACAGAAGAAAATACGGAGCGATTTATGGGATAATTTCAGCCATTTTACCGCAGAAAACAAAACCCAGAGCAAACTGTGTGTGTGGGAAAAACACAACAAACCTTGAGCGGCATTTGAATACACACCACCCAGAAATATATAAAACGTTACGCCTGCATTACCTTAGGATTTGTTGACGCAGGTGGCGCACACAACATTTCATTAACTTTATTGTTAACAGTGATATCTTCCTGTTTTGTCTGTAATTCATTCAAATCAAAATCCAGACATCTAGACATAACAAAGAACAGAACTGTTTGCGATTTCCAGAGCACAGTGTTGTACAGTTACACCAGTGGCCTCCCATAAATTTGTCCGCGGGTCTTTTCTTTTACTGAAAGCATAGTCCTCAGCTGATTCCTCCCCCATAATAGCTACACACAGGAGGAGTCACAAAGACAGGGAGGATTCACTTTGAGGTTCATCTTCAGTCCTAATTTATGGAAGTTGAAAATTCATAGTCATATGCCAGTAAATCTAAGCTCTGAGGGTGAGCGGAGAAGGGGCAGCGAGTTTCTTTTCACTCCCCACACCCCCTCCCTCCCGTTAAATATGCAGATACAGCAGCGCATGAAGCTGCTTGCGGGTTCGTTGCAAGAAGTGGGTCAACGGTGATGTCACAGCGTTTTAAAGTGAAGCAGGGTTTCTTTAGCAACTCCCAGGGAAGGCCTGGTACTTTTAGGGGAGAGATGAAAACCGTTTGGAGCTACGCTGTGGACTTCAGTCGGGAGTACAGTTTTACTTTACAGCGCTGTGCAGGTTTACAAGTGTTTTGCAAATGATTTTAGGGCTCTCATTTTGCTATACCTTTCTGCCATCAAAGTGACTTGCTACAGATGATATAAAGTCACACGAATATCAGCTTTTTAACCACCTTCTCTCATTGCATTCACAACAAGAGTACTAGACCACATTAAGGTTGATGAACACAAGTCTAATTGCTGCACATTGCCTTTGCCAACCTGTCGGATCAATGATTTGATAGGTGACAAAGCCAGCTCCCAGGGCTACATTGTCAAGTTGTTGCCAGTAACCTGAAGGCTCTGACTAATGCTGCTCTCACTCATCTGTATCGATCGTGCTCTCAGTGATTAGCATTGATCACCTTGTTAACACGTGACCCCGTGCATTGACCTTCCACTGTGATTAGAGAAGAGCGCACGACACAATAAAGAAGTGGGGGAAGCATTGTTCATCCATCAGACAGATCAATCAAGATGCTTATGCCTTTGCTTTACTATTCACGCAATATGTTTAAAAGATAAAGCTGCTCCCGAAACACAGAAAGCAAGAAAGACCCGCTTCATGTTGTATTCCTTTGATCATTATTTTATCCCTCTAAGCTTTTTGGGAATGTCTCTTATGTAATCTGTGTTTGATGAATTTCTTCAAATGCTAACAGAATACCGAGCAAATGCACGAATAGCACGATTAATGGGTTAGCTGTGCACGTTTGCACTTGTTTTCCCGGAATGACCCCTAAATGACAAGGCATGCACTGACTTCACATATTTTCCCTCCGTGTAGGACACCTCTCTCACCAGTCACGAACACACGGGCAGCAGCTGACAGCAGTGAGGTGCGCAAGGTTGAAACATAACGCAGGTCATCTGGCTACTTATCAGCAGTCTGGGACACACATCAAAACGTTTGATCCTCCGTGGGCCTTTTCAGACATAATCAGTGACTTTTAACCGAGTCAGTAGCACCGGGGACATTCCTGTGTGGAATTTTAAATAGTGCACTACTGTCGCTTATTGGAAACAGCTTGTTTGACAGAGAGGATGCCATTGTCTACGAAAACAATTACACACCAAAGGCCATGGACATAAAAACTTCTTAAATTTGCATGCATTGGCGTCAACAGAAATGGCAATGCAAAACGTGCTTGCATTAGTCTGTTTCATAAATGTCAGTTGCTGTGAATAAAAGCCACAATGTGAGAATATAAGTTCATTTAAATATGCAAAAAATTCATAGTTTTATATCATTTTATATATACGGTATAAATGCACAAAAAGACGTGCATTCATATTTAATGTGGATTATCAACGAGTCAGACAAAGAGCTGTGTTTGTATCGGAGCACATTCATTTTTCCTTCATGTGACACGAAGGAATTTAAAACTTTTTTCAATAAAGCTTTTTAAACGGGATTACATCTCCTGTCTTTCACATCAGACTGAAATTACTGTGCCGCATGGAGCTTCTTTTGACATACACATTACATGCCATTAGAGTAAAATGTACACATGTCCCTGATCCTGTATTCCACTCCCACTCGCCATAAATGAAGGTTAAAAACTTGCTAAATTTAAAATGTATTCTCTATATAAATATTATCTCCAACACAATCGCTTAGAATGGCGAAACAAAAGCACAAAGGACATGTGTGACAGTGTGAAGTTAATTACAGACCACGCTAGTGTGGAAGAGAGATGTGGAAAAACAAACTGCGTTTGGTGGTCTTACTCCTGAAAGAACAAACAAGAACAAACACTGCCGAGTGGCCAAAGACATTAGATCCAGTGAACAGTGAACAATGCTGTCTGTTCAGAGCACGTGAAATGGTTGGAGTATAAGTGAGCGGCATAAAATGCATAAGTGCGCCGACAACCCCTGCCTCCTCCTTAATTAATTACACAACTGTACAGGAGTGGTGGTGCAGGGGGGAAGCATCTGTTCACGACAGTAAATCCTAGGATTTCATTTTTGATTAATATATCAAATGCATCCCCCCTTTCATCCTTTATGAGTGCTTTGCTAGTTGATATTCAGATGTTGGTGAATCATCTACTCCAAAGTGTCCTAGTAAGTCTTGTTAATGGCTTGCTGAATCCAAGTGTTTTCCTCTTCACAGGTGATGGATGTTAACTTTAACCCAGGCATTTTTACGCATCATTTACCTAAAAGATTACAACTGGAAATCCTAACAATGCCAGATGTTGCGTTCATTTAAACTGCGCACAGTAAAGTTGTGTGTAATTGAGTGAAAAATGCAACATGAAATTTGTGTGGCAGATATTCAAAATGGCACTTGTAACATAGCACAATCTCATTTTTTTAACAGCTTACTGTGTCTTAAAATAAAAATATTTTCAACAGGTTTAGAGCAGCAAGATGGTCAGCTCTGAATCATCTGACTTTCTGCTGGTTTCTTTAGTTGCTAAGAGCAATACACACATATTACTCATAGGGGTAATGTGAGAAGAGACTGAAGAAAGTCTTTCCTGGAGATCTGGCAGAAGATCAATTAGTCACAAACACAAAGCTGCAAAGGTGAACCCACCGTTACTCTGTTGTTCAGGGGGAACATTTCCAAGAACAAAACTCTCACAGTGTTTTGTCATCACCCGCCTCCAGCCGTGTAGCTAAACCCAGCGCAGCTTTACAGCTCACTCCCCTGCCCAGCGTCTGCAAGCTCAGCCCTAGCCACATGAATTATGGATCAGTGAAATATTCCTGGACCTGTTTTTAGAGCGGCGCACTGTGGTTCTGGACTCTGTCCGGTCTTTCAGAACTGACCTGAGGACAACCAGATGGTCCAGTTGGAGCTGAGCCAACTCAAACAGGACCCCTCGGAGTAGAACAAATCCAGAAATATATATATAAATAAATATTCATCAGGATGATAATGCGCACGGGCTGGTGCCAATATAAATACAGAGCCCAAGTCCCTGCATGGACCCCCTCTAGGTCACTGTTGTGAAGAATAAAGAGAATGCAGCCTTTGTCTATTATCTTTTCTCCTGCTTCTTCACTTTCTTTTTCTCACTTTTCTGTCTTTTGAGGGCTTCAAATCCCTGTATCATCATCCATCCACCCTTCCTCCTCTCTCCCTTTGCTTCCCAGCTGTGTCGTCTTCCATTTTAGCATCCAGCACTGTCTACCTGGTTCCTGGTTGACATTTCACACTGCTCAGCGTGTCCCGCATGCTGTGCTCCCCTCGAGTCACTCAGCCACCTCTTCAGCAGTATTTGATGAAATTATAGAGCAGAAACATGTGACTTGCACGCATTCGAACCTGACATTCACAGTGGACTCACTGAGATGTTAGCTAAAGTGCCAAAAAATTAGCCCCGTCTTTCGAGATCCGTTCCTTTTCTCGATGAGCTGATCCAGTGGCTCATTTCTGGCCAGGTGTTAGTCATGGGAGGGAACGCGAGGGGGTGTTGGCCTCATACAGCTGCTTTGTCTCTGTGTTTATTTGCTATCTGGCTTCAACACACAGTCGGGATGAAAGAACAAGTGCCAAACAGACAGAGTGGAAAGAGAGTGAAAGGTGAGACGGGTGTGTTTATTTTATGTTGGATGAATATACAACCGGTATAAAAAGTGAAAGAAAGGAAAGTAAGAAGGCAAGAAAGAAAAGGGGGAAATGAAAGGCAGACACGCTGAGACTGCGCTCAACATGTCAAAACAGAAGTATATGAATGATTTGCTGGGTGAAAGAAAATGCGGGATATAATTCTCCCGATCAATCTTAACATAATGACATCATTAGAGCAGAGCCGGCTCATAAACAAGCCGGGAATAAGACAAACATGTTAAACCGATTCCAAAATGACGACGGCCTCTTGTCTTTCCTCTTTGAAACCCACTCTGCTCGGGGATAATTAAGGCGGCTTACAGCCGAGTACAAAGGCAGAATATTGTCGAGTTGTATTGTCCCGTTGTGTGCGTGTGGATGAGAGAGAAAGAGCCGGCGAGAGAGGCCAAGGCACCTGCATGATACTCCAAAAACACTGACAGTTTTTGCATGTGAATGTTCTGTAGGTGCCTGTGTGCGTCTTTTCCACCCATTGTGTTTGCACCAACCTGTGTTCTTTTGCATAAATTGTGTTTGTGTGTGAGGCTGTGTGTGTTGTCCGTGAGAGGGAGAGAAAAAAAAAAAAAAAGGAAAAAAAAGAGTGCTTCCCTGTCTGAGAGCATTAGCAGCGAGTCTGTTCTCTGTATCTCAATGAGGGGATTAGAGGACTATTCATTAGACGGGCTTTGATAGGTGACTGGCTGAGTCCATCCACTCCTGCCGCTCGCATACTGCCAGACAGAGAGGCCAGGGGGTAATGGAGGAAGCCCGGTCTCTATTCTCTCTCTGTCTTCACCCCTTTTTGTCTCTTTTTTTTTCCTGCTGGCATCTCTGTCTTGTCCCTTTCAACATCATTGAGAAGAGATTTTTCCAAAATGATGCTGTCAAACCTCTGATCCTACGTTTTATCTCCTTACAGGAATGAAGTAAAGAGTGAATATATCAAAAGTTGTCGGCTTGTTATTTGAAATATGCCGTTCAACCAGATCGTACTGACTTACTGACGGAAGCATTTTCATATTTTTCGCACTGTTTAAAGGTTTAATATGTAAGATTCATACTGGCTTGTGTGCTTACTTGAACTTGTCGGCGATATCAGTTAATGCTAACAACTGTCCCGGTTGCATACAGTATGTCAGTATGACATACTGACATACTGTATGTCATCTCAGTATGTAAGATGACCCGTTTTAAAGGGTCATCTTACATACTGACCCTTTAAAACAGGTGATAATCTGATGGAGCACGCTGTTCTTTTCTGCTGCTCACTTGGTCAGTTTAAACAGCTGTCTATTTAACTCCCTCTGCTTTACTTTCATAAGTCTCTCTCTCGAAAGTTGCCTGTGATACTGAAAACCTATACACACGGGAATCAATAAAGTAACATCTTTGAACATCTATGATAGCTACATGACAGTGTGTGGACACTCAGGTGTTTAATTTAAAAGACATTGGTAGAATTTGTGCTGTAAAATATGATGCACTTTCACATTCACAGTAGCTAGTTACAACACGCAGGCTGCCGCAACAAACAATGTGTGTGTGACGAGAACTCACGTGACCCATCACCTCTAGGTTCACTATGCTTTTAGCCCATTCATTACAAATGTTTATGTTGTTTTCATTAAATACTCAGATATATATATATATATACTAGGAACATAACGTTCAACTGTAAATCCAAGGAAAAGTTGGAAAGAATGAAGAATGTTACAGTGCAGCCTTCCTAATTACTGGAAAAATTAAATGAGAGTATTCATGTGAAATTCATCAAATTTCAGTTAATTAATTCTAATGAATCCCCTGTATAAAATCTTCTATTCAGTGCACAGCAGCGGGTTAGCTGAACAGATACAAATGTGCAGTCTGTCTACTGGGAAGCCTAAAATAACAGCATAAGGAAGAAAACAAAACTGTCAAATTAATAGCTGATTAATATTTACTGGGACTAACATGAAGCAGAAATTGTATTAAATCACATTTAATCGGAAGCCATTAGGAAATAAGATGCTCATAAAATGAAGTCATCAAACGGGCTTGAACAAAGATAATCTTTGACTGAAATCATCTGACTGAGACTTGAAACAAGATTAAGATTGAAAACACGTGCAGAACCTTGCGTCGTGTGAGTACTGTTGCACCATAATGCAGGTGGCTAGCTGCTGTTTTCCTCCAGTATTTCTTTTCACCTTCCTTCGTGTTTTTTTTTTTTTCCACTAAAGCAATGGGATGCATCATACCAGGTAGATGGCGATTGAGAAATACCCCATCTGTCAG